>CM044438.1:74437784-74451472 GCA_024363595.1 Xenopus borealis
ACTAGGGATGTGCCTGTCAGAAATATGTGAGGGTGTCTAATTTTCACATCCCTACACACTAATAAATGTAGAAATTTGCATTTCACTCTGTCGTATTTTTCTGTTATTGCATTGTGAATGTTAATTGCACACTTTTAGGAAGTGCTTGAAGGTGTTGTAATCTTTTGTAGCAAACATAACTTTTTCCCTAAGAATCTTTATTACATTCACTGCACACTGGCATAAACTATAACATTTGCAAACTTTCTTCCACAGTCAGAAGGGGTCGCTATATAATTACTGGGTTCCCAGAAGCTATATTAAATTAGTGCAAAGGAAAATTTGTTCACACAACATCATAACTTTTCCCCCATTAGAAATTTGCAAAGAGAACAAATTTACATATAAATAAGAATACAAATTTGTATGTTGCAATGTAATATTTCTCATTAAGCTTTTTATTACATTGCAAATCTCAATTGTGAATTGGGAACCCTTGACCCCTGTTTGAAGGTGGTGTAAACCTTAGCAAAAGTAACAACTTTTTCATAAAGACTTTTTATTACATACACTGCACACATTGCAAACTATCAAATTCATGACCCCTTTCCTTCTGTCATATCAGGTGCAAAGGGTTCCCAAAATGTTCACAAATGCAAAATAGTCTGCAATAAAAATATTTATTTGCATTGATTTTTTAGTTTGCTACAGATATTACATTCCCCCATATAATACGCTGAAATATAGACATTTATCATAAAAGCATTAGCAGGCCCATAGATAGCAAAAACTGCTGCAACCAAAAACCATCCTAGTCCATAGCTTTATGAATACCAAAAATGTGCTATCAGGAGGTGATCCTGCTAGCACCATGTTAAGTGCTGCAGACCTGCAGTAAACCTATAGTGGGTAATCTGGGGTTGACCTGTGTGGAGATTAAATGAAGGCTAGTGACAGTGATACATATTACATGAAAGTAAAATCACATTTATAGACATTTATCATAAAAGCATTAGCAGGCCCGTAGATAGCAAAAACTGCTGCAACCAAAAACCATCCTAGTCCATAGCTTTATGAATACCAAAAATGTGCCATCAGGAGGTGATCCTGCTAGCACCATGTTAAGTGCTGCAGACCTGCAATAAACCCATATTGGGTAATCTAGGGTTGACCTGTGTGGAGATTAAATGAAGGCTAGTGACAGTGATAAATATTATATGAAAGTAAAATCACAGCTGATTTATTAATATAAAATACCTAGCAAATAAAAAAATATACATCAACATGCAACAGATTTACATTTACTCACTAAAATGTCTGAGAACAAATACCAGATGTTTAAATCAAGTCATAAATCAGGTTGGATTGTATTAAATGAAAGTCTATCCCTACTTTGCGCAACAAGTTCTCCATTGGATAGGAAGTGTCAGTCTGTCTTTTTTTTCTTTATAAGACAGTTCTGACTTCTGTTAGAATGAAAGCTCTTCTAAAAGTTCAGTTGACACTGCAGGGATCACGCATCGCCGATCCACACTTCAAAACTCTAAAAGGAAGCATTCTGTGTGAATGTATCCTGAATGAATTATGTAATTAATATTAATGGATTTTCCTGTACGGCTACCTTCTTTCTAACGGGGAACAGAAAAATCTTTGTCTGGGGAATGGAGATGAAAGGAAAACTGTTTTGTCAGGTCCTGTAATACAGCAAATGTATAACATGAGCCACACCGTGCACTCCTATTTGCATTTTACACCTCCAGCTGGGACAGTGGCCCAGTGAGTAACGGCTGTTACCGTCTCAAAGAGATGGAGAATAATCTCCCTACAGTTAGCTCTGACTGTCTGATTAGTATTCAGTAGTTTTCAAGAACATTACTGCCTTTGAAGTGGGTAAGGGTTTAATCCCACTTTAAGTGGCTCATTGTTTAGCTGAGCAGGTCATCTCTATGAGCAGGTCCATAGCAAACTTGTTTAGATGGGGCCCAAAAAGGTGCCTAAAACTGTCTTTCTACCTAATCCACAGCAAGTGAAAATAAAATAAAAATCAGACTTTTGGTAATAAATAAAAAAAAAACAGCAAAGTATTCAATTAAAAGGCAAACATCATATTTTCTTACATGAGATATATATTTCGCTTTGGATGATATGCAATGATTGTTCAGATTACACAGAAATTCAGCAAGTGGTTTGTTATGTTCCATATTAAAGGCTTTATTTATTTCTTACTACTGCAGTCTTCAGGAAGGATAGGATTACTATTAGCAAGAAAGGAGGAATGGGACCAGCATAAATACACTCACCAAAAATTTGGTCCAGGTGCATCAGCCCCTCAGTTCAGGGGGTAGCTAACCTACAGCAAAACTAAACCCAAATCAATATGGTGTAAATTTATACAATGAACTTATTGAACCAGCTTCAATATATATATATATATATATATATATATATATATATATATATATATAAAATTAGGAATGAATCATCCCAGGACCAGCACTTTCCTCAGTGAAATATTCAATTTTATTTAAATACATACATCAGTGTCCAACGTTTGGGTCCTTGTTAGGACCTTTATCAAGGATAACATCCAATGTGTAAAACAAGCTTTATATAGTGCTAACAATACAAAAAAGCACCATAGTGACATAATAGTGCTGGTGTGCACTGACCAATAAATATATATATGTAGTGATGGGCGAATTTATTCACCAGGGGTGAATTCGCGGCGAATTCCCGCAATTCGCCGCTGGCGAATAAATTCGCGAAACTGGCCAAAAAATTCGCCCAAAAAAATTTGCCGCTCAAAAACGAGTCGCGCGTCGTTTTTGCCGCGACGCGCCGAAAATGACGCGACGCATCGGAAACGATGCGCGTCAAAAATGACGCGACGCATCGCGTTTGACGCGACGCGCGTCAAAAACAACGCGCGACTCGTTTCGCGAATCGGCGAAAAAATCGCGAATTTCCAGATTTTTCGGCGAAGCGAAACGCGCCCGTTTCGCCCATCACTATATATATGCATATAAATATCCAATGTTGACAGGTGCACACTGGGAGCCTTTGAAAGTTATAAACTTATTTTATTTATTTAATTCATTTTAAAAGAACAGGACAACTACACTCACTGAGCGTAGTGGTTTTTACTTATAAATATCTGTATGTCTATATGTGAACTAAGTCTTGAAAAGGTCCTAAACTGAGACCAAAACATTGGCCTGTTCTTTTAAAATGAATTCATAAGCAAAATAAGTTATTAACTTTCAAAGGCTCCCAGTGTTCAGCTGTCTACATTGGATATTTATCACTACAGCTCTTTACAGGTAGCACCTTGCATCTGAGGGCCAAACCTACATGCAACAGAATCTTTATTTGGTTTATTATAAATAGTTCTCGACATTTAGGGGACTATTTATTAAAACTATTTATTTCTGGTTTTTGAAGGGGAAAAACTTTATAGAGAAAAAACAATTTTTTTTTAGATTAATTATATTCCAAAGCTGCTAAAAATTGGAATCCGAAAATACTCAATAGTGTAGAAGTCATGTAGAAGTCAATGGTAGATCCTTTTAACAATTGGAACCTTTTTTTTACCTTCAGGAGTCTCAATAGTTTCTGGCTCTTTGAGATGGTTTTCTTTTGATAAATTGATAAATTCAATAACGTTGAGTTCTTAAAGTAACAATTCAAAAAGTTGCACAATTTGAATTGATGCTCGATTTTGTTGCAACTTTTTGTCGCACCGATTCTTACGAGAAGTTTTATGGGTCAATTGTTAAATTAATAGGATTCTGGTTTGGGAGTTTGGTCAAACTTTTTTTAATAACTTGAGAAAAAGTTGTGTTTTAAGTAAACCCCCTTAAATATTGGTTTAAAGTAGAAAAGAACATTTGCATTAGATATCAAGAAAATGACTCGATATGATTTGAACTCTATTGCAATTTTTCCATATTTATAATAACATGCTCCAGAATGTATATACTGTAAATCCAGTGATATTACCTGCACCAAAAGCAAAAAAGAAACTCTTGTCATTGTTCTCTTTAAGAAGTGAAATCACTCTCCTTGCCATCCTCTCATTCCTCTTGTAGATCAGTTCTTGCCTGAAGTAGATATCGATCTCTTGTGCTGTTACTTGTTCATGTGGGGGAAGAGTGATGTTAATAAAATTTGGGAGCTGGAAGACAGAAAAGGGATACACAGGGTGCTTATCAAGAAATAACAATCATCAAAACTGCAATGTTTTGGTAAATCTTAGACCCCCCATAAGAAGATTTAAATTAATCACATCTAGGAATCCAATTTCTAAGGGGAAGGTTTATTATCAGTCAAAAGAAAAAATAAAAAAATGGAGGGCACACTTATGTACAATATTTACCATATACTCAAAGCAACATGGGTGCATGAAAAGGACCCCATAATAATAATAGTCAAAATCTATACTAATACAAATACAGGGCCTGCACACCAATAGTATAAATTACAAAAGTGGTATTTCTTAAAAAAATATTTAATAGATTCAAAACAATTATATCACAAATAAATTTCAATCACATATATGGAAATTTAAACAGGACAAAGCATGAGACAAATGTACATACTACTCGAAGTACTAAGACATTACCTATATCAAGGTTAGGAATGCGGATACACCTGCCCAAAAAAAAGTGAGAATTACCCCGACGTTTCGGCTGAACGCCTTTCTCAAGGGGAATTCTCTTTTTATTTTCTATTTATTATCAGTCAAAAGTCAGGTTTCAGTATATTGATACAAGGAAACACAATAGTATTCATTATGTCACTTGCACTTTCAATTGCTTTTTTTTATAAACTGCACTTCTTTTCATCAAAACATTTGTGTCTATAATACTAAATAGTAAAAGAATCATGGCAATAGACCTGGAGTGTCAAATATGAAATATCTCTTTTGCTGACTGAAACAGTTATATTTTTGTAGTGAAGCACATGTGACATAAATTTCTTTTTACACAGTGGCACTTCAGGTCTGTCCCAAAACCAAAAACATCAGCAGTTGGTGAAATATACAAATTTTAAAATATCCATTCTCCTTCATTTAAAAGAGAACACAAGCTTAATAAAGAAGTAGGGTACAAATGCTGAACATTTTGTTATGGGCTTCTGTGCCAGCCCAAGGCAACTAAATTTAGCAGTGAAGATACCTGTCTATATAGACCACCAGTAACTCCCTTTCTTCTTTTCTACTGATTCACCGCATATGCTCTGTGCTGCTGTCTGTTACTGAGCTTAGGGACTAACAAAAAATATACAATATCTTTTATATATACATAACATTTTCAATACAAGGCTGATAACTAATTAATTTAAATTCTCATTACATGGCAGCTCTAAAACCAGTAAAATAGCATCAGCATTTAAAGGGGTAGTTCACCATCAAGTTAACTTTTAGTATACAGTAGAAGGGCCAATTCTAAGAAACTTTTCAATTGGTATTCATTATTTATTTTTCATAGTTTTTTAATGATGTGCAATTTTCTTCTGTTTCTTTGCAGCTTTGAAATGGGGGTCACTGACAGCATCTAAAAACAAATGTTCTGTAAGGCTACAATGTATTGTTATTGCCACTTTTTATTACGTATTATTCTATTCAGTCCATCTCCTATTCATATTCCAGTCTCTTATTCAAATCAATGCAGGGTTGCTAGGGTAATTTGTACCCTAGAATCCAAATTGCTGACACTGCAAACTGGATAGCTGCTGAATAAAAAGCTAAATTTCTCAAAAACCACATATAATAAAAAATGAAAACCAATTGCAAATTGTCTCCAATGGTACTCTCTACATTATACTAAAAGTTAACTCAAAGGTGAACAACCCCTTTAATAATCAGTTCTGTAGCATCAGCTTCTTTTACAGATGAACCTCATATTCTGCTTGATGATAAATCCAAGATGGGGCCTCCTGTGACACATTTAAAGTCCTGCATCATTACAATAACAGAAGTTTAAATTTTAGGTTGGTGCAGTAAGTTCAGTAAATAATATATAGCATTTCTAGCTGTATTCATTATTTGGGTTTAGTTTTCTTTTCATATTACAAAATATACTACAGTAATGGCCTGGACATAAAACATTTGTAACAGTCTTTTATTCTGTGCCACCAGTTTTGCCTGTATTTGGCTGATGTAAAAAAAAGTTAGAGGCTGTAGTTACAGGCTACATTACATATAGAGTAATAACTCCTAATTATGATTATCCTTTGTACAATGTTTATGTAACAATAATGACTACTTTACTCATGAAATTTACAATGCTCTCCAGCTTTTATATTTTTTGCTCAGTCAATCATAATTAGGATATGTTTTCTGCAAATAGAAAAACTTCTAATTGAAGAAAATATATCCTAATTATGAACAACATCTAACAGAAAGCCTTAATAACAAAAACAAAGGTAAAGGCTATTTTAGCATGACAAAGAAAACCAACTTTATATTCATTTCCTTGGAGATGAGACGTTGGACAGGCAGATGTCAGCATACTTTGGCCACATAGTGTAGTTTGTGATATAAATGTTTTGAGGTACTTTAACAATATTGATTTACATACTTTCTTATAAGTTTGAGCTTATATTATTATTATTATTTTTATTAATTACAATTATGGAACAACATATTAGTATTAATAACCATACTATTATCCTTCCATAGAATTAATTTAGTAAACCAGTGTAAATAAATTCCTGTGTAGCTGTAGATTTTCCAGAGCAACCAATCAGAAATGAACTTGACTGCAGAACTACCTTACCTTTTTTTGTTATTCCTCTACCCCGTCTGTACTAAAGACATGACAGCTACTGTAGTTCACCAAAACAGCAGTCAATATGTTTACAGTATTTTGTACACAACACTGAGGGACCCAAGTGAATAAAATCGAAGTCGAAGTGAATATTCAAATAAAAATCAAATTTCATAAATTCTAATTTCTAAGTAATTTTGGGCTACTTCGACTATCAAATAGCCCAGAATTTTCGTATTTCGAAGTACTGGCCTTCTTTAGAATTCAACTATTCACCACCTTAAAGCTGCCAAATTACCATTTTAGCCTATGTGGGACCTCCTAGAACCTGTCCTAAAAATGTTTCTAGGATTTTTCGCAAAATCGTTAGAATCATTTGATTCCCTCCAGTCCAAAGGAAAAATAAATATTACCCATGCACACCCTGGCCGTCCACATGATATGACTCCCTGGTGCTCGATGACGGAGGGATTGGCGACCCCCAACTGTGCTACAAGGTAGAAAAGTCACCGGCACAACAAGGATTATGCTAGCAGGAAAGACCCTTGTTCATGCTTGACAAAGGGGTTACGCCCTGAAACATTGCATCCGCAATAAACTAGCAAGGGTCTTTCCTGCTAGCATTATCCTTGTTGTGCCGGTGACTGTTCTAATTTGTAGCACAGTTGGGGGTCACCAATCCCTCCGTCATCGAGAACCAGGGATGCTCTTGTGGTGGCCAATCCCTCCATCATCGAGCACCAGGGATGCTCTTGTTGTGCCAGTGACGTTTCTACCTTGTTACCCTCCAGTCCAACATAGTATAATTATGATGCATAACACTTATGGAATAAGATTCTGAAAATTGGCTTTGCACCAATGCAAATCTTAAACATGAATTTACCCATAAATGTAAAGGGAGGTTTGTATTTTGGGGAAAATAAACAGAGAAACAAAAACAGGTACTGATTGGCATTTTTTTTGGCCATAGAAACTGAATATTTCCTTTTTTTGTTTGGCTGACAGCAGCCTTTATTTTAATGCATATATACAAATCCCAGTGCCCTCTGCCAGAGCAATCTCACTAAGTTTACCACCAAGTTATGCATCAAATTACTCTCACCAAGAAAAAGTGTAGCCACCACCTTATTTTCCTGTAGCTATTTAATGAGGGACATTTAGTTCAATAAAAAGTATATTCTCATATTTTATATTCACAATATTCAAGTTGAAGTAAGCCATGCTGCAAGGTGAAACTATTAGCCGTTGTAAAGTATAAAGCCCTCCAAGTCAACATAGTTCTAAAATGATTTCACCAATTATTTGGAAGGGCTTTACTCAGGAATTAATAGTTTTCTGGCTTATACTCAGAAAGGTATGTATAAAGAACATGAAATTGCCTTTTGAAGAGATGATGGGTTCAATTAATTAATCAAATTCAAGCATGATAAATACATAGCAATTTTAGAGTTTTAAACATAGAAATGTAACCCTTTGTGTGACTATTTTTTCCAGCAGAATTGAGAGTCCCCGGCAGTTCCCGGACCATGCATTGGTTCTAAAAAAATCTGCAGTCACACAAGCTGCAGTAAGAACAATCGGGAACTTGGGAGCTGCTGTCAAATTCTTTTTGTATGTCATGGTATATTTCTGTACTGTCCATTCAATAATCAAGGGGAGTTGTTCTTGCAAAGGAGCATTCACAATTTATAGGCCCCTGCCATCTGACCATGCACTCAATGACATCATACTATGACACTTGGGCTGCTAGGTCACACTCCCCGGCTGGCTTCTTGTAATCAGGTTATAACACAAAAGGAGCAATACAGAAAGCAGCAGTGCATCAGCCTGACACAATAGCATTTTAAAGAATATTAAAGGAGACAACAACACCTACAAAGACATCAAAGGGAAAGGGTACAATACCATTACATGCATTCTTTTTTTCAATGCCATCATGTAAATAAAATATGAAACCAAGAAATCAAAGCACAATATTGTTATCCACCAAGTACAAAATGAAACAAAGAAGTGAGGTGGCACATACATTTAGAATTTCTTCTATATAAATGCATATACAAAATTTGACTATCTTATATTAAAGTTACATCATCTATTATTCTGTTGGCCTACCAGATTCTATGTACTTGGGGGTTTGTTTGTTAGGAGGCAGGTTTTAGACCTCTTCAAAATGATGTGGAAGGCTTAATCTGCAAATGTGGACCAAATCACCCCTCTGCCAAGCACCCTACAGTTCAAATATTTTCCTTGGGAAAGGACATGATATTATTAGAGGCATTTTGTTTTCGAAGTATGGAGTATACTGGATATTTTGATTTACATGTAAGGGACCTGTTAACAAGAATGCTCAGGACCTGGGGTTTTCAGAATAAGGGGTCTAAGGGGTCTTAGAGGTCAGTAATTTGGGTCACCATACTTTCAGTCTACTATAAATTAATTGAAACATTAAATAAAAACAATATTTTTTGCTTTCACTATGAATTGATTCTATTTTAGTTGGGATTAATCGGAAGGTCACCAGATAACAGTTTCCTAACACAAAATAACAGCTGCCTGGTAGATCTAAGAACAGCACTCAATATCAAAAACCTGTGTCCCACTTCATTCCATTCCATTCAGTTACATTGAGAAGGAAAAACAACAGCCTGCCAGAAAGCAGTTCCCTCCTAAAGTGCTGGCACAAGTCACATGACCAGAGGGAGCTGGGAAATTGACAAAATGTCTAGCCCCATGTCAGATTTAAAAACTGAATATAAAAAGTCTGTTTGCTCTTTTGAAAAATGGATTTCAGTGCAGAAGTCTACCGGAGCAGCACTATTAACGGATGCGTTTTGAAAATAACTTGTTTTCCCATGACAGTATCCCATCAAAAAGGAATCAGTGGGGCATAATTTGAAGCTTTCTGGATAACAGATCCCATACAGGTATCACTGTGGTAAAATAGAGGGTGTTGTTGGTAAAAATAGGTGGGTTTTGGACACAGCTGAATACAGTTTCAGCAACAGAGGGTGTGTGTCTAATTTTACAATTGTTTGAAAAGATAATTGCGTATCTAAAAACATTAAGTTTGAGCCAAAACAAAAAAATCTATTGATTCACATTTAGACAAACTATTTTCTGGGCTTGTATTTGCTGCATAGAAAAGACATAATTAAAGATGTCACATTGGATTCAGAAATTATGATTATTTTTTTTTTCATAATGTTGCAAATAGTGTCTTGTTGTTCTTTACAAGCAACGTTATCAATCAATTTATCAGTGCCACATATGACCAGTGTTAGATGAAGGAAGTTTTACAGGACACCAATAAAAAACAATTTGGATTTTCAATCAAAACACTTTAATGCTAAGACAATATTTTGCTAATTTGTTCACCACTGTTAACCAGCATCCAAGCAATTGACCTCTTCAGATGTGCTCTCCTTTCTATATACAAGCATGGAATCTGTTATCTGGAAACCCGCAATCCAGAATGCTCTGAATTATGGAAAGACCATCTTCCATAGACTCAATTTTACCCAAATAATCCAACTTCTTAAAAATTATTTTCTTTTTCTCTGTAATAATAAGACTTGATTCAAACTAACTTATAATCAATCCTTATTATAATCAATCTTTATTAGAATCAATGTTTGCATTATTTACTAGTAAACTTAAGGTATGGAGATCCAAATTACGGAAGACCCATTATCCAGAAAACCCCAGGTCCCAAGCATTCTCAATATAAAGTTAATACACGGGTATTTTTCTATGTTCCCTTGGATTTGGGACATATTCAGAATACACTGAAATGATTTAAAATCAAATAAATCATGTTTAATAAGTAACATAAGCAAGAGGTTGCATACATATTTGTGACTTCTCAGAAATCAACGCAAGTTCCTGTTTGCACTGGGGACTATGGAAATGCATGTCAAGTGTCTTTATAGTTTTTATCATGCAGTTGGACCTGTATTTAAAATGACAACCAGAATGACTTCCAAACGTAGGTCAAAATAATAGCCAAACATGTAACAAACGCATGCATAGCTACAAGTAAAACTCATTTGAACAAAATATTTGTAATCAGATCTGAACCACTGACATTCCATAACCATTAATGGACATATATTTTGAAGGCAGGCCAAACATCTGTGTTTCCATAACCCAAAGATTTCATTTTATTATTTTTATTTTTTTACTACCTTAATTTTAACCCTGTCCTTTGGTAACATTTTACCATATTATTTATTTATTAAAACTAGGTTAATAACATGCTTTAATATATCTTAGTATAGACAAACAACGTATATGTCATGATTCCATTTTAATAATGTAACTTGATTCATGTAGGAGATTCTACACAATCTTTGTAATATATCTTTGTAATATATTATATTATGGCACTACAATTTATGAAATTTTTGCATGCATCCAGTTTGTATGGTATTGGCAATTTCATATTAAAGGAGAAGGACAATGTAAATCACGGTGTAGATGTTGGCCTGTTGGGGTTAATTTAAGGTTTACATGATCTTCTAGTATCCGTTATTCAGAAAAACAAAGGTCCCAAACATTCTGCATAACAAGTCAAATAATAAATATATAAAACATAATAAAAACATACCAGGCCAGATTTAAAGTGAATTAAAATACTTATTTTCATACTTCAATAAATCAAATACATTCTGAAGCATTGACAGGTATCAGCTTTTACAAATGTGTCAATTCATTAATTCATTAAAAGATTTAGTGTTTGTCAGGAAAATATTTTAGGCAGGCGTATTTTGTTAAACGGGAATCATAGGGGATTCTCCAGTTCAATATTTCACAAATCAGCTCCCTTTACTTCTGCAGATGGTTCTCTGATATGAGAAATAAGGAGTCCTAAGGAGGTCCTAAGGAGGTTTGTTTTGTTATGCAGCTTAGTTACCATTAAGTATGAGGTACTTTTTTTCAATTACAGAGAAACATTTGATTTTCAAAGAAACTATGAAATATGTTTTTCTCAATAAACTGAACCTGGCCCTATGCGTGACATTGTACAGTATATTGTTATGTATTTTCCAGTACACAGAGATGAACATGAATAGTGAGTGTATTTATTGATAGAGCACTACATGTGTACGCAGGGCTTTCCAAGCTTTTCCACAACAGTTAGTTGTAATATTTATCACAATTGTTCACTTAGAATCTAACATATATTTCCTTATTTTCACTATTAGACAAAGCAAATGTGAAGAATTCTATGGGAATCACTTTAAAATGGAATCTATGGGAGATGGCCTTCCTATAATTCAGAGCTTTTTGGATAACAGCTTTCCAGATTAAGTATTCCATACCTGTAAAAATAATCAGACCAATTAATCTCTGTTTTGATAGTTAAAGGTGGTAAGATAGTTGGTGATTTACCCAAGTAGCTGATTAAGCCGATTTAGGAGTTATTATCTGGAATCTGACTGGAATCTACTTGTAGGGACCCATAAGTAGCATGGCCCTTATGGCTTCTTCCCTTGCCCTTACTTTAGCTACCTGCTATTGGACTAAGGTCCAGGTAGCTATAATGTATCTTATTAGTTGTGACAGGTTGTGACCCACCCCCTGCAGTGCTGTATTAAAAGTACTTGCAGGGAGGGGCACTTCCTCTCTGGCCTGCAGCAGCTACCAATACTCAGGAGATCCATTGAGCCTGGAGTCAAGGCCCCAGAAGTTATACCATAAAGGTACTACTACCTGTATTAAGTCGGGGAACAGGGCCCCGTGAATGAGGAATAGTCAGAGTGAGGATATTCCTGTTATAGCACTCTCTAGGAGAGGTGAGAAAGAGAGGAAAGAGAGAAAGGGCAGCTCAAAGCCCCATCAAGGAGGATAGTAGGGAGTAGCTCTCCCCCAGGCTCTACCTTGCCTGAAGTGAAGGGACCTCAGAGATAGGGACTACAGGAATAGTGTTTAACCCCTGAGTCACCTTAACCTGCTGGTGGGATCCGGACCACATGGGTATTGCTAACCTGGCTGGTGCAACTACAACTCCCATCCTTGTATCCTACCTGAGGGCATAATCTACGCTGTGCCTGTGCTAAAGCATTGCTGCTTTTAATACCACTGTCTGTGAGTATATGATACCCTGTGCTGCTATTGTAAATAAACTTGTTCTACTTGTTTGCACAAAGAACCCCTGGCGTCCAACACCTGTTATTACACACTATTGCAGTATCGAGTTGTAGTTCAACTACCTCACACGTGATTTTCCACTTAGCGAAAGCCCTACCTGAGAGTGAAAGAGTCGCGTGTAACCAATGCTCTACCCATGCTAGTTTGGTTTGGTTAATTATAGCCAAGAAAGGGTTACATTTTTGGCGCCCAACGTGGGGCCCAAACACGTGTACTGCTGTGTAATATTGCTTTAAATATTTCTGACAAGTTCTCCGGTACACTGCCGGACGCGATAGGAAAAAGGCACTCGATTTCTGACACCCTGGAAAATTGGCCGTGGGTTCGGGTTTGGGGTTCTCTCCCGTTCCGCTATAGAGCCAGTGTGTTTCCGAAGTGTTTATTTGCCTGCCTGCTGTGCTGTATTGATCGTGCATGCTTTTGCTGTTTGGCGCGAAGAAGGTGTCTCTTACCGCCGGAAGTGCTGTAGCCGCCATTTTGGAAAAGGTACTTCGCGCTGCCGCGCATACCTTCCCAGTGCTCACCAAGTCACGCGAGAGTCTCGGCGGCCATCTTGCCCATACAACACGCGCTGTTATAAGGGAAATAGCGGTTTGTGGAGTGACACGCTTCTACCGCAGTGACAGAGAACAGCGAAAATTTTTTTTTTTTAAAGAGCGATACTTTGGGGGATAGTAGGCAAAGCTTCACCTACTATTTTGGCTGCAAAAAAAATAAAATAAACAAAACCACCCACGCAAACACTTGCAAATAAACTGTACACCGCTACTATTCTGAACTACCTTTTCT
>CM044438.1:74462844-74515199 GCA_024363595.1 Xenopus borealis
GAGTCGCGTGTAACCAATGCTCTACCCATGCTAGTTTGGTTTGGTTAATTATAGCCAAGAGTTACATACTTAATGTACATAAAAGTAAAAATGTAATTTCATGAATCATTATATTTTTTTCATTTTAGGTTTACATCAGTAATTAAGCCTTTCTAATGATGCAAATCTCAGTGTCTTGCTAAATGCTATCACTCAGTATGGTTGACAATGTACTTCCCATCTGACTCTAATTTGTATTCCTTTTTTTAAAGAATTTTTTAAAACAGCTGCTTGTCAGATTCCAGAATTCTGCAGCCACTTGAGCTCCTTTTAAGAGCTAGATTGCTGCTTAGAAACATAGGATAGCTTTATTATGTAGGATTAATTAAATTATTTAAAATATTTAACCATTGTTTTGCACTTTTTTGTGTGTCTGTATATATATATATATATATATATATATATATATATATATATATATATATATATATATATGTATTTATATATATTCACATTAATCATCGCAGACTTGCCCTTGTTTGGAACACTGTTGTGAATGTCAAACATTGCTTCTGCCTTATAACACTTTCCCACTGTGCACACTCTACAGTGCTTAAAAGGGTTCCTTTTTAGTATTGAGAACTTTG
Organism: Xenopus borealis; assembly: GCA_024363595.1. Classification (NCBI taxonomy): domain Eukaryota; kingdom Metazoa; phylum Chordata; class Amphibia; order Anura; family Pipidae; genus Xenopus; species Xenopus borealis. Next base: position 74,463,471 of record CM044438.1, read on the forward strand.
TTTCCATTTGATTGCAGTGTGTTAGCTGGGATACCACAGTGGTCTTTATTCCATAGGCAGGACAATATGGTACTTCTTCTAAGCAGCAAAGCAGCTCTGGCAATGAGTGTTTCTGGATGCACACAGCACTCATAACCTGCTTAGTATGTATCTAAAATGGGATAGGTTAATCTACTCAACATACAGTATTGCTATCCACTATCCCCATAACTGGCATTCATTGTACTTCCAAGCTCCACAGATTGGTTAAAATAATTAATCCCTCTTTGTAATAAAAATACTTGTTATTGATATGGGAATCCCCACCCCTCCATCAACCCTCTACCAGCTGGATTTAGGGCTGAGATTATCCAAATATTTAATATTTGGTGGCCATGATCTGTACCCTTTCATACTGTATTACTAACTTCATTAAGGAGTCCACCATATGCTTTACACAATAAGAATTATTTAACCAGTTAGTTAAAAAACCAAAAATGCATTAAACAATATGATACATAAAACGGTTTTCTAATGTGGCACTTGCATTATTGGGAAACTTCCTTTTCAAAACATGTTACCCAATACATATCAGGGGTCAACATCCCAATACTACTATGCCTACTATGCCTCCCTTCTTATACCTGAAATCAAATGTCTCTGTCCACTTGCATGATACTGTATGTATAATATTGCAGATACAACTTGCACTTTAGTAATGACCACACAATTTAGCTCCTGAATTATTAAATTCAGAATTTGCATTGGCCTTTTGTACATGACAATTATGCTTTAATCCTTGGGGAAAATAAGCATTGTAGGGAAAACCAGATGGAGCAATTGTTTATACGTGGTCTTTTTTGTAACTGAGCCTAGCTATTTATTTTTTTCTGAGGGGCCTATCCAGCTTTTTTTTTTGTTCTTCTTCCTCTGGAAATATTAACAGGTCTCAGAAATTATGAGGCCCCTACAGTCTCCCCTTGTTATCTGGTTCTATTGGTTCATTAAAAGGCACAATCAATGATGATTGTCACATTTCTAACAGACAGATGACAAACCTGGGAAGAATCATGGCTAAATATCACAGCATTGAGGTCCCCACAGTTGTAATGTTTGATAAGGTCCTCTGTGGTATATGGAGCTTGGAAACTTCCTGCCCGTAGACTTTCATGTTGCAACAATGTTTGATTTAGGGCAAATAAAACCTAAAAACAAAAATATAAAAGAGAATCAAAAAGAAGCACAACATGATAAAATAAAATACATACTAAAGTAGCAAGCCATATAACGAAAAATAATTAAGTTCATAATTAAATAATTAAAAATGGAATATAAATAATTTGCTTTAAAAATAATTACAAAAACATTATTTCAGCCTCTAAATTATTAATTTCAATAGGCATTACATTATGGGACCGATTTATTAACAATTGAATTTCTATTTTTTCCAAAAATCTCAAAATTTAGATTTATTTATTAAATATAATAACCACCCTCTAATACAAAAATTCACCAGGCAAAAATGTTCAAGGTCCTATAGAAGTCAATTGGAGCTGTGCTAATCTTATTGGACTATTTTTAATCAATTTAGACTTATGGAGGCTTATTTATCAAAATTCTCATTTTAGTTACTTTTTGAAATGACGACTAAACTCCTAAACTCTAAAACCATGAATTTCATGGAATTTATTAAAATATCTGAATATAAAAAGTTGAGGCAACATCACTGGTGCGGTTTAGCACCTGCGTTCATAAATTTTAGCGTTTTCTATAGGAGACAACCGTGTCATATGCATTGTTTTACATTATATATTTGTAAATGGAAACATTTAAATTGCACATTATCTTAAGCACTATGTTGATATTTCCTTTGCCATTTGTGCTGGCCCAGAAAAATAAAAATGTTGATCTGGTCAGGGGATGGGGAAGGCTTCTAATCCATGTACTGTATGCACCAAGGTCATCCTTGTTTTCTCTACACTAAAATGTTGGAGGCTAAACCACTTTTTGCCATACATCTAGGGTGGGAGTACCCAAACTTTTTTTTACCCGTAAGCCACATTCAAATGTAAAAAAAAAAAAGAGAGACCAACACAAACATGCAAATAGTGCCTAGGGTGCCAAACAGCTGTGATTGGCTATGGGTAGTCCCTTTGTGGACTTGCAGCCTGCAAAAGGCCTGATTTGGCAGCAAGTTATTATGCAACCAATACTTCAAGTTATGATGCAACCAATATTTGCCCACAAACCAGGAATTCAAAAATAGGCACCTGCTTTGAGACCACTAGGTGAAAATCCAAGGGGTTGTGAGCTATATGTTGCTCGCAAGCCACTGGTTGGGGATCACTGCTTTAGGAGATACTGTATATTATGCTAGGATTTAGTATTTATAAATTCCATAAATTCATCCAGTCTAACTACAACTTTTCTTATCTTCTCCAACTTCTCAGCTGTATTATTATTGTTCCTTATAAGAAGCCAGAAAGTGTGTTTAGCTTGTTACCAAGCTGGCTTGATATGGCAGCATCAAGGACTTTAATTTGCCTTAAGTTTTGTTTGTGTTTTCTAAAACAAAAATGATTTGCTCAATTCACCCAAATGATGTATATGCTGCTGTACCCTTTTTTCCATCTATATGCCAATAATTAGAAGGGGTGGGTGTGAAGTTATAGCTTCATATATTTCCCCTTCTCAACATATCTGGCCCAAAGCCCAGGCTTAAGGCTCAGATTCTGTAGGTCTGTGACTCTACATAAGTAGAGTTAAGTAAACATATAAGTGTTAAATAAGTCCTACAAAAGTGTAAAGTAGACTTCTTTAACTAAACCTTTCTTCAAGGTAATGTAATAGCTTTAAAAGTTCAACACCATCTGCAAAGAACAGTTTTATGGGCACGACTGGCCTAGCCAGCTGACAGCAAATAAGAATACTGAGCAGAATATTCCTATTGTGCCTGAACCTTTCCATTACTGTAACTCCCATGGTAGTGGTGCCCAGATATTTTTGTTTCATGCTCCTGTTTGTGGTGCATCATTTGACCAGGAGACTTTCTTGGCTCAAAGCCCCTAATCTTTACAGCAGGGCATGCTTAAGGTTAGAAAGTTAGAAAGTATATTACCAGCCTAGCCAGTACATATTATTCCTAATGCCAATGTTATTAACAAAGCAGAGAGAGAGAGATAAAATTATAGGAAAGCAGCAAATAAGCTCTCCAACATTTTTCTAAACATACTGCATATACTGTATCTCCAAGTGCATGTAGGGATTAAAGAGACAAGTAAAATATCGGTTCAATGTTATAAATGATTATAAGGTTATTATATTTGACTCGGCAAGATAAACCTCGGTATTCTTGTCTTACTACATATTAAAAATCAGAAACTCCACAGAGAGAATAAACTTGTTTCTAAAGTTTTGTGAAACAGGGAGATTTCTTCATCTTTAAATTATTCCAGGAGACAAATACAAAGGTAGAAAAATAATTTATGGCTCAGCAATATAACATTTCCCTTGAAAATATGTTTTTGGTGTTTTTATCACATCTAAATTAATGGGGTGTAAACAGAAAAATGAAAGGAATATAATTCTAAGTAACTCTTCAGCAATCATTCATTCAACAGTTTTCAAGCCTATTTCTAAAAGTAATTGCTGCCAAAAGTGCTGTGCATCCCATGCTGCTCTCTGCACTGTGATTTCTGCAAAAACTATACAGCAAAAGTCAGCTGATTAAGGGCTCATCCAGATGAGAAGATTCGTGGAGATTAGTCGCCTGGCGACAAAACGCCACGTCTTTGAGGCGACTAATCTCCACGAATGGCTTGCTCATAGCACGCACCCGCTAGAAGTAAAGTCGCCTGCGCCTATTCACACGCGGCAACACAATTTTCAAAGTCGCTGAAAATTACCAGGCGACTAATCTCCATGAATCTTCTCGTCTGGATGAGCCCTAACAAGCCTGTGAAGAACCAAACAAGGTACTTTAGGATAAAGACAACTGATTAGAGAAGAGTTGAGTTTACCTACTGTGTGCCTAGAATCAGAACCTGTTTTTGCTAACATTTCAAAAGATAGAACCAAAAGCACAGAGAACAGAAGGGAACAGTGAAATACTACTTTCAATTTCACATTTACAAATAACTTTAAATATATTAAATATATATATTAAATATTTTAATCAATAGACTGGAAAGTTGCTGAATTACATTTTCTCTCATTACAGCATGTACAGTTTCTTTTTTCCCTGGACATACTCCATATATCCCCACACCCATGCCCCATCAGAAGAACCCTCCCCAAAGTTTAGTATGCTTGATCCCATGTGCCTTCCTGGCTGTCATGATGCCATCCAGAGGCAAGTGTTTGTCCCCCCATCCGTGTGCCCTCCTGGTCTGTCTAAAAAGTGCCCAGTGGCAATGGTGTGTGGCCCTACGCCCTTTGTATTTTTGTGAATGGGGAACGGAGGAGGCGCATAGTTTGCAGTCCTCAGAAAAGTATTTAGTTAGTGGCCTGAGTCTGATGGTCTCCATTTTGTTTCCCCTGTGGGGTGATATTTAAAAAATACAGTCAGAATTATGAGCCAACTGCCTCCCTCACAAAGTCTTTCCTAAGGCTGTGTATTAAATGGTATTAAAGGAGAAAACAAATGGGCTTTCACCCCACCCCATAGTCTTTAAACTCTGAGCTGGTGTAGCACACTACAGAGGTAAATTGCCTGATTGTTGTTAAATACCTTGGCAGCTTTACCTGAATGTAATTACTTATTTTAGCTGAATGTAATTAAGTATTCAGCTAGGGATCTGGTTCTCTCCTGTCTCCACCTGGACTTACAGGGTATGGCACCAGTCCTGTGTTATGGCTACTTGTGTGTCTGACACTGGGTATTTCATTGAACTTACTTTTAGATGCTCTGCATTGTGTTTTAGCAGCTAGTGCAGAGTCATATAATAACCTCTGAGAACTGGCTAACTGTATTCACACCTCAGCTGAATGTAATCATGTGATCTGACTTTCCAGACAATTGATCCACTCCTGGATAAGGGCCCTTACACACGGGCGTTTTGGACCTGCGCTCCCCTGCGTTGCGTTCGGCTGCGTTCAGCCGCAGGGGACGCAGGTCTAGACGCACCTCATTAGTTTCAATGGCATTGTACCCACGAGACGCGTGTAAGCGCCGAACGCAGATTCAGATGCAACATGCTGCATTTTTCCTGCGTTCGGTGCCTACATGCGTTTGTGTGAGTACAGCCCCATTGAAAATAATTGAGTGCATCTATACCTGCGCTCCCCTGCGGCTGAACGCAGCGAAACGCAACGCAGGGGAGCGCAGGTAAAAACGCCCGTGTGTACGGGCCCTAATCGAGTTTGATAATAATCTCTCAGAACTGGCTAACTGTATGCATACCTGAGTAGCCTCACCTGACTGTAATCATGTGAGCAGTACACACTACCTGAGCTTTCCAGAGAATTGCTCCAGACCTGTGTTATGGCTTCTACCTCTACACTGGGTAATGCACTGAATTAAAATGCATACCTGAGTAGCCCCAGCTGACTGTAATCATGTGATCAGGGTATTGCTCCAGTCCTGTGCAATGCACTGAACTTTTTTTTTTTTTGACGCCAGCGAATTTTTCGGCAGGCACATTTTCGCTGCCGTTTCGTGAATTTATTCGCTGGCGGAGAATCGCGGGAATTCGCCGCAAATTGAAATGGTTCATGTGCCGGGTTAGTAGCAACCTGGCTGTATATGTTTATTATGCAACATCGATTGTAGCAGTAAACTCTCTGGCTAATTGGGGCACACCTGTGTAGCCTTTGCTGAATGTAATCATGTGATCAGCTAGAGCTGTGGTGAAAGCTTCCAGTGTGTAGCACCAGGGGCTTGGAGGTATGCTCTGTTGTCACTTGTTTCATTACAACTAGTTCTCCTCCAGGGGTCTTGAGGGTTGAGGGTCAATGAGGGTTATATCTATGGCTGTTGTTTTAGGAAGCCACCTGCAATATAGGTATTTCAGTGTCCTGATTTTACTTAAAGTTGTATAATGTAATGAACTTTGCACAATGCTGTTCTTGTCCATGCTCTGGGGGATCCAGATCTTAAGGGCAGAGCCGGGCCAGCATACCAAAGCTTCAGCTGATTGTAGGTTTGCTGTACTGGGTAATGTGCATGTTCGTAAACTGCAGCCCAGCGTGCTTATTACTATCTTCAGAAATTCTAAATCTGTGGTATTAGCATTAGTGATGGACGAATTTGTCCCATTTTACTGAAAACATTTGTGAAACTCCCGTGATATACACGAAATGGCGAAAAATTCATGAAATGTGAATTTTGATGGCCGCGTCAATTCTGACGCTAGCATCAATTTTGACATCAGCATTAAAGTCATTGTGCGTCCAAATAGTTTTGATGCAAGCAACTTATTCAACATGCATCCAAAGTTTTTTGACACCAGTGAATTTTCGCCCAGCAAATTTTCTCTGCAGTTTAACAAATTTATTTGGCAGTGCTGAAACGCAGAATTTTGCTGCAAATTTGCACCTGGCGAATAAATTCGCCCATCATTTGTTAGCATGCCTAAATCTACAGCGCCAATATTTATTTATGGTGTCCTGTTATGCAGTATAAGCTTTTGCCAGTTCAGGGTTTTGTAGGTCCTGGCAATAATTCTAAGGCCAGGCAGTATTCTGCCCTTGTAGTATGCAAGCTGGATACATCACGCCATATAAGTGGATTGTGGTGATATGCTGCAGTTGAACTGATGTGTCACTGGGCCTGTAGTATTTATTGGGGCCTGGCATAAACAATGTTTAGGATAGGATGCAAAACTATTATTCCACTGAGTTTTGCAGATATTCCAGAGTCTATCAGTATACTAATATGAACATGGTTTTCTTTGCATGGCACAGCGTTAGGTTGCAGCCATTGGCAGTTTCATTGGCATCTTCTGTATTACAAACAGATTAATAAGAAGAGTTGTAAATCACATCCTAATTAGGTTGCATCCTCTCTGCCTTGAGAATAGCTGTACAGTTGGGGGCTTGTTCTTAAGCTATTCTGTACTGTTGTTAGCAGGAGTGAGGTGCTTGATCTCAACAAGCAAATGGGAACATATAAATTCTCTTGTATTGACCTCGCTAAGATATAGTTGCTTTTGTGGTATTCAGGGATGTTAACCCTTGCAATTTGGATTGGATGCAGGGTTACAATTACAGGTTTCATGGAGCTGGCATGATTTGCCTAAATGTTATATTAAAGGAATGGTTTTACCTATATTTTCAATTATATGTTATGGAACAGTTGTAATTCTATACATACTGTATGTCCCTTGGTAAGGCAGGTGTCCCTTAAAAGGGAGTCACATCCACAGTAGTAGACATGACATATGCTTTAGGTTATGATCTATTGTCATAATCTGTGGAGGTAGGATTAATTTCTAGGCACAGATAATTTATCAAAGTTATTGCTTGAGCAACAGTCAGTTACTTGACCTGAAGTATGTTCAGGGTGTCTCTAGTTTTGGCTTCCATCAGACTAGTCAAGATAAAGGGACTAACACAATGCTTAGGTGGAGCATGTGTGACTTTGGTCCTAGGTGGAATGAATTATTTTGTTCCTGCCCAGTGCCTATGTTGGCTGGGAATGTGCCTTCCTATTCTCAAGTCATTAGTGTAGTGGCAGAGGCACTTTCAATTCCTGGTGCTTGCCTAAAGAACAAGGTGGTAATGAGGCATAATTTGCCCTGCTCGTTTCATGTTAAGCAGTTATCCTTCGAAACATGGTTGCCTTAAGGTGTCATACAGCTAGTATATTATCAAAAGTGAGGAAGAATAACCAATCAAGATAATAATAATAATCATAATAATAATAATAATAATAATATTTTGTGTGGAAGGCTCCAAAGTAAGGATTACTTACAGTTCATACCAGTCCATGGGTGCAAAAATGACACAAAAGCAAAAATGTAAATACTCCCTCAAAAATTTATGAAAATATCCAAAAAATAAATGAAAAAGTTCATTCCATTTATTAGAACATATAAACAAATGGCCTGACATGTTTCATGCCTGTTGGGACACTTACTCATAGGCTTAAGGTGTCATACAGCCTGAATTAGGGACAGTTTGTCTAGATATTGATGTGCTTGTGTAAGGAAGCTTCAACAAGCATTTCAGAATGATAGTAAACTTTTAGAGTGCCCTGGCAAGATAGTGTATGGTGAGTGCTCAAGGCTAGCATAAACACATATTGGCCTCTTGAATGTTGGACAGGACTGTTTAGGTTGTCTGCCTATAGTATTTCTTTGTGAGGCAATATTCTGTTGCCTTTGGAGGTCTTCTGTCGTAGGACTGGGTCCTAGCAGGATTTTCTTCCCCCTGAGTATCATTGTACATTGCTCTCTTCCTCTAGGTTGGAGCTGAAATCAGCTAATTCTATAAAGAGGTCTCCTTTACATTACTAGGTTCTGCACCTGGAGCATATAGTATGACAAGTTGCTGTGCTACACAACAGTAAGTTATTGCAATATTATCAAGGAGGCTGTTATACAGGCCCAGACTGGCAATCTGTGAGTTCTGCAAAATTCCAGAGGGCCCATAGAAAGTTCAGTATATAGTGGGCTGGTGGGGGCTGTTTGGGCCTCTTTGTGGGCTCATTCAGCCTCTGTGTACCTCAAATGTCAGACCCTATTTTGACTCTCAGTCCAGATCTGCTGTTATAGCCTAGTTCCCTCCCAACTGGACATTAAGCTTGCTATGTCCCGGAGAGTACTGATATGGAGTGCCTCCAGGGAAAAGGCAAAATTGTATATTTTCTTTTCCTGGATGTACTTCATATCATTATGTTCCCATCCATTCTACAATGGTTGTCTTAAAGCTCTTAAAGGGAAACTGTCATGGGAAAAGATTTTTTTTTTAAATAGTTAATAGTGCTGCTCCAGTAGACTTCAGCACTGAAATCAATTTCTCAAAAGAGCAAACAGATTTTTTTATATTCAGTTTTGAAATCTGACATGGGGCTAGCCATTTTGTCAGTTTCCCAGCTGCCCCTGGTCATGTGACTTGTGCCAGCACTTCAGGAGAGAACTTCTTTCTGGCAGGCTGTTGTTTTTCCTTCTCAATGTAACTGAATAGTACACAGTGGGATATGGGTTTTTACTATTGAGTGTTGTTCTTAGATCTACCAGGCAGCTGTTATCTTGTGTTAGGGAGCTGTTATCTGGTTACCTTCCCATCGTTCTTTTGTTAAGCTGCTGGGTGGGGGAAAGGGAGGGGGTAATATCACTCTAACTTGCAGTACAACTGTAAAGAGTGATTGAAGTTTATCAGAGCACAAGTCAAACAACCAGGGGCAGCTGGGAAATTGACAAAATGTCTAGCCCCATGTCAGATTTCAAAATGAAATATTAAAAAATCTGTTTGCTCTTTTGAGAAATTGATTTCAGTGCAGAATTCTTCTGGAACAGCACTATTAACTGATGTATTTAAATTTTTTTTTTTTCCCATGACAGGATCCCTTTAACAAAGACGCCATGGTAGTGGTAGAAGTGGCTTTTAAAGCTTGGGGAGGGTCCTTCTAATGGGGCATGGTGGCGGGGATATCCCAGAGAGTACTGATATGGAATATGTCCAGGAAAGGAAAATCACGGTAAGTATGATACCATTTTCCCTTTTCCAACAGGTCACCATGAAATATGCCAAAGAAAAATGGTTTGCAGAAAGAAAAAATTGTTAGCATTGTCCAACTATTTTCTAACAACATCTTTTGTTACATAATGTTATGATCTGTTTCTGTTATTTTGTCTACCCTCCTAAATATTTTTCCCAAATAATCTTAAACTGCTTCTCCTTTTTTATATAATCAGTCATTTTTGCAGATGCCTGTACTACAGATTTGGTAAATATCAGAGTGTATTTGACTTTGTATCATGTTTCACAATATGAGATATATGGATGTTTACAAAAAAGTAAATATATAAATAAATAAATAAATATATATATATATATATATATATATATATATATATATGTATAGTTTTATGATCTCCTAACATTTAATTTTACAATATTTATTTTTTTCATGCTTCATTTATGCCTAACAACCTGTTACATTTTCCCTATATCACCTTAAAAAACAACCATGATCCTAAAGAAAAAACTACAAATCAGCCTTGACCTTTTTTCACCTTAAACATGATGCTGCCCTTTTGGGAGGCTTTGGGGTTACTATATTTTGAAAGTTTCAAAGTCAGAAAAATGTCTAAACATTACTTTCACAAAAAGATAATTTTTAATGTGTTTTGAATTTATATTTGTAGTTTCAACAAACATTCATATTTTATTATTATATCATATTTTATATGTACTGTGTATATATATATATATATATATATATATATATATATTCTTCCCTTTAGTTCCAGGTCAAAGACATCTGAAACCACAGGCATATTTATTATTACTACAGTGCTGAGAGCAGAAAGCAATGCCATTCTACCAAAGACAGTGACCCTAGACCCTTCCTATGAAACTGCAGCTTCGTTACAATCTCCTCAAAGACCATTGAGCCTCTGACTTCAAAACAAACGCACTTATTAAGCCAGAGTGCTTAAAGAAAGTCCCACCTAATAAATAAAAGACATGCTATTTACTCAAGGAAATGATGGAAAATTGTTACTCGGTCTTTGGAAAATCACATTTTGGTTCCTGAGATTTATGATCCTTTCGTGGAAGACATTCTGAAGCCATTTACTGAAGCAGTGCACTGTAATTGTTGGTGTTATTGAAAGAATTCTTTAAGAGAGGGGTTTCAACAAACATTAGCTGATGGTTGGCATAATTCATGCTACAAAGCGATTCTGTCAAATGACCTCTTTAGTTTTCTTTTGCAGCCATAATTAACATGACCTCTCATTAATCAGGGTACAATAATGGCAATGTGTGCTTATGTGGGCGGAGAGAGGTCAGACCTCATTAGAGATGGCTTGGATTCTGATCCCTGTGTAAGGATTACAGCATATGGGTAAAGTTTGGCTTCTTAGTAAGTGCAACACATACTTAGGCCTGTGTCGGGTTTGGGAAGCACTTTCTTGCATATCTAGTATAATGTGTCAAATTAGAAATGAGAGCTCCTGAAAACAATGTCCCTTTCATATACATGTGAAGGGCAGAACTAAATGTATTCATGCAAGGCATCTGGGGACTAGAATTTCAAAATAGCTGCTCAGGATAGATTCTGTTCTATTCTATTCATTGGTTCAAGAGTTTAGGTGAAAGTGAGGCCAGGTATTTGTCCCAACCCAAACACAGCATGACCACCCACTGGAGCTGCTCATCTTACCTTCATTGTGCACTGGAAAGCTATTTATCTGCAAGTAGTAAAAATTTATTTAAAAATGGTATTCTTTTTGAATAGAAAGTAATGAAAGATTTTACGTATTATCAAGTCAATATTAAATTACATACAAATAAGGAATGCTGCAGTTTTCTGTGAAAACAGCTTTGCTGACATGTGATCACCAATATTAAAAATAGAAAACAAGAAACTATATTAGAGCTAAAGATTTTGACCAAGTACAAGGCCTGACAGTGTTTTGCAGATGAATGATTAAATAGCTTAAAAATAAACAATAGCAACACAACACTGGCAAAAAGAAAGTGTAGTGAATACAAAATACAGTATGTGGGTCATTACAATTGTTTGACATATTTTATTTATAAATAATATTGTTATTTAACTGGGTTGACTTTTGTAGTCAGGATAAAAATGGTGACTTTTTAGCAAATCATTTGTCTTTTAAAATGTCATGTGGTGCCAGTAGATGTGAACTATGTGTGTCTAATAAATAAAAAACCTGTGTTGGAATATGATTAGGCTGTAAAATGTACCAGTCAGTTGACGTCACTTACTAGAGATTCAAAGAAATAAACATGGCCACAGAAAACTGGAAAATTTAGACAGCAAGTTTAAACTTTTCAAGATTGAGGTTTTATAAACATATTATTCTAAAAGATCACATTTCATAGAAAAATGTGTTTTCAAGTATTTCTGTTCTTGTAAAGATTAGCATTTTTATTTTTTTTCCCTAGGGCTTTTCTTGAAGTTTTCAAAATGATATTGTGTGCATAATTACATCAAACATTTGGAACCATTTCCAGCGGTGTTTCTAAAGAGGAACAAACTAAATCTCAGGCTACACATTTTTCCTATAGCCCCAGATACATTCAGTTTGATATGCAGCCTGGTCCTCTTGTCATGTCTAACAAGCTTTGAAATTTCACTTTCAAAGTGTCTAAACAGTTTAGAATAATGTTCTATTAATATGTCATGCAAGACTTGGTCCTATTTTAATAAAAGTGTTGGCGTGAATGCAGATTGTTAAAATCAAATATTTGGTTTAAAGGAAGTAATTCACTTTTTTTAGTAGAAGGATACATCAAATATATTATTTTAAAAAGGGTCTAGAGAGGAGACTAAATCCTGGATCACTGTTTTCCCTTTGATATCCTGCACCAAAAAATCTGTGTTTCATGGATACCACAATAACACTGGGATAGTGAAAGAGGTTTTAAAAAAGAACTTCTATTAGTGACAAAGGGAAATCTATCAAACTTTGAAAAGCAGCCCTATATTCATACTGAAAACATTAAAACCAACCCTCTTTACAGTACATACATGGCAACTTCCAAAAATAATGTTCCAGATTCAGTTAGAAAAACGTATACCATAGATTATCATATGGACAGCTCACTGAAGTCTATGGCAAAATGTGAAATAGAATTTTGACATATGTTTTTCACCCAATTGAATTTCAGCAATTTGCTCGGTGTAGTTTACTTTGAGGATATTTCAAGTTATAGAGCTTCCATTGGCAATCCTTAGGAATCAGGATGTGGGATTATTTACAATGGCATGGGAAGGTTCCAGGTTACAAAATAGGCACCAGGTAACTCAATAACCCTTTGTGTGTGATTTTTTTTTTTTTGTATTAAGTCTGTGTTAGAAATTGTATAAGTGTATGTTTGTGTAAGAATCTGTAAAAATGTGGGACATTGTGTTGTGTGTATGTTTGTGTGTGAATGTGAGAGCGACATTTTTAGTAGCTTAAGGCAAAAAATGTTTCAATACCCATAATATATTGATAATGGGTTGAGTGCAGAGGATCTCTTATACAGAACCCCGTTATCAAGGAAGCTCCAAATTACAGGATCGTCATTTCCCATATATTGTGCCACATTATAATCAAATAACAAATATTTTTTTTACGGAAATCTCATGTCATGAGCATTCTGGATAAAAGGTATATCAAAACTTGAAAAAGCGTTGCCTTCACAAAAAGGCATTGAAGTCTATGGGCGACAAATTACTCTATCATTCCAAGTATTGTAGATGCAACTTCACTTAAAGCTATGAAATGTTAGAGTGGTTAGTAAAATTTGTTTATTGTAAATATGTTTATTGATACTGCTACACTGTACAGTCATTCCATATGGTTGCCAAATAGCCAAATTAATATACTGTAGTTACTAATCATAACATTATGGATATGGCATTACAGTTTCAGGAGAATTAGGCTCAACTGCCTTTTGTTGCTTATGATTTCTGTAAATTAGTAGCGATTCTTCAGAATTACACTGTAGAAAAACCCAGTCTAAATGTGCAATTACAGTAAAACAAGAGTTCTATAAAATTTCAGTTATATTACTCACCCAAAACTACAGTCTATGCATTTAGCAATGACATACACCAATTAAACAACCACACCAATCATATTTTTTCAGACTAAACATAGTTTAACTGCTAGTATTTCACTTTGATTTGTGTCAAAGTGTTCAATTTAGTTGTGGTGTTGTTTAGGCCTTTTAGATTTTCATGCGCTGAATGAACGTTTGCCCAAGATAAGAAAGAACAAATTAATCTAAGTATGTATTGCCAATGAATGCACTAAGGAAAGTGATCTGATGTTTAGCCATATTTGTATGCTTTGTTTTCTGTGAAAATATTAAATCAGAGACAAGATACAGTTACAGCAATGTGAAGCATTTCAGATGAGGAAACAAACAGGATCCTATGTATTCATCACTAGTTGGCATGTAAACCCCACACAATGTTGTGTATTACAATAACCTGTTACTATATTTAGGTAACCAGAGAATTTGGCTTGTACTGCTGGTTGCAAAATGTTTTTGCGCTCTTCTCATAGATATAAACTACATAATAATATGTGACTTAATTAAATATGGTTTATCAAATGCAAGCAGAACAGTAAATGCTAAGTGAATTTTCGAAAAACAAAATATATATATCCAGCTATTACAAAATCCTCTCGTATGCATATATGTTTATTTGACAAAAACTGGGTGACTCTACTGGCCATATATCAACTTTGACATGAAAAGAAGAAGTTTACCTCCTGTAGATTGGCGCATACAGTGTGCAGCTGAAAATATTTTTATTTATTTGTGTGATGAAAAGTCACATGCCTTTTAGGATTTGGGTTCAGTTTGGCCAGTCACTTGGATTCAGCTGAATCTGAATCCTGCTGAAAAATTCTGAATCCTAGCTGAATCCCTAACCGAATCATCGATTTGGTGCATTCCAATTATATAGAAATTTAGATGTAGCAAAAACACTATTCCACTATAGACCTAGTGCTACCAAAAATAATTAACTAGTACCCATGAATTAACAAGTGTTCATGAAGAAATGGTCACAAAAAGAAAGAAACGTTGACTCAATAAACATTTGTTTTTTATATTATAGAATGTACCATTCCTGTATGGATATATTTATCCCAATGAAATTAAAACTTAATTATGGATAATTTCTACTAGTCTGAAAACCTAGATCAGATTTATATTCCTCCCATTTACACACATGGGTACACCATACCGCCCAACATTTTTGAAATAAAAAGAGGGACAACATTTTTTTGACCATGTCCATTTTTGTGGTCACACTCCCTAATTACCATGTTTATTATACAAAATTTGGCAGGTTGTAAAAGTTTGAACATATTCCTGTGGGTTTTTTTTTCAGTTATTACAGTTTTGGTAATGAAGGTGAATTGCCCTTTAATCTGTGAGTCTAACTTCTTCCAAGAGACCTGTTATCTAAATTGTTACAATTACTTATTTGTTTATCTCAAAATTGTTATAAAAGTATCTTATCTGCATCTTGTGACTGTTTTGGGCTCTCTGCCAAAATCCAAATATTGTATCTTTTTTTTTTAGCTGTTAAGTGCTGAGCAAATCGGGACATTCCAGTACAAATGCGGGGCTGCAGGTTGAGTTGTCAATAGCGAGACTATCTGATCTGAAAACTCGAATTGAATTTGATTTGAATGATATAAAACTTGAGTCTAGTTTTTTTTTTCTGAAAAAAAAACTTGAATGTCAGGAAGGCTACAAATGTCACCAAATTGATCCCTGGAACTATACTATCGACTTATACAGTAATTCGGCATATTTTATGTGGCAATTAGTCTCATTTGAATTCAAATCGAATAAAAAATTTCAAAATAACTTGAATCATTTCACAGTTTTGACCATAACGGGACAGTTGTGAAGCATGCAATAAGGATTATGTCACGATGACCTTAATATCTGAAAACTGGTATTGCAGTACACAGCTAAACTGACTCTAACCAGGCCAACACGTTTGACCACACCAATGTTCATTGGCCAAATTGTAAAACCTCCATCAAAGGCATATGTACAGTATTTGTCTGAAAGAACTGTCTAAGTTTAGATCCTTTTTTAATGTATGGCTTTCATCTGCTTGCTTCCCGTCCACTGCCATTTTCCTAGAAAGAAGACCAAAATCACAGATATATAAATGTCTACATAAAGGTAAGCTGATTTCTTGAAGCCTTTTTGGATATATATTCTATCTTTTCCAGGAGGTGTGTTCACTATGCTTATTTGTCGTTAGCTTGGAACAAAGTCAGCAATGTAACTTTGCAGGGTCAGCCCCTCCTGCACCCCTGGTAGTTAGGCCCCTGAACAATGTACTGATAAAACATGTTACTTTCCATGTTACCTCCCAAAATTTCCAACAACAAACATGTTTGAAATACCTCACATATTCCTGGGCCCTGTCCAGATACAACCTTGCTTCAATTCTACCTAGACATGCATGCTTTGGGTAGTCCAAATATCTTGCTTCCCTTTAAGCAAGTTAAGCAAACTGGCCAATTATAAAGAAAAGATATGTAGTATCCTGACCAACCACAATGCTGCTGCTATTAATGTACAGGGAAAATGACTACAATTGCCAACATCTAATACAAGTATGGGATCTATTATCCAGAATACTCTGGACCTGGGGTTTGCCAGATAACAGATCTTTCTGTAATTTGTATCTTTATACCTTAAATCTACTAGAAAATCACGAAAACATGAAATAAACCCAATAGGCTGGTTTTGCTTCCAATAAGGATTAATTATATCTTAGTTTGGATCAAGTACAAGCTACTGTTTTATTATTAGAGAGAAAAAGGAAATAATTTTTAAAAATTTGAATTATTTCATTATAATGGAGTCTATGGGAGACGGCCATTCCATAATTCAGAGCTTTCTGGATAACAGGTTTCTGGATAAGGGATCCAATACTGCCTACATGTAGATTTATAAAAATATCCATTGAGTAAGAAGAGTGAGCTTTTTTGCAGTGAAATTTGCAATGATTTTTTTTTTTTTTTTTTTTTTTTTTTTTTTTTTTTTTTTATCCGTGCTAATATTTTGCCCTGTGGTCTGTTTCACCAAAATATGCCCTGTGTTAAGACTTGGTTGACTCAGCTGAAATCCCTGCATCAGGACTGACTTTAGCTTACAGAAGCACCACCTGGACTGGCCCAACTAAAACATATTAACTGCAATGCCATCCTGCCTTCTCATTGACTCCAATGCATTTCTGGGAAATTACACAACATTTTCAGTGGTTTCATAAATTATTCAGCGTGCATTCTGGACACAAATCAAATTTTAAAGCTGATTTTGTGGATTTAATACATATATTTTCCTTTACAGAACACTCTCATAAGGGTGCATTTAGCATTTTATGATAAGATATTAAAGTTCAGTAATGTAGGTTTACGCACTGTGAACAGTTAAGTTTTACTTGCAGAACAGAGACTGTTTTCAGTGTCCTTTTATGAAAAGACTATTCCTTGTCCACAGGCAGAGCTTGATTAATACTGATGTTGTATAAATATGCACATTTAGGGCACCAAATTGGCACATGCTGCCTTTTCCCCAAACACTTAATAAATTCCTGCCAGCTTCTCTTTTCCTGTAGCTGTAAAGTGCATGAAACTTGCATGGCTACAGACAGTTTTCAGTATTTGAGAGTCAACCGAAGAACAAGTAAATGGAGCAGTGCAGGAGTGCTATTGAGCTCTGGGTATTAAGTGGAATATTAAGAGAAATACAGCACACAAGACTTCAGATTTTGTATATGAGTTTTGGAAATGTAAGGCCTGAATGGGGCTCTATTCATTTACATGACATGATGAATGGAAGTAAAGACATAATTTCATCACAGAAACAATAGGGGGCAGATTTATTAAGGGTTGAAAATTCTAATTAAAATTTTCATTATGGTCAAAACTGTCAAACTCGATTCTAGTTATTTTTAAAAATTTTAATTCAATTTGAGATTTATCATACACTGGCCATTTAAGAATTCGAAGTAGTTCCAGGGATCAATTTGGTGACATTTGTAGCCTTCCTGACATTCAAGTTTTTTTCAGAAAAAAAAACTTGAATCAAGTTTTATATCATTCAAGTCAAATTCAATACGAGTTTTCAGATCAGTAAAATTAGTCTCAGTTCTGAAATAGAAGGAAAGTGATTTGATACATGGGGGTGCCAGAGTTAGGCACCCCCAAGTGAATACTTTTACCATCTTGATACCGGGCCGGTGCACCTATCAGCCTAAAACCACATAGGTCTGGCTTTCTTCTAGTGAGCAGCATGCAGAGATCAACTTTCTCCTGCCTTAATTTCTAATTTCCTGGGGGAATCTCGTGCAGTACAGCAAAATAGCCAATTTTTTTCTTAAAAGCTTGGCTCTCTGCTCTACTGCGCATTCAGGGCTGCCATCAGGGGGGGGGACAATGGGGAAAAGTGTCCCAAGCTCGGGGCTGAAGGGGGTCCCAGGAGTGCTGCATTTTTTGAAGAGTCGGGTCCCCTTTATGAGCGCTGAAGGAGTGCTGCCTTCCATCCCAGCAGAATGCTGAAGTGCTGAACAGTCGAAGTCCTGGAGTGGTGCAAAGACCAAAAGTCACAAACGAGCCGACAATTCAAGTTTTTTTTTTTTTTTTAATCCCCTGGCCACCAATGTTTTATTTTAATACTCTATAGGCCCCTGCCACCAATTAAAAAACTTGTAAGGTGGCCCTGGCACCAAGGTTTTTTTTTTACTTATAAGGGAGCCCTGACCATCAATATGTGTGGGGGGTTACTATTTTTTTTGTACTTTTAACTTTGATGTGGAGTTGGTGGGATCAGGAGTGGGGCTTGGGTGCCCGCGGCCCCGTGATTTCTAATGGCGGCCCTGTGCTCATGTGCCGCACTGAGAGGACGAGGAAGCAGGAAGTTGATCTCTGCGTGGTGCTTGCTAGAAGAACTCTGGACTGGTGTGTTTTTCAGCTGATAGGAGCACCGGCTCGGGGTATCAAGTAGGTAAAAGTAGTCACTTGAGGGTGCCTAACATTTAGCATCCCCAAGTAAAAAATCCCATTCCTTCTCCTAATTTTTTTAAATAAATTTCCCCAATCGAATTTTGAATTCAATTGAGTTTAAAAAAACCTCACATGAATTCAATTTCCACCCTTAAATATTTATCCCCATGTAAAGATGTGCACACATCACAATAAACAAACTGATGCTACTATAAAAGGCAAATATAGTTTAAAGCAGAAGGGAAGATACGAAAGCAGTTTATTACCAATAGATTAGCCACAATAGTGCAAGTTATAAGACTATATTTATTCTGCATAATACTTTATCCTACCAGAGTAAACAGCTCTAGAAGCTCTCTATTTGTTTAGGATATCAGCTACCATATTAACTTGGTGTGACATCACTTTCTGTCTGAGTTTCTCCCTGCTCACTCATAGCTCAGATTACAGCAGGGGTGGAGGAGGGAGGGAGGAAAAGGGAGCAAACTGAGCATGGTCAATCCTAGCCCTGGAGGTTTATACCAGGAAGTCTGATACTGAAGCCCATATGTACACAATAGAAGGAAAGTGTATTTCTATAGACCTTTCAGATAAAGCTTACTTAATTTTAGCCTTTCTTTCTATAGCCCTTAGGCCCACTTCTCATTGATTTATCTTCCCTATTGTGCCCTGTCTTTATATCTTTATGTTTTATCTACCCTTTTGTTGTCCTTGACTACAAAAACTAAAAACTGTAACCAGCATTTGTTGAACTAGTATGTTGAATTCCCCATTAAATGATGTGTCATCCAGTGCTCTCTCTCTGGTAGTCAATTGGAAAAAAGGTTCTGGTGGCAGCGATTGTTGATGTTGGGGTCCCACTAGAGACAGGATAGAGCACTTTGGAAGACAAACGGAGGTACTATCTCAAAAAGGTTAAATAAAATAAAGCAAGCTGCTCTTTTTACTGGATTCAGTCCATGTACTTTACATATAGCCTTACAAACTCTTTAAATTCATTCTTATGAGAAACAACATAAGATAATAAGATACACCATTTTTGAAAAAGCTCATTTGCATACATTTTGAAGTCAGAATTATTTTGTTTGTTGGTGCCACATTTTAAAACGTCAACTGAAATGACTGAGAACAGAAAGCAGATTTAATGTGTATTTTTTTTTCTTTTTCTACACTGAATATTGGATCTGTTCTCCAGAATGCTTGGGTCCTTAAGATGCTTTTTAGAACACCTTGGCTACTAAAAAATAATTTAAACATTCAGTATTTTATATTGGATCATTTGCAAGATACTGTTATATTATTACAGAGAAAAAGGAAATAGTTTTTTTATTTTTATTTAATTATAGTGATGGGCGAATCTGGGGAGTTTAGATTCTCCCAATTTTTCGCGATTTTTTTTTTTCAAAATGTACCAGTTAATAGTGCTGCTCCAGCAGAATTCTGCACTGAAACATGACCAGGGGCAGCTGGGAAATTGACAAAATGTCTAGCCCCATGTCAGATTTCAAAATTGAATATAAAAAGATCTGTTTGCTCTTTTGATAAATGGATTTCAGTGCAGAAGTCTGCTGGAGTAGCACTATTAACTGATGCATTTTGAAAAAAAAAAAAAGTTTTCCCATGACAGTATCCCTTTAAGTATGAGGTAGACACTGATGTTTTAAAACAATGCAATTGGTCTTAATTTTTTATTTTGTGTTTTATTAGTTATTTCAATTTCACTGTTTGTCCAGAAGTTCTCCATTTTGGTACTTCAGAAGCTATCTGATTTCTAGGGTGTTATTTACCCTAACAAACAGGCAGTGGTTTGCATGAGAGTCTGGAGTCAGAATAGGAGAGGGCCTATACAGGAAGATAAATTATAAAGATTAATAATAACAATAAAATTGAAGCCTCATAGCATAATAGTTTTTTTTTTGGCTGCTGGGGTCAGTGACCCTTATTTAAAAAGCTTGAAAGAGGTGAAAGAGGAAGGCAAATAGTTAAAAGCCTAAAAAAATCAATCATTTTATAACATATGGTTATAAGGTTATGGTATGTAGCTTTTAAGTTTAAGGTGAACCACCCATTTAATGTACTTGATTTCTTTTAGCATGTTGGAAAAGGCTCAAGATAATTTGATTTGCATAATTTTTTCATAAAATTGCAGGTAATTTTCTATTTCTAGTCATGGGAATAAATGTAAGTATTTTAGTTCAGAACAAAAGTACAATGGTAAAAGCATTTTATGTTAAACATTGCCAGTAATACTTACCACTAACATGATCGTTTTGTGTCTTTAAGCATATTATTATTATTATTATTAACATGTATTTCTATAGCGCCAACTTGTTTCGTAGCGCTGTAAAGTGAATGTGATTATACAACTAAATCACATGAATTACATACAAAGAACATAAGGAGTTACATACATCACAATAAATATGGAGTTACATACATCACAATAAATACTGGCACAGGAGGTAAGGAAGGCCATGTACAGAAAAAGCTAAAGGGAAGGGAATTATATACCGGGTATGGGAGTGGGCAAGATAAGAGTAAAGTGGGTGAGAGATGAAGTAATGTAAGCAGTATTGTATTGAGTAGTTAACAGTGAGGATAGGCTTCTCTAAAAAAGTGGGTTTTTAGAGATTTCTTGAAAGCTGAAAGATTGGGAGAAAGTTGGACAGACTGTGGGAGAGAATTCCAGAGGAGGGGTGCAGCTCTTGCTAAGTCTTGAATGCAAGCATGTGAGGAGGTAATGAGAGAAGAGTTGAGTAGCAGGTCAGTAGAGGAGTGTAGTAAGCGGTTGGGTGAGTATATGGAGATTAGTTCAGAGATGTAGGGAGGGGCAGAGTTATGAAGTGCTTTGAATGTCATGGTCATTAATTTGAATTTCATTCTGAAGGGGAGTGGAAGCCAGTGCAGGGATTGGCAGAAGCATAGACAATGAATTGCCATTTATTAATAAGTTAAGCAATTTCTGCAGTATTTACTGAACTATTATTCACGTACTAATTTGTGTAATTTTTACACATCATGCTGCTTGGGATCTTCAAAAGCAAGTTTTCTTTATTAATTATCATGTCTTAATTCATCTTAACACCTTAAATTCCCCAACGTTTGAACATGTCTCCTCTTGTTTGCTAAAGATTATATCTCATTAGATCTAGTTACATGTGACTGCTGTGGCTTTGGGCATTTTAGTGGCAAGAGCCACCACTTACCAAACCGCTGGCATGTAAATTAAAGCCTATTCATCACATCCTCAAGCCCAGGTCTAACCTTAAATGAATACCAGCTACTTTATTCCCAAATATTTATTGCTTCTAGGATGTTGTACAAAGAAACCACACACAGAAAGAGATCAGTAGGCTGAACAAGCTGTGTTTGTGGAGGCTGAATAGCGTACAGTAGATTAAATAAAGTCATAGTGTGACACAGGCATACCTTGCAGACCAGCAACTTTTTCAAATGACAGGTTGTGATTCCTGGTCATTACTAAAGGATTGCCTCCTTCAGGTGGTTACAAATACATTGACCTTGTTTTCTGAGCTTTAAATTATTTTACTGTCAATTTTGTTTGTGATGTCTCGCGATCAGTGATCAAATCACACAGGCAGTCACTTATTATTCTGTTTACTGTGACAAGCTGCCACTGCTATTAATATGGCCTTGTCAAACTGGTATTTTGTTGGGTTGATGCAGCCCTCACAGAGAGTTGGCAGCCTTCAACATAATTCAGAACACTGTAGTTCCATTCACAGTGGTTTTATTTTCAAGCTTTAAATCATTAACTATTCATTTTATTTGAAATTAAATCTCACTCGGCATATCAATTATTCTATTTATTGGAGGGGAAAAAAAGACAAAAACTCAACTTGTTATAGGTTTTCCTTTACATGTTACATTTGACTTGAACAAGACTTCAATGCAAGTTCTGAAATTAGTTGTGTGCTCACCATCACAGCTGCTCTTTTCTAAGCCACATAGCATAGGATTCAATGTTAACAGCTCAAAAAAAACCTGAAAAGTCATTCTTTTTAGTTCTGTATCACCCCAACTACAGTATATATTGACACATCTGAAATCAAGGTCAACACAGTCCCGTCCCTATTTCATGACTGCAGCATCAGAGGTATTATGTTGCAGTTTGCACAAAACCCTACTCACTATCCAGACCAGCCCAACAAACAACTTAATAACAAAGTAATTTGGGGAGCACTAGCCTCTGGGAAAGCTAACAAAATGGTCAAATGGACAAATGTTGTCTGGACCCAAATACATTTTGAAAAAATATAGCTTAACTGCTGCAGTCTAGAAGGCCTGTTTAAAGGGCCATACTTATTGGGATATAGCCCCGAGTTCACAGGGCACAATTATCAACACCAAAATATATCCCAAAAAACTCCATAATTAAGTTAAAAATTAGATTTTATTTCAACATAAGGTTAAAAAATTAGGCATACAGACAAACTGGTATTTCTGGCCTTATTGAGTTGTTTAGTCTGGTTTGGTATTTACCTCTGTAGCTCCTTGATAAGGTGTGGGGTGTAGAAGCAGTATTTTAATACAGAATAAACTTTGTTGGGTTCATTTGTAAACTTAGTGCAGGGCAGATTGGTTCACACAGGGAATATATTTGCCTGCGCATTATTACATTTATAAAACTGAATAAGAGTGTGAAAACAGAACTGAGCAATGCAAATGTGTATAAGAGCTTTTGTCAAAAATGTGAATATTTATGTGCACACTCTGCTTCAGAATTACACCAGAAAGTATGCGCAAAAGAGTCTTGTAAAATTGCGAATTTAAGTTACCGTCAACTATATTTTTGCGCACAAACAGTGGGTGATCTCACGCAAACACCTGTCTCATTTGCAAGCCCTTTGCAAAACTTTATTCCAATGTGAATTCATAAATATTGGAAAAACAGGTAGAGCAGTGCAATATATTAGCTTTCAGGAAAAAGCATGGGCAATACAACCATTTGCAAAAAAATATGAACTGTGTCCAGTCATAGTAAGCACATGTCAAATTTTTAATTATCTGATTATGCCTCTTGGTGATGCATATAACCATTGCGTAACCCAAAACATTTTTTTGCCCAATAAAAGAAAACATCTACGCAACTGTGCAATATACATTAATTACGAATTTCTATGGTTTTTAAGTTATTTGTGTATGCAATGCTATATAAAACAGTGTTTGTCTGCCTTTCTATTCTCTTCCCTGAGGCTCAGACTGTTGATGCAATATAAGACAAGGCAGCTGATTAACAGACCTGACTGCTGTGGAACTAAGACTTTTGCAACAGTAACAAGGAATTAAGCAAATGCTGCTTTCAACAGCAATTGTTTTTACAAATGACTTGAACAGTTTTACTTAAGTATAGTCGAAAGTTGCTTAGAATTATGTTTTCTTTTGAAAATGTTTATTTAGGAGTTAAAGTGCCCTTTAAATGTCGCATAGGTGTGACATCCCATGAATGCCATTGTATAAGTTCCTGGCTGATTCACAATTCACAATTGTTCAGTTTAAAAATGTTACTGAAAATAAAATAATAATGTAGGTAAAGTACATTATGGGCCAGGCCTTAATAAAAGTGAAACGTACAAAACTATTCAGCTGACCTGTTAGAAGTGTATTGCTCTATTTATTGAGAGTGATTATGGTACAAAAAACATTGTACCATTACAAAATATTGTTTGTAAACCCATTCTGAAACTTTAATCTAGACTTCTTTTATAGAGAAGTATAGCATATTAAAATCTAAATGAAGACCCCTTTAGTATGAAGTCACTCACATGCTAAAAAAGGATTACAGCAATGAACGACTAAAATTATCTTGGCAATGCATTCTTATTTCTAATAATAAGCACATTGTATAGTTTTTCTCTATATACAGCTGAAATTGATGAGATCCCTTGCATTTGGTTCAGAGAAGTTAATTGCTCCACCACCCTAGCTCAAAATGATCTTACCATAGAGAGCAAAAGAAGCTACCAGTTCAGCAAGATCTCATTTAAAGCAAGTCCTTTTCTAGAGGATTTGTTCAGAAAGAATCACCCCTGGCAGATTATGGAAAGAATTTCTATGAACATCCCACTGAGTTCACTTTAGCAGAGGTCTGATTTTATGGACTGTTTATGAAGTGACACTGTGATAAGTGTTTGCTGTGACTTTTATCACTGGGTGCCCAAGCCCTCACTAACAATTCAACCATTGTTTTAAGTATGTTAAAGTCAACTCTACTACACACATCCTGATACGCTTACACAGCCTGTCAGCTGCCCATAAAAATAATAGCAAAAAATAAAAACAAACCATCAAACCTGGCCAGAAACAGACATGTCTTAAGTGATTTATAGTTAGTTTTTTTATGAATATATTTTGGTTAAGAATTTCAGACTTTTTTTACTCATTTTAAAATAATTTAAATTGTGCCCATGTTAAACAAGTACCTCCCTCCACCAAAGTCTACTCACAATTGCTAATCAGAATTAAAGAAGTTGGAAAACAAAATACTTTTGTATTAACTAGACTACATAGATGAGGACATGAAAAAGCCATAATAAGGTATGAATATATATTATTTTTTTTGTTTATTTATTGTATCTACTATGAAACTGAATGAACTGTACAATTAGTTTGATAGAGAATTCAGAATGTCAGCAGATTCTATTCTTTGCATGTTTAGGAATGTTCATTTGTTTATTCTTTTGCACAAATGTATGTTTAAAAAAATTGGTGCCAAATGATAAACCACCAGAGCAGGCAGTAACTAACTCCCCATAAACAAACAACATAAAGCCAGCTATACATTTGCTAATTCCTGCAGCCTGTGCACCTCCAGATAGACCATAACAATGACAAACTTGTGTAGCAAGTAGCAAATAGATGCTCATATGGGATGAGCAGGTATTTCTCGCAAGTTACATTAAAAATACTCATCAGTTGTTATTATTTGAATATACTTATGCACACAAACATATTACTCTTCTTAATATTGTTCAGACTAGCAGGCTGTTCTGTCTACAAGATCTGGACACATGACATCAACATAAAAGGCAAAATTGAAACTCAGCAAGATCAGAAGACCTTTTTTTAAGAGTTGTTCACCCATATGTGTCTAATTTGCTCTTAGAGATCTAGAAGCTTATATTAAGTCAAATACATAGCTTAGAAATAGATGAAGGCCTGACCTTTTAGGGTTTGGAATAAGCCACTTTTTGAAAATGTCCAAAAGAGATAACTATGGTATAACAGTCCCCAGCTGTGTGCTAGGCCTTCCAGATTTATAGGATTTTCACCACCTGATGCTGGCTAAAGTGAATACAGTAAACTGTCAAAGAATTTGCTTGCACAGCTTGGAAAATGTTTTATGCAAATCAGACTTTAGAGAAACAATTCCTTGAGACACTGTGTTGTATGCTGCCCAAAGGATGGTCTAGCTTTCTTTGAGTTAATACAACATGTGATTATGTGTTGAGTAAGTTGCCAAGTTGCCTATAATTTAATATTTGAGTCATATCGTGATGATTACAAGGGAAGTTGGAAAATTGGATCATAACCATATGTTCAGCGATAAACTACTCTCTGTGTATGCTGTGAAATTGGTGAGATTAGGCACTATTTAATTTTCCTTTTCATCTCATAAACTAAACATTAACCTTGTTGAGAAATAAAACAAACATGAACAAATGAGCTAATGGGGATTTGATTATGGATGCATGTGGAATCACTAGTCTGCATTTCTTTATTCTTTATCCAGCTTCCTAATGATTGCCCTGATTTGACTTATTTGATCAAGATGAATGTCATGTGCCTGTGCATATATTATAATTTACATTTTCCCTTTCTTTAGAGGCCTCTTTATTCAGGCTGCTTTTACAGCTTTATTATCTTTGGCTAGTAAAAAATGATGCTGCATACATTCTTGCTAAAAATAATGGCTCAGATAAAGTACAGAGCACAGATAGCCAATCAGGGTTATATTCACTTTCAATTCATCCAGAGACCAAAGAAGGGTGCACAGGCACCCTGAGTTCATTTCCAGATCATTAAAGGGAAGTTTTCTGTTTTACAGGTAGGATTTAGTATCATTGTATTTTACTATGAATGCCAAGTTCAAATATGTAGAAATAGGTTCATAGATGCATAAATAACATATATGTCCCAAGCTGTGAACCACAACAACCAGCAGTTTTGACAATGATGAAAACAAATATCTGGTTGGTTGCAATGGTCTGCTGAGTAATGTTACCATTCTTCATCATTAATAATTCTGGCTTTTTCTTTACACATAAACAGATATTTTTTTCAAAATTAATAATTGTTCTCCAACTTCCCAGCGTTGAGAAAAATGTTGCAAGGCTGTGGCTCTCAAATGAATAGAAAAATGTTATGTATCATGAATGTTCCAATTGTGGCTTTCTAGTTGTTGCTGAACATCTACAATCCCCATGCTAGACTTCAGCTCTCCAGCAAGCATTGTTAAACAGAAAAATACATACGTTTACTGTGATTATGGCAAAAGTCATAAAATTAATGACCGTCATCAAAATTAAGGATAAAAATGATCACTTCACACTTTAAGAGGGTTATTTATTAGTTGGATTTTTTTGTACTTTTTTTTTTAATTTTTGGCATTTATTAAACCCTGATCCAACTAAGACCTGTCGAGTTCATGTCGAGGTCAATTGGAGATGTCCCATTGACATTTTGAAGATATCCTGATCTGCCCCGGGTTTCGTTCAAAAATCCAAAGATTTTGTGGTTTTGGGCATCAAAACCGTAAAAGTAGAGGATTTCAGGCATCAAATCTGAAAAAGTTGCAGTTTTGTGCAACAAATCCAAAAAAATTGCATGATTCATATTTTTTTCATGATTTTATCAAGTCTTTTCCCACGGAAGAATTTTTGTGAAAATGTATTGATAAAAAGGGAGGAAAGTCTGTGCAGATTTGGTCAGTGTGGTTTTCAGAAAATAGTGACAACATTTCAGATTTTAATAAATAACCCCTTAAATGTGTCTGGCATTACATGATATGCAATTAAAATTTACTTTAAAATGCTTTGCAGGGACCAATTATTTGTTGGAATAGTTTCAGTATGAAGCTTTATATTCCACACACTATGAAATGCACAATCCACTAGCTCAATAAAATGTTGTGGGATTCCTTTATTTAGACAAACTGTGTAGCCTCTATTTTTTTTAATTAATTACTTCTATGGCATTTCCACGTTTCTGTATTTCTTCCTTAATTTTACAAATTATTATTTGCTTACCAATTTTCTTACATCCCACAATGATCCTTTGTAATTTATGTATGTTCTTCCAACGAGATGCCTTTCTGATGCTGGGGGCCTAATGTTAATATTGCTGAATACAACATAAACAACATAAATCTCTGTGAGATCAATCCTATTCTAAAGGGACCTTGTGCGTGTACAGTTAAGTTCTTGCAAAACATGGAACATGAGTAGACATA
Organism: Xenopus borealis; assembly: GCA_024363595.1. Classification (NCBI taxonomy): domain Eukaryota; kingdom Metazoa; phylum Chordata; class Amphibia; order Anura; family Pipidae; genus Xenopus; species Xenopus borealis. The sequence continues at coordinate 74,491,599 of CM044438.1, forward strand.
CTGTAACCACCAGTATTTCTTTTCAAAGAGCTTAGATTCAGACATAGCAAGAAACATCATCATAGGAATGGCAAAACACAAATAAAGGTAGCTAACCTTAAAAGAAAAAAACATGTTTTTAATTCACCTTTTACAATAGGATTGTTCTGCCTCCAATGAACAGTTGGGATCAAGTACAAAGTGCTGATTTATTATTACAGAGAAAAAGGAAAAAAGGGAAAGGGAGTCTATGGGAGACGGCATTCTCTTAATTTAGAGCTTTCCAGATAGATCCCATACCTATAAAAAATATTGTTTTATTAATGATTATTTGATTAAAATTGATTTTATGGAAGATGAGCTTCTTGTAATTTAGAGATTTTCATAGATACAGTACAGGAACTGATTTACTAAAATTTTGATTTAGATTTTTTTCACCAATCATACTTTTTCTCTAAAAATTCCTGTCTTTTTATTTCTCTAAAACTCAATTTGAGATTTATCAAGTGTAAAAACCACAGAAAACTCTAATACAAAACTTCCCCAAAGCAAAAGTTCTACGGAAGTCATTGGGAGCTGCACTTTAATGGTATTTGCCTTTATTCCCTTTTTTTTCAGCGTAATAGCAAAGTTGGAAAAACAGCATCAAAAGCAGTGATTATAAACTGCAGGTGCTTTCTTTATTTAGCAGTGCAAAATCAAACACTACATGTTTCGGGACAGAGCCCTTTCTCCAGTGTGTGTCCCTTTTTGTTTCCATTAATACTTTTTAGAATTGGCTTTTTTAATAACATTAATGTCATATGTGACATTGAAGAAATATCTTTACAAATTGTAGATTTCCAGATGAAGGATCCAATAGTATCATATGTATGAATTATGTCACACTGTCAGCCCACACTCATGTCCCTAAATGTATTTGTGCTAGACTCAGGAGTGCCCATACTTTACTAATGCAAGGTCTACTTTTTATGATGTTGTCCCATTATGAGCTACTTTTGTTTAATATATACAGTAGATAGATAGATGTCACAAACGGCACCCTAAATCCAGAACCTAGGCTAAGCTCCCTGATCTAGGCTTCTGCCTTTCACTTCGAGAGGAGCCCTCGGCTAATTGGATGCCGCCAGGTCTTATTAAGAGAGGAGCTCTAAAGGTTCTGAACAAGCAAAGGGGCATGATTGTCTCACCAAGGATACTGAATGGAAAAATGCCACTTAGGAAGGCAGGCCGGACAACACAGCAAGGAACAGGCAGACTGGGCCAGCACAAGCAGGCCAGAATCAGGATTGAAGAGCACAAAATAGTCAGCGGACAGGGAAAAGGTCAGATTAGGAGAGGTCAGAGTAATCAGGCAGGCAAGGGTCAGGATAAGCGTGATCAGAGTTGTCACAGGCAGGTCAAAACCAGTAATAATAGGCAGGATACAAATAGAAATAGCGCCAGGAACAAACTAACTGAACCTAACAATGGGCAATGTGCTGTATTCAAAAGCCCCTTTAGTTTGAATTTGGCACCATTGCATGATGATGTCATCACACTGCTGCAGTAGCACCTATGAAACCCAGAAGTGCATGCCGAGCACCATAGAGTAAACCGGTACAGGAGGAGAAAGGCAGCACGCGGCAGGCATCCCTGCTGGAGACGCAGCGGGCAGCCCAGCCACGCACTAGACCACTAGGGTCCTTAGAATAGATAGCTAGATAAATATTCTGCTATTTAGATATCAGTATATCTGAATCAATTTATACAGGCTTACTCACTTTAAATATTATGGGGGAACTGTAATAAAAGCAAAACATTGCAAACAAAAATTTAAAAAATTCACCTGTCACAATGTAATATTTTTTGTTAGGCTTTTATTGCATTGCAACTCTTAATTGCACTTTGTGAACCTTTAAGTTGTTAAATATTTTGTTGCAAAAAATGGTTTGCAATTGTGAAATTATATTACAAACTCTGCATATGTTCACAAAAAGAATTTGGTCAAAAACTTTGTGAGGAAGCCCTTGGTCAGTTAAAAATTGTTGCTAATCGCAAAGGTGTTTGCAAACATTTTTTTGCGCTAAACGAACATATTACATTCCCTCATTTGAGTGATGAATGTGTGCACTGAATACAGAAAAGCTGTACTGAAAATTCCTTGAGAGTTTGTCTTTTGTATGTCTGTATGATTGTATGTATATATATATATATATATATATATATATATATATATATTTATATATATATGGAACATGGTAGAAAAACCCTAATTTTACTAGTCAAACCAGTCATTATTTGGTTTCCTGTCAATGAGCAATACACAAGCATGTGGTTTCATGGAGGAAAAAAGTCAATGAATAGGTTGATTTCTCAGGCTTTGAGGATTTTATTCCTATTTCCTGATAATTTTATACAGAATATCTGATAAAGTTAAGGGTTTATTGGAGGAACAAATAAGATCTTTCACAGAAATTACATGAAATGAAGCCATGCTTCTAAAAGAAGGTACATTCAAAGGATGAATGTACCATTTGCTGCAAAGTTTTGCAGTTTTTGAGGGAATGGTATACCCAGTTACGCAGACAGGCGTTCATAGGCCACCCACACAGTCAGGTTAGCTTAGTGCATATTCCAACCAACTGCAAGTATCTATCTGGTTACAAGTAAAACAAAGACAGGAAGAAATATAATGGAACTGCAGCCTAGCTTGCATATAATGAGTCACTAATTATGCAGAGCTTCTGTATAACCACACTTAATATAGCTGATGAATTCAGATGGGAAAGATACCTAAGCGCCCTTACACACAGGTCTTTCTTTCACACATTTAAGGAATTACTCAATTTACCACCAATGTATTCTCCTTCCATTCAGTAGCAGACGATGTCTGACAGCATAGTTTATGGATCCCAAGGACAAAGAACATTACATCACCAACCAGAAATAAAAAAAAAATAACTGGATTGTGGTGGTAAATTTATAAAACTGTTTAAGCTTTGGGCTGGTGATAAAGGTGAGATTTTTCATTTCATTTTTCATAATCTTTTGGTTGGATCAGTTGGTAATCTTACACAGCCTGGGGAACACCATTTCTTTGAGGTCATTCTTATGAAACTAATAAAGAAGGTGTCCACATCAATGGTTCTTTGTATATCAATACAGGGTAAATGTGTTTCCGTTAACAGAATGATAGATTTTTAAAAGTAAAAGTGTTAGAATATAACTTGCACTTACTGATACCAAGCATGTGCATTCTCTACAAAGCCTTGTCTGTTCAATTTGAAAACACAACCACTTTTTTCCTGCAAAAATGTGCACAAAATATATCCTACTGCCAAAGGGAATATCCAAATGAAATAGGTGTAACAGTAAATAACTACACACTGAGCTGAACCGCTTACCTCTACAACTCTGTATTCCCTCTGACATACTTTCCCTAAAATGTCTCCATTTTAGCACAATTAGGTCATGTAAACTGACTGTACAACTGATTAATCGGCCTGTCCTTGAAGACCAATAACACTCAAAAATGAATTTTTTTTCAAGTGAATGAATTCATTTTTACTTGTTAACAAAATGTTTTCTTTGCAGGCAAGGTCCTGACTTTTATTGCAGTATGCTTGCTTATCTGATCTACAGCTGTTGACATCCTTGGTCTGTGTTCTGTACAATTTTCCATTTACCCTCAAAGACGTTGCATTTCAGACATGGATGCTAAACTTTAGAGAATGCAAGCTAAAGTATACCTTACATGGCATGCTTCGTTCTGCAGATTTTCTCATTTTATACGTAATCACTTTGTAAGTGGCCTGAAGCATCTGTTCAGCACAATCAGCCTGATACAATTTAATGATAATTTAATTCTGCTTCAAGGCCCAACAAAGGCATGTCTAATTAATTCCAAAATCTGACTGGGTCTTGCAACGTATATAAATAAATACACTTTTAAAGGTTGCTAAAAATGTCCCCATTAAAAATAACTCTAAGGGCTCGTCCAGACAAGAAGATTCGAGGAGATTAGTCGCCTGGCCACAAAACGCCACGTCTTTGAGGCGACTAATCTCCCGGAATGGCTTGCTCGTATCTTGCACCTGCTAGCGCTAAAGTCACTGGCACCTATTCACACACGGCAATACGTTTTTTAAAGTCGCTCGAAACTGCCTCGTGAGGCAATTTTGAGTGACTTTGAAAATCGCGTTGCCGGGTGTGAATAGGCGCAGGCGATTTTAGTGCAAGATATTAGCAAGCCATTCGGTGAGATTAGTCGCGGCGATTAGTCGCCCGAAATCGCTCCGAAATCTTCCCGTGTGGCCTTACCCTAAGGTCCTTTTGTCTTTTAGTGTGCTCAATGGCAAGGAGGTAGCAAAGGTTTTATAACAACCCCTATAGTTCCTGTAATAGCCTTTGCCAATGGAAGCAGATAAAATAAGATAAGAGAGTAAAAACTATTTTATCAAGTTACAGCACAACAAATGTATCGCCAGTGACAATGAGACCTAGATGGAATATAAATATCAAGACAAGAGGTAATTTATTTACTTTGCTATTATCCAAAATAAATAAATATACAGAACATGGTTTGAAAAACAAGGATCCTTTATAATAATAATAAAACAATAAATAATAAAACAGCCATGCGGAAGAGGGATAAGGTGATCTTTCAGTGTAAAGCTACAGATCTTGGCAGCACAGCTAGCATTCACCAGTCAGTGGCTATGAAATTCATTCATAGCAGCAAGCATTACATAGAAATGACCAGTCTGCCAAAATAATTTTTAAGACAATGCACAAGTAACTCTTTGACTGCGGGTTACATGAGAAAAAAACAAACATGTGCATCTATCAGTTGAAATCTAAGTGCGCTGTAATCAGGAGACTTGGTATTGCTAAGTTTTAACAGTCATAACATCTAATTTCAGCTGACAAGTCCTTTCAGTCCCACGGCAAGTTTTTAACTTGATATCTGATTTGTTTTTACATTAACAGATCCTAGATTAGAATATTTTGTTGCCAGTTAAGAAACCCAGAGTAGCCCATCAGGCAAAACTCAATTACCTGGTCTATATATTTCAAATAATATTTTTTCAACCTATATAATTGATCCTTAATGAGGCTACTTAGAAAAGAAAATTGAATTAAACAGGAATGTGGATCAGCCTGTTTGTGTATGATGAAAGGTTTCCTAGTGAAATTCTGTCTTAAAATATTACCTTTCTCTCCCCGACTGATATTTCTCCAACACATAGAAAAAGATTACATTTTTTGTATTATTTTTACAAAATTTGTTCACCAAAACATATATATACATCCTATATAATAAAGTTCAATTGTCTCTGCGTCCAGTCCCCTGTTTCAATTTTTTTTTTAGCCTCCTATCTATTGTATTCTATCTACTTCGCTAGTGTAAATTTGCCAGAGTCGGTGTCGGCAAATTTGCGCTAGCATTAGACGCTTCATGCTGGCTGTCCGTGGGGCACATGCGCAGTAGCGAATCCCACGGACACAGGGACTGGACACAGAGACACTTGAACTCTATTATATAGGATTTGCGCCGTATGCAAATTAGGCTTCGCTAGCGAAATTGCGCTATGCCTAGTGAAGTAACACTAGCGTAAATACGTTACCGTTCGCCGACCAGAGCGTGAATTCGCACTTTAGTGAATTTGCGTAGCACAGGCAAAAATTCGTCTGGCAAAGTGCAGCGAACGCTCGCGAAGCCTGCGCTATCGATTTTTCGAATCTTAGTGAATGTCCCACTTGGAGCGCAGAGACTTCCGTTAGTGGTTTATATTCTGCTGCCTTCAATCTATGGAAAGACCGGAGCTACATAACGGTGTGCCGTTATAATATAAATATATATATTTATGCTTGTGTACAGGGAAAACCATATGTCTAGATGTAAGACACACAACGGGAAATGGTTAAATATTCAAGCACTGCTCAGTTCCTTCACAGGAAACTCTGTCTCACTTACAACCCATCAAATCCCTTTCATGACAACAACAAAAGGGAGAAGAATTTTGGGTGAGAATGAGAGGGGCCTGTCTGTAGTTTGGCCTACCAATTACCAATCACCAGTGGCTGGAGTTTCCAACGCAAACTCAACCACACCCACAATCAACCCACCCAACACTAGTTATTGTGTTACCTTTATTTGTGTAATTATAACCGGGGTAGCTAAAGAGAAAAAAGTTGCAAACAAACTTGTAAAACACAGAACTGCCTCTGAACCCAAGGTATCCAATTAACATTACAGTGCTAAATAGTAAAAAGGAGAAGAAAAGTAAAACTCAAGAAATTAAAATACAAGTAGAAAAAAATTAAACAAGGAAAGAGAAGAATATACCAAATTATATCAAACTATGCCATTTATAAATAATAACGTCCTTAGTTTTTCAATTTTCTAAAGTGACATTTAACTGTTCAATATTTTCAACAGAAGTTATTAGTGATTATGTCGTGCTATTCATGGCATCAATTATATGGCAGTTTAAGGGGCAGATTTATTAAATTCGTGTGAAGGATTCGATTATTCCCGCGAATAGTCTCTTTACGATCATGTGACTATTCAAATATGCAAATTAAGTATTTTCGACCATCGAATTTGGAATATTCGGTTGCATCGAGCAGATCGAATAAATATTTATTCGATCACTCGATTATTCACCAGTCGAAGAATTTTTATTTGACTGCCTACTTTGCCAGATTGAATTTACTGAATTGTAATTGAAGCCTATGGGAATCCTCCATAGGCTTTTTTTCTAAGTCTTTTGCCAAATTTCAATCGTACGATCGAACACTTCGAACGTTCGATTCCTACGATTCGATCGTTTTTTCTCGACTTTTCATAGAATCGTTCGATCATGTGATTCTGCCAAATAGTCGAAAATGAGCTCAAAACCGGCGAATATTCGATTTTGTTGAATATTTATCGCCAAATATTCGCCAGTCAAATTCAAGGGCTAAAATCCCTTGAGAATTCCACCGTTAGTAAATCTGCCCCGTTAGTGGGTTCCAATTAATGACACTGTTGGGGTCTTCACAATCTGAGGTTTACAATGCTTCAGAAATGCAATAGAGCAGTGGTGGCACATGTCCTTTGTGATCTGTGTAATTACTTTCCATTCCTGTTCCCATATTAGAAACCCACAAATTTCCATTTTACATTGCTTAGACATGCTGACAAAGAAGTCATGTTTTTAGGGAATTGTCATATTATTCCAGACATTCATTTTTAATTAAGTAATTATTACAAAGTGCCACAAATGTTAAATTTCAGATGAACAATGTGTATGTGGGGGAGGGAGGTTTTCAATTGTATGTTGTTTACCTAAAGACAGTATACACATGCAAGTGTAACATTGGTCTAAAATACAGCACCCCAAAATAAGAAGACATTTGTTTTCCATTTAAAAAAGCCTGGATTCCAAAGAGAACATATTACCCACAATAGATATATATGCCCCCAAAGCCTATGGCTGGACTGGTTCAGTGGCAGACTGAAAAAACCTGCATGGCCCCACCAACCTAGACCCATTCCCAGCCTGAGATTTATTTGCAGTGCCTCCTGACATCTCCCTATGCCCAAGTGCAGGGTTGTTGTGACAGTATAGGGGGTTGTGGCTGGGGTTGGACTATGGGGTCCTGGACCATGCATGGCAGTCCTGATTGCTGAAAGTAATAGCAACACTGACTGTGTGGCATTGCCTTAATATACCACACACCTAATAGTCCAAGGAACTGTTTTATTATTACAGAGAAGAAGGGTTTTTTTTTTATTTGAATTATTTTGATAAAATGGAGTCTATGGGATATGCCCTATCTGTAATTCAGAGTTATCTGGATAACAGGTTTCTGAATAACAGATCCCATACCTATAGTAACATATTTATAATACAGTATTTGTAATGCCTGATCTGATGCAGTAGAAGCATACATTCTAAATGTTCCTTTGGAAAGGATACTTTACATAAATGGTACTAAAAAAATCAATTTACTTCTCACAGGTTTTCTTTATTTTAATAACTGTTCACACTTAACCCACATATCCATAAAGATTAGCCATCACCATGCTGTTTCTCCACCACTTTTTTGCCCAAGAAGATTAAACAGCTCAAGTTATTTTGACCTGTCAGGTGAAAGACAGATCTGATGAAAGTCTGGACTGTGTTGTCCCAGTAGCTGAGCAAACACAGATGCTGCCAGTGTCAAGGAGTCCTTTGCTAGGAACACATTGGCAAATATTGATCATCCATTGAGTAAGGGGAGCTGCTCTGGAGTAGCAAAGAAACCACTGAGAAAAGAAGATGAATGAAGGAATTTGGAATACTAAAGACATTTTATTTGCTGACCAAAGGAAAGAACAAAATAGCTTTTAATCCTCCAGGCAGACCTGTAATGCTGGTTTTGCTTTAACAGATTTCTAGTTAACTCTGTTTACAGTTAAGTACACAGTTTATACCACATTCATTAGTACATGTTTCGCTCTGACCAATATCCTACATTTTCTTATTGCTCTCAGTAAAGCACCATAACAGTGTTAAAAAAACTATTAAGCATTTTAAATATAAATATAATTGTCAATGCAGTGGAAGTAATGCAATCTGAATGGTTTATGACACACTTAGGGGGTTATTTATCAAAATCCAAATTTATCAAATTTATTTCAGAAATATACTCTGACCAAATCCACACAGGTTATTTCCCCTTATTTATCAATGCATTTTCCTGAAAATGTTCTGTGCAGGAAAAATCCTGAAAACTCAGGTTTTTCCTGCAGTTTTGCCCAAAAACCATGAAATCTTCAAATTATTGCACGAAACCCAGCGCAGATCAGGATATCTTCGGGACTTCTGCCATTTACTTATATACAACCTAGGCAGGTCTGGGATGTGGATTTTCAGACTTTTTTCATCCTCGAGGTAAAATAAATCCCAAAAAATTCTAGGTTTTTTTCACTAAAAATTCCGATTTATAGTAAAAAAAACCTCACAGTTTTCAAATCTTTGGCATTCGAACTTTAATAAATAACCCCCTTAATATTATGACTTTGCTCAACTAACATTGTCACTGTAAAATAAACAGATATTCCAAATGAAAAAGCTAACCTGTAATGTACATTTTGGGGTTATTTATTAAGCTCTGAATTCCAAAAATTCAAAAAAATTCTAATTTTACTAATTTAATTTTACTAGGCCTTTTTTAAAATCACAATTTTTTTGGGGATTTATCAAACCCGAGGATGAAAAACTCTGAATATTAAAATCTAGCATCTCAAACCTGCCGAAGTTGCATAAAAGTCAATGGGAGAAGTTCCATTGATTTTTTGATGTGCATTGGGTTTCGTGCAATGCCACAATATTATGAAAGCTTTCGGTAAAAAATCTAAATGAAATCCATTTTCAGGAAAATGTAATAATATATAAGCCTAAAAAATCTGCGCAGATTTGCTCGGAGTTTCTAAAATAAAAAACTGAGATAAATTCGGAGCTTGATAAATAACCCCCTTAATGTCTATGTGGAAAAGCAGTGTTGTCAAAAACATTAGGTTTCCATGCACTGAGATGTATAAGATGTATTTCCCCATAAATTTCACAGGTGCTACTATCTCTTTACAGAGCCTTTTACAAATGTTTACTGATGTCTTCATGTGATCTGAATTGGGTCCTGAGCTAAGACTATGCTAGTACAGGTAAACAAAAAGGTTTTTTTTTAATTTCTAAAACAAATTACATTCCGAGTATTGTGATTACAGTTTTTCTTGATAAGGCAATTCATATTAATTTACAGGAATAATCATTATTTTGGGACAGGAAGTTTCCAGTGAAACGTGTAATAGATCTGACATAAGAGAAGGATGGTAAAAAAACGGCACAGAAGCAGATCAGATATATTGATATTAAGTAATTAAGGATAGTTTACATGACCCATGTTCCTGTTAATAAAATCCCAAGAGAGTACCAACAGCAAGCAGTGGCAGGGGCAATAGCAGGCAGAACTCAAAAACCAAAGATATAATAAAAAAAAAAACTTGTCACTCTCTCAACAATTATTCAATTGTCTCTCCACATGGCATTTTATTCCCTTTTAATGGTTAAGCAAGTCCTTATTGTTTTCAGGGGAACATTTAAAATGTTGGGGATAAATATCAGAGGGGTTATTTATACTTTCCCAGCGCAGAATTACAAAAATGCTAAGGGATGTTTACAGCAATAACTGTTTAGGATTCATAATGATAGCTTTTTTTGAAGCTATTGAGACTATAAGCTTTTGGTTGTCTGTAATTTCCCCTTGTAATCTCCATCTCTATGATATGGTACTGTACAATAACGGATTCCTGCATGAGCAAGAATATATTTATAAAGCGCAAATCAGAATGCAGGAATGTACTAGTTTCCTGTGTGTATAAGAAGGGCTGAGATAGGATAACAAGTTAAAGGAGTCAGATTTTTTAAAGTACTTTCTAGACTTAAAAATCAGATTTTTGCAGTCCTGCTGCAGCACTTTATAGATGACTCAAGAGATTTTCCTTGGGTAAAAAGCTGATAGTACCATATCATATATTATTTTACTTGGGAGGGAAGTAGATGATTAATTAAACATAAATAGAACATGATTCACTATTTCCACAGCATGGTTCCACCTTCATGTTTATTATTTTTTAATAAGTAGGTCTTTCAGTTCCTACACCTGGTGCAGTTAGACACAGATGCCTTCTGGGTCACAGGAAAGTGATTGTTTTCTGACTGAGATACTTCTGACCCAAGACAACCTAGGAAAACAAAGGAAAACTTGCAGTGTGCCTCTCTGGGCTACTCTTGGGCAGGCACCACATCACTCTTGCACTCAGAGATGAGCGATCATTTTATTTACTCTAAGTTATGTATGCTATTTACTGCTGACTTACTAAGCACTAGATAAAGGAACAAATAGTATGAAATAAATAAATTTTCACATATTAGTATCATATAATGACTATAATGAGCATACAAGGCTCTTTATCTATTCAAATTCATGCTTACAAAGCCAGGTGAAAACACCTAAAATAATGTGACCAAGAATAAAGTCACATACATATGGTACAATATAACTAGAATAAAATACCAGTGACACATAAACAGAACTTCAAAGTGCTGGCACAGCTTAAATAAATCAACCAATAGTTATATCACCATGCTACCATATTAATGTGCCATTAAATGCAGTGCAGTGTCGCTTTCTATTGGCCTGAAAACATCCATGTGATGAGGACTTACATTTTGATGGCCTGTACAATTTATACTTGATTTCACAGTTGTTATAGAAGAAAATTGAAAGTAGGGAATTTCTTCAAAAAAAAGTACACTCTACAACCCTCTGTCTGTATTGCCAGCACTGTCTCTTTAGGGACACAGTTCATTGATTTATGTCCACTCATTATCTAGGTACACATGAGCACTATCCCCTCAAGAGTGTGTTTATCCCTACTGTACCTATACCTAACACCTTGGGACATTTCAAGATTCAGTCAAGTGCATCATAAGCAGTTATAGAATTATTTTGGTTTGGCACATGTTACAGATATGTTAATAGACATTGTTCCTCAATATATATAAAGTAAAGCTCTTGCTTGCACTTGTATCTTCATGTAGGTGGCCATATAATTCTTTAAAGTTAAGATTTGGCATCTGTGCATTGCTTAGTGGAATCCTTGTGCAGCTACATTGTTAAACTTTAAGCATCTTCAGCACCTTCTGGATTAGTTCTCCACTTTAAGAAATGTATCTGGGCAACAGGAGATGATGAGCTTGAATACCTTGACATGAGCTTAGCAAAGAGAGTTTTATTTGAGTAAGGCCTCCTTGTGTATACAGGAACAGATGTCAGAAGTACCAGCTGTCCAGTGATTTGTCGTCATCTTCACTGCAGGAACCCACAATGTAAAATGGAAAAACACCCCAAGATCTAAAGCAAATATGCAGAAAATCAGTTCCTGCTATGATAATAATGTGAGAACCCCATACTTTGTTGACATTGGAGTTTTGCTCTACCTTTAAGAAAATACATTAGTGAGGAAACTAAGCAAAGATATTTTGGCATTTTTTTCACTATCCACATATATTAGCCCTTTCAAATGTATTGCACTAATTAGAAAACTATCCAATATTTTAGCAAGCTGAAGAACAGAGTTTACATTTACAACTGTCAGGTTTTAAGAAAGATAATAAGAGCAAAGCCAAACCTAGACAGTGAAAGGGAAGTGGGATTTATCTGCTGTATCTGTTGCAAAAATATATGTCTTAATTATTGCAGAGTTGTATGAAGTACTACGTGGTACATCTAGTCCTATTTGGGGCTCGAAGGGCATATTGAGCCCCAAAGCACCATTCCCGTGGAATATTCCCACTGTTTCTGCAATATTTTTCTCTGATGCTGCATTCTTTAGTAATTGTGGTGAGAAGCCAGATGTTTCTTTTAAAAGATCAGAACCTGTAGGTCAGGAGAGGTGAGCTGGAAAATGACATGCATGTGTTGAGATTTAAGGGAAATGATGTCTTATTATATTGTATGATGCATAAGCTGGAGAGAGTGTTAAACTGATTTGTACACTCACCACCTCAACAAAGACCTTTAACTTCTTGACCTGGAGATTACACAAGTAAACATATATTTTAGTTTCCTTTCATGTGAAGTGCTATATTAGGTTGGAGGCTTCTGAAAATGTTAGAAGTTCAAGAAATCATTCAAACAAATATATAATTCTAACTACTTGTAAAGAGTGAGAATACATGTACTGGATACTTTGTTAACAAGATAGCTATGGCTGCGTGGCATGGAATGTGAAAGAGAACAAACCCTGCTAAATCCAAGATTAGAACAATATTTGTACATGAACAAATATATTTATAAAATGTACTTTATTCATTCTATATTTTACTGTATGTTAAATTATAAATACACTAGAATTTCTCTCTATGGGCAGATTTACTATTGGCCGAATTCGAGGGTGAATTTACCCTCGAATTTGACCAATCGAATTGTGGTTGAATTTAAAACCTTCAAATTTGAATATCGAATTTGAAGGTTTTTACCGCAATTCGAACGATCCAACGATCAAATAAAAAAAAATTGATTAAATTGTTCAATCCGAATGATTCGAACAATTTTAACCATTCAATCGAATTTTTTCTAATTTTGGGCTATTCGATAGTCAAATAAGCCCAAAATAAATTCAATTTAAATTTTTTTTTTATTTGAATTTTATTTGAATTTTCACTTCGAATCAATTTGAATCTTTTGAGAATTGGATTTCAGTGCAGAAGTCTGCTGGAGTAGCATTATTAACTGATGTGTTTTGAAAAAAACATGTTTACCCATGACAGTATCCATTTAACATGACTTTTATTTTTCTGCTTATTAAACATTTTCATGATTCCTGCTTATTATATTACATATGAAACAGTGGATTATTTATATATATGTATGACGGCATGTCATACAGAAATTATTTTTTAATGAGCAAAAACATAGTCAGGACATCATAGGTGTCTCCTTTTCTCCATTACAGGAATGTATACAGAATATATACAGAAACTGCATTATGCATGATCCATTACAAATATGTTCTGTAAGGCTTCCCCCCCTCCCCTAATCTCCATCATTAGTTTCTATCTGCAAGTCAGGGATGAAGATTTGGAGGGAACTAAAAAATAAATTTCTCATTTAGAAGTGCTGCTACCTCCCACTCCTTCAAAGGTTCTAGCTTTAAGCACTATCCTATGGCCCCTACCCAGTAATTAAAAATGTTCTTCTCCTTTAAATTAGAGTAGTGATTGCAAACTGTGACCCTGAACTGCAGCTGAATGTACTGGGATGTCATAATTATTTGACATTAATCAACAAAACATATTCAAAGTATTATGATTGGTATAGGAACTGTTAATGGAAACCTATTATCCATAAAGTTTAAAATTATATGAATGCTATTTCCCTTAGACTCTGTTTAAATCATATAATGTTCTCTGTAATGATAAAACAGTACCTTGTATTCGATCCCAACTAAAATCCAAATTGGAAATGAAACAATCCTATTGGGTTTCATTAATGTTAATTTAAGTTTTTTAGTAGACATAAGGTATGTATATCCAAATGGAAAGAATGCTTATTCAGAAAACCCCAGGACCACAGCATTCTGGATAAGTCCCATATCTGTACCTAGGGCCACCAGTAGAAATCACAGGGGCCTGTACAACAAAATTTTTGGGGGCTCCTGGGCCCCGCCCACCCAGGCCTCACCCCAAATCCAGCCCACTCGACACCACAGTTAAAAGACCACACAGACCTCAACTCTAAAAATTGTAAACCCCCCCACTCACACAAGTTAAAAAAAACTCAAACAAAAGTGGTGCTGTTTATTGAACACTGCATATTTCGAGCTTAGCTCTTTATCAAATGCGTCACACTTGATAAAGAGCTAAGCTTGAAATATGTAGTATTCAATAAACAGCACTAATTTTGCAGCAACCCACTACATTTGACTGAAGTTCATCACCACTTTTGTTTGTGTATTCTTGACTTCATTGGACGGAAGCATAGTGATTGAACTGATTGATTGAATCCACACATCTTTGTTACTGAAGTAAAAAAAAAACTGTGGTGGTCAGGGCCCCCTACAAGTTAAAAAAAATAATTGCTGACTAGGTCCCCCTTACAATTTTAAAAAAATGGGGCCCCAAAGAATATTAAAAAAAAAACCTTAGCGCCAGGGCCCCCTTACAAGTGAAACAAAAATTGGGGCCGCAGAAAATATAATTTTTAAAAACTTTGTCACCAAGGCCCCCCTTACAAGTTAAAAAAAAATTGGGGCCCCATAAAATATTTAAAAAAAAAAAAAAAACATTGGTGGCCAGGGGATTAAAAAACAAAAAAAAAAAACACATTGGTGTCAGTAGAATTGAACTCGTGGCTTCAGGACTTCAATTATAGCTGGTATTTTTGCCACTTCAGGCTCCTTTCGTGACTTAGTTTGTTTTTCGCCGCTTCAGGAATTTAGTGTCGGCTCCTTTGTGACTTTGGGTCTTTCCGCCGCTCTAGGACTTTGATTGTTCGGCACTTCTGCATTCTGCTGTTTGGGACATCGAAAGGCAGCACGCCTTCAGCGCTTGGAAGGGGGGACCAGCTCTTCAAAAAGTGGAGCACTGTTGGGCCCCCCTTCAGGCTCGGGCCCTGGACACTTGTCCCCCCCGATAGCAGCCCTGCCTGTGCCTATAAGGGTCTGATGTTTTATGAATATACATGTTCATTTACATGTCAACTCAATGCTACAAATCAATTGTTTTAAATTGAGACCCATTCACATTTTTTAAAATATACCGATACCTCAGGCCACATAGTAAAACGTATAATATGTTTTTCTAAACAGAGAAAGAATTCATATTCCCCATTTAAATCTTTTAAATCATTATAGGATTTGTACAGTTACATATTTTTACTTATCATAATGCAGTTACTATGACCATATGATCAAAATGTCTCTTTAAACAAAAGTTTGTTCTATTGTATATTTTTAACTTCTTATCTGTAGACTGTTAATGTCACAAGATCAAGAGGTTGTAACATGTTAACGTCCTCTAGTCTATAAACCGTCTATGAATTATCTTTATTGATACAGCCAATTACAGATGCTCTCACATTGCTAAGCTGAAGACCACAAACAATTTGTCTTGAACGTCCTCTAGTCTATAAACCGTCTATGAATTATCTTTATTGATACAGCCAATTACAGATGCCCTCACATTGCTAAGCTGAAGACCACAAACAATTTGTCTTAGCAGAGGACTAAATTTTTTATGGGTTTAACCAACATAAAAAATAAGATTACAACTTTATGGAATTCCACAAATGACCTAAATTGTACCAAAATGCTGAAAAAATGTAGTAAGTGTGGTTTTATATTGGAATTCCAGTCTGGAAATACTTGGCAGGAACATAAAACAGTAGCAATAAAGTTTGTAGTAATTAGTTGATTGCACTCAACAAAAACACAATCAGCCAGAATAATTGTGGTGTTTACAATGTGTTAAGATGCCAAAATGAGGATTGACCACATTATATTAACCAATTTACTTGCAAATTAAAGCCCTTGTGTAAAAAGCAAGATTAAAAGGAAGCAACCTATAAAATCTAATCTAAACACTATTTTGCAAATTTACTTTCTAATATCAATCAACTCTTAGGGGGCACATTTACTAAGGATCAAAGTGAATATTCAAATAAAATTCATTTAAAAAAATTCAAACTTCAAAGTAATTTTGGGCTACTTTCGACTATTGAATATTTGAACGATGCAATGATTCAAACGATTTTTATTCGATCAAAAATGGACCTATTCAATCAAAATAGGTAAATTTTTGATCAAAAAAGCCCTTTAAAAAACTGTGATGGTCAAATTTTTTCACTTCAAAAATTCAGCCCTTAGTAAAGTTGCCCCTTAGAGGCACATTTATCAAGGGTCAAATTAGGACTTCTTGTGAGTTTTGTAAAACTATATAGTCAAAATTCAAACAATCGAAATTTATTAATAAAATCAATTTTTTAAAACCTGGATGAATAGAATCGACCTGAAAACTCGAATTGAATTTGAATCAAATTTGATTCTCCTTTAAAAAAACAAAAATTTTAGGAAGGCTCCAAACAACTCAGAATTCATTTCATTGACTTAAACAGCAATTCGGTAGGTTTTAGGTGGCGAATAGTTGAGTTCTTAAAGGGCCAGAGTATGAAAAATCTCGAAAATCGAATTCAAATTTATTTTAAAAACTTGAACCAAATTTGATTATCTCCCTAGTTGAATTTGATAGTTTTGATCATACAAAACTAGAAAATTCGAATTTGGTCTTTGATAAAATCTGAACCCAAATCTTTCATTGCTAAACAGCAAACATCTATTATTAAATGTTTATTAAAAATTAATATATTTATATTTTAAACCATCACAAAATATTTTAATAACAGCAAAGATTTCTCATGAATAACGGGAATTGAGCTATCTATAAAATAAAAATGATTAAGGACCTAAATATTTTACAATTGTAGTCATTATTATACAGTTTCTACAGGTGAAATATTTTACTTTTCATTATAGCCAAGGATTATGTATCACATGAAATCACTAATGCTGGTGTTTTGTGAGAAGTCATTCAACTTTAAATATATATCGTAGTATCCTTTATATAATAGTCAGTAATGAATTACAAATAGAGATAGACATAGAGGATAAATGTGTCAATTTGTGTCAACTTTTTTTTATATCAAACTACAGACAAATTCATCACTGTAGAATCTCAGAGATTCTCCAGTACTTTTCAGAAGGCAATAAATATAAATGGGGTAGTTCACTTTAAAATTAATATAATGTAGAGGACAATATTTTTGGATAATTTGCAAGTAATCTTAATTTTTTAATATTTTTTTATATTTACATTACTTGTTCTGCCGCTGTCAGGCTTTGAATTTCAGTTGCTTTCTGATTACTATATCTTAATTAACTTGGCAACCAGGCAGCATTGTGTAAATCAGACTGAAGCATGATTAGGATAATATCTGAAAATAAATATAAAAAATAAAAACGATCCCTCACTGTCATTGTGTCTATGATTCCTGGGATAAGTGAACCTGACCACCAGCTTCTCAACCTGAAAGATGGAAAAGTCAAAATAGGAAGGCTAATCATTTAAAACACATAAAAACAATCTGTAGTTTGTTTATTATATGCTGTATTTACCTTATAATTACTTACTGTTGCTGTTTCTCATTGATGCAAGCTGTTATTTCAGCATGTTTTCTATTGTTGTACAGGAAACTGCTTTGTTAGAACAACAATGGTTTTGGATACAAATAGTTTATGACCATAGAAGCCTAGATGAAAATGCACAAGGAAATGTTTGGAAATACAATTTACTAGGGTATTTAATGGCTGTCGGCATTGTATCTTTGCACACAACACATTGTAAAGTTATCCCAGTTGAAAAGTACATTTTGTTTCATGCCAATTAATAAAACAGACTTAATATACACTGCAGCCTAAAAGAGGAAAGCACATTAAATAATTATTTTTCCATTGCTGAATTTTATTCCCCTTTACAGACTTGGAAGCAGCTCCCTCGAAAGCATATAAATGTACTTGTTAGTTTCACAATTTGTGCCTTTTCCCAATAAAATTATTAACCCCAAAAGCACTAACATAAAGTAAATGAACAGGCTAGCAATGTCAATGCGACCTTTGCCCTATTGTGATGCATCAGATATCTGTGGGTTAATGTAAAAGGGAATTTCCAACTTTGCAGGAAATTTCCAGCAAATCACATTTATCTGTGAATATATACCAGCAGGCAAAAGCTATTTTTTACGTGACAATGGAAGGAATGCCTCACTAAGCTTTTTGGGGCCTTGGACAGGCTACTTCAATAATAATGTTCCATTCAAATTTGAATTTAATAGAGTTTAAAAAACATTAATTTGAAATTCTCCCCTCTGGGAGTTCCTAACACAGACAGGTAACCTTCCTGTTATGTGCCCTACTCAAAGAGACCTTTTTTCTCATTAGAATAAACCTTTCTGTAGAGCCAAGGGAATCCTAAAACTCAGCACAAGTAATTCTTAGACTTTTAATCCCATATTGCAACTCCGTCTAAGTTGCATTTGAAGTCCAAAATCGAAGGTACAGTATTCAGGCAACTCCAAGCAGGTTTATTGCTTTAGGCTCAAAACATGTTGTACCAATAAACACAGTTTGAAGCAGTAAACCTGCTTGGAGTTGCCTGAATCCTGTACCTTCGATTTTGGAATAAAATACCTTTCCACAGGACAGCCTTCCTGTGGCAAATGAGCTCCAATATACAAACTGGACCACTGGAATAGATTATCTGGCTCACCTGTTCCTCCAAGAACACTATGGTTTCCAGGGCCAGAAAGCAAACAGAAACCCATCTCTGTTTAGTCACATCTCCCTTGCAGCGTACATGTCCCATTATGGAGATATTAAAGGCAAAACACACGTTTATACATTTCCTTAGTCACTCTACCATTTTGTATATGATAATAAAAAGCAATTTAAGTTTTATTATCAGAAAAAAGTGACAAAATAAAGCATACTTTGTAAATATGTTTTTTTTTTTATGCTGTAATAAGCCAATAACATCTCAAACCAGTAACAGTGTTGCACTCCATTCAACTGATTAAAATTAATGGATGTCTTCCATTCTTTACTGTAACTATATTATATTGCGGTCATATATAATTATTTATGTTAATGGACTTTAACATAAATACTTCCAACGCAGCAGTCATATTGGGAGTGAACTCGCCAATAGATGCGAGGGGTTCAGGTGCTCATTGCCCCAGACCATCTGTTTGGAGGAAGCTGTGTAGGCCTATGATTAAGTGCCCCCTTTTCTCAGGCACAAAACAAGTCTTTTTTTCATGTACAGTATTTCCCTTATATTCTAACCGTTAATGGTCCACTATACCTAAAATGTACATATGAAAATATTCCACAAACTTGTAAGTACAAAATTTATAGATCAAGACAGAATCTTATGAGAGGCAATTTTATTCATACAACTTTAAGCTTTCTTTTTGTATGCTTTGCAAGTTTAACTTAACAATTAAAAAAAACATATTTTTACCTAATGTTTAAAAAAAAATAGAATATAAATTCTAAAATCAAATAAAACCATGAAAAGATTACCTCAAATTAGTTTTCATCATTTTAAATGGGTCAAAATAAATAACATTCAAAAATTTTTATAAATATAATTTTGCATAGGACAGTGTAACGATCGGAACCCAAAACCAGAACAATTGCTAAGCACCCTGGTCTCGGCTCAGCTTCACCAGTAGTGTGACTGCCTTTGGCTTCGGGAGGAGCCCTCAGCTTACTCAGATGCCACCTGGACTTATCGAGAGGTGCAAAGCGAAAGGTTCTGGCTAGCAGAGGGGCACGACTGTTTAACAAAGTCTTTGGGCAGAAGATCATAGTACAAGGCTTCAGGCAAAAGGGTAGTCGGATCAAGCCGGGTCGAGGCAGGAGGAGTACTATCGTAGTCAGACAGGCATGGGTCAAACCAGGAGGTCAATCAAAGGGGTTCAGGCAGAATCGCAGTCAGATATCAGGCAAGTGTCAAAACCAGGGAGAAATCAAGGAGGGTAGCGGATATAGACAAGTCGTTAATCAGGCAAGGTCAGGAGTCCAGAAATCAGAATAGTCAAATACAGGCAGGGATCAAAAATAGCAAATCAGAATCAGAAGCAGAAGCACAAAAGGCACCAGGAACTCTAAAGAGGAACCTATCACAGGCAATAGTAAGAGGTTCCCTGGCTCTTTAAATATTTGAATTCTCGCGCCAATGCACACTGACGTCAAGGCATCAGCACACCTGCGCCTTTAAGAAGGCAGGAAGTGCGGTACGCGCGCCTTAGGAAGCGGCGCAAGAAGAACGCGGCGGGCGTCCCCGCCGACCCCCCACTAGACCACCAGGGTGAGTCGTTACAGACAGCCTCCATTGACTTCTAAAAGCTTTCAAATGCCAACATTTTACATTAGTTTTGCTGAATAAATATAGAACATTTTTGTTTTTCAACCCATTAATCATATTTGTGGTTTCTACAGCAAACAAATAGTCAACTACACAAAACAGAGGAAAAGAAAATGATTGGATGCATGTATGAGGTCATTCTTATGTCTGCAGCTAAAAAGGTTGATACTCCCAACTAATCATGTAACCAACCACTGTTCAAATCCTTAAATCAGTACATTTTGTCATCTATATTTGTGGCTAAATTGTATTCATTTCCAGACAATAAATATGTGGCTTGATTGGCCAGATATCCAGAAATTTGGGCAACAAATGTCCAGCGTAACAGACTTAAATAGTAGGTGAAGAAATATAACTTTGCTATTAAAATTATCCTCAAAAACAAATATGCCTTACCTGCTAAAAGCGGAAAATAAATTTGGTGCCATGTATTATGACTTCGTATTTATTACATTTAGATGACATTTCTAAAGATTTATAAGGTGAAATATTTCAGGTTTTTCCCCTTCAGGCATGAAAAGAATCTGTAACATTTTCTAATATCATGATGAAGATGATTTCTGGTGGGAGACAAATGAGTCATATCACAGACGCCCTTTATTTTTAGTAGTGAGTAGAGACTTTCATGTTTGCAATGATAAATTGTCTTCTACTGAAAATTTTCCCCCTGGCGGTTGGTTGTGCTGCTGAGTTTGAAAAGCATCTGCTTTTGATCTGAGGTCGGAAAGGGGCTGAAAAGCTTTTGATATGATCTCTATGCACAGTAACTTGGAAACCAGTTTGAAATTGTGGAAGTGTTAATGTCACTCTAATGCAAAGCATACATCATTTGCATGTGGTTAGAATCTGCAGTGGACAGTACTAAAATGCTGGAAATAATAGGACTAGTAGTTCCATTTTGATAACCATACAGGAAATTTGCTTGCTCTTGTCAGATATAATTCGCGTTAAGAATACCTAATATCCTGAACAACATGAGATAATCTGGAAATGTTCCATTATTTTTTCTCATATGAACTCACAGTAAGGAATTACACTAATTCTAGTATATTTATGTATAGTGGGAATGTAAAACACACATTGTACTTCAAAAGCAGAACAAATCAAATATTGCAACAATATAATAAATCCATAAATGATAAAATCATAATAAAATAGTTTGTCATTACGAGAAAGAATAATGTAGAACATCAACTTTTTCCAAAACTCACTTTTTGTTAATTCAGAAGAGCAGTGGCAGAACTACAGAACTGGGGGTGCGATCGCACCTGGGCTTATACCTCCTTGGGCCCACCAGATACTTATGGCAACATGAATCCAGTGTGAAAAATGTGTCTGTGGGGTAGAAGGCCTGGGTGCACAGTCTGTACCTGGGCCCTGAGATGACTAGTTACTGTAGGAGAAATACACCTAAAATATTATATTCACAAGCTATTAGAATTCCTTAATCAATTACTGATTTGTAATCATCATTACAAATCTATTTTTTTTTTTTTTGCATCTGATATATTTGACATGTCAGCCATCAGCTCCATCTGTAGGATCTGTATGACCCTGGCCCGCTTAGCTCTTGCAAATGCACATAACACTAGATAATTCCTGTTGAATTCAAGTATTAATAATGGCTACTAAGTATTTCTTCCTTCTTCCTTTTTAAAAATGATATGCCTTGTATGCTTGAACAAAAAGTAAGTCTTAACCTGACTAAAGCTGGCCATAGACGTAAAGATTTTTGAAAGATCCAATGGTTATCGTTAGACCACGATTATCTCAAAACGATCGGTTGAATGTCTGATGCTTCCATCAACTAAAAAGAACATTTCAGGCGATATTGCCATCAAAACTGAAGGATTACAGCCTGCTTGCCCTGCAAACATAGGTAGATTGCATGGGGACCGATAAAGATTTTCTAACCTGGCCGATCAATCTTCAGACCAATGTCGGAAGAAAAATCGTAAGATGTATGATCGTTTGTATCCCACTAACCACACAATAATTTTACAGATTGGTCGGACTTTGCTAAGATCGGTCGTTCGGCAGGGAACGATCGTTGCGTCTATGGGGAGCTTAAGCTTTAAACTTACAACATGAGTAAGACAGCAAAGAGAGCTCTGGTAGTAGATAAAGAAGATTATGAATTTAAGGAGAATACTGGCTATATTGCTAGAATTAAGCAAGAGTGGAGATAGGTCTGCACTGATGACAAGTGGTAATGTGGCAATGAGTAGTTCAGCCCATGCAGCCCACCAGCGATATCACAAGGATATAACAAACCCCCTGCCCACCCCAACCGCCTGTGAGCCTACTCTTTTACTCATAAAGCAGAATTTCCATAAAAATACAAAGGTAAGGGTTAATATGAATTTATCATAAAACAAAGCAACTGTAATAAATTAGCCATTTTTTTGTAGTACAGTAGATAATGTAAAAAATATATATTCAGTCCCTGGGTAAATTTTGAGATAGGGTCAGTAGGTTTGTTCTTAAGTTGAATTTGTATGTAAGTTGAAACATATACATGTACTTATTAAATGCAACTTAGATATGTCTGTCTTAACATAGTATTTATTTTTACCTTTCTGTGCATATTTATTTTTACCTTTCTGTGCTCTGCAGTAGACAACACATGCCAGATGGGATTGGGGCAGGTGCTTTATTAAAGCTAAATGCTAATAAAAGTAACGTAAACCACAGTATGTTACTGTAATAGCCTCCTTTTCTAAGTGTGATTTGTATGTAAGTCGGGTGTTTGTAACTTGAGGACTCCATGTATTCATATACAAAACTGAGTGCTAAAATAATCTTATTTATCATAATATTTTAGGACAAGATGCCTGTCTGCAGCAATAAGATAAAACTGTTTGTTATGATATGTAAATAATGCAGAAATATTGCTTCTTTAATTTCTTCTCACCATGCACTTTATACCATATACTGTATTTTAAGGAGTGCTACAAGTTGATGTTCTAACATAAGACTTCACAGCCTATGCCTGCATGTTGATCTTATAATAAAAACAGAATATGATAATCCTATAGACAGTTTTATAGGGAGCTAAAACAAG
>CM044438.1:74535007-74547653 GCA_024363595.1 Xenopus borealis
CACGAGCCGAGACCAGGGTGCTTGGCACTTGTTCTGGTATTGGGCGCCGACCGTGACATCACCTTTTTCTTATAACTGCTGGTTCAAATGTATTTCTAAACATTCCTGCAACTCTCACAAATAGCACTTGTTGCTAGCAGTTGCATGACACATTGGTAATCCTATCATAGTAATTACACAGAATCAACACCTCTGTATATTTCAGATGTCTCCTCTTTGAAGAGTTACAAGAGTTTATATGCCAACTGGTCAGAAATTTTGCTTGCCAAAGTGCAGTGAACGCTAGCGAACCTAACGTTAGCTACTTTTCGGATCTTAGTGAATTTGCCCATATGAGAGATATTCTTTCAGTTATTCAGAGTTTATGTATAACACAGTTTCTTCAATTAACCCTGAGTCATGACGCATTTAACTCACAAATCCAAGTGGCTACATCTGTATATATAAGTAATTCTAAAACAACTGGACTTGATGTTTCACTACTCATCCAAGCAGCTTCTTCAGTTCTTCAGATCAACTGACTGGTGTGGGAAGTTGTTGGCATATAAACTCTTCCACTACCCTAATTACAATGGCACATTGTAACTCTTCAAAGAGGAGACATCTGAAATGTACAGAGGTGTTGATTCTGTGTAGTTACTATGATAGGATTACCAATGTGTCATGCAACTGCTAGCAACAGGTGTTATTTTTGAGAGTTGCATGAATGTTTAGAAATACATTTGAACCAGCAGTTATAAGAAAAAGGTGATAGGTTGCCTACAACTTGAAAAGGGGAAAGCCATCTGTCGAGTTTTTTACCGCCTGTACCCCAGAGAAGCCACGCCATGCTTATACAGTCTCCCCAAGATACACAAAGAAGAAACAATTGTAAGCAGCATAAATTCAGTGACATAAAGCATTGCAAAATACTTGACTAATATCTTAGCTCTGTTGCTAGGCAATACAGTGCATCATATCCAGAATGCCAAAGAGTTTGTAAACAAGATTCATGGCGTTACACTAGAGGCAGAAGAAATAATGGCATCATATGATGCCACTTCATTGTTCACATGTATAACTATTAGTGATGGGCGAATCTCACCCGTTACGCCGAAAAATTAGCGAATTTCCAGCGAAATTCGCTAATCAGCGAAAAAATTCTCGAAACGAGTCGCGACTGGTTTTTTTTGGTCTAAATTTTCGCTGGCGAATTTTTGCTGGCGTTTTGCAAATTTATTCGCCAGCGGCGAATCGTGGGAATTTGCCGCGAATTTGCCCCTGGCGAATAAATTCGCCCATCACTAATAACTATGACAGAGGAAATTGAGACTGTAAGAAAGACTACTGCAAGATAACACCCTCAGCAGCAGAACACAACTCAGTCCTTACCAAGAATGATTGTTGCTAGATTTGTGCCTTAACACCTCATGCTTCAAATACAAGGACCTTTTTTATAGACAGAAACATGGCTGTGCAATGGGTTCACCAATCTCTTCCATTGTAACTAACTTGTACATGGAGGAAATGGAAAGGAGGGCCTTACTTACATTCCAGGGAACTACACCAAGTCCCTTGTTCAGGTATGTGGATGACACTTGGGTTAAAATCAGATGCAATGAAGTGGCGGCCTTTACAGAACACATTAACTTAATACTCAATAACATCAAATTCACAAGGGAAGATATCCACAAGAACAAACTTGCCTTTTTGGACTGTTTGATTTCCACCCAAGAGGGGGGTACCTTGAAAATGAAAGTATTCAGGAAACCCACTCATACAGATCAATATCTGTTGTTCGATTCCCACCATCCACTGGAACACAAACTGGGTGTCATTAGAACTCTGCACCACAGGGCAGAATGTGTGGCAACTGATACAGAGTCCAAACACAAAGAGCAAACACATCTCAGAGGAGCTTTGAAAGTGTGTGGCTACCCAGACTGGGCCTTTGTCAAAAAACAACAATAGAAATAACTGCCCAGAGACAAATAGTAGGCGAAACAGAGTCATCTGATATGTAGCTGGAGTGTCAGCGAAACTCAGGAGAATTTTCAACAAACACCACGTACCTGTGTTTTTCAAACCGAGCAACACACTGGTAGACCCAAAGGATCCCACACCACAGATCGCCACAGACATTGGGGAGACCAATCAATTGCACATCAAGCAAATGGCTCAGCATAGGAGGGTGGACTCTACAGATCAAGACGCTCTTTCTACACCTAAAAGAAAAGGGATACTCCTTTGAAGCTAGCAAGGTCCAAATTTTGGATAAAGAAGACCACTGGTTTGAACGAGGCATGAAAGATTCAATTCATGTCAAGGTGGACAAGCCCTCCCTGGGGGGGGGGGGCTTCAACACCTCCTGTCTGCTACATACAATGCTGTTCTCTCACATCTGTACCCTGGAGGTTTCAGAACAATTCACATATCCATTCATACTCTTACAAGTAACACCTGTTTCTAGGAGTTGCATAACACATTGGTAATCCTTTCACAGGAATTACAAGGAATCAACACATCTGTAAATTATTTTGAGTTAGCTGTCAGTTTCCCTTCTTTACTCTTTACTTCTTTACTTCTTTACTCTTTACTGCTACACTGTAAGTCGAGAGTGATATTAACCCCCCCCCCTTCTTCCCCCAGCAGTCCATCAGCAGAACAATCGGAAGGTTAGATAACATCTTCTTGGTAGATATAAGAACAGCACGTAATAGTAAAAATGTCCCACTGAGACACCTTTCATTACATTGAGTAGGAAAAACAATAGCCTGTGTGAAAGCAGTTCCATCCGGAAATTCTGGCTCTTTCTAAAGGCCCATGCCCAGGACAAAATACCTGAGATGGCTGCCTACACACCAATATTACAACTAAATAATACACTTGTTGGGTTACAGAATCCCTTTAAACTTGACACCTGCTGATAGGTTACCCTTCATCTTGCTCAACAGAACCTGGCTTCAACAAAAACGACAAGCATGTCTTGGCAGGGGGTTAAAAAACATAGTTGCTGCATAATTGAAGTGAAAAACCACAACGAAAAGTTACCTGACAGAATATGATCGCTCCAAAGTGACTGGCACCAGAGCTCTATTAAACTACTATTCTTGCAGAGCTGCTTCCAGCAAATTTACACTTTATAACCCAAACTGGCCTGTTTCATATTCAAATCTCACATGCTGTAATCCACTGCAGTAGAAGGACTTAGATTAAATACATATGTGATCAAAAGTAGAATAAGAATTAATTAATCTAGACACTCTGCAGGTTCAAAAGAAATAAGTGATGGTCTGAGATACGGTTTGAAAAAAGGTGATTACGGTAATTGGAAAAGAAAATATGGTTATATATAGTTGCTAAAGGGCATATTTTGCATTGGAACCCTAAATTCGACTCTAGTCAGGGCACAATCTGCATCTAGCATTTTTATGTTTCCATGTTTGTGTGGGTTTCCTACTGGTTCATTCGGGTTCCTCTCACATTTCAAAATTAATGGACATTTCACATATCTGCCAGGAATCAATGGCTTGTTTAAAATAACTATCTTTATATAAAGTTTAAGAAATATTAATTCAACTTTAACTGAACTGATTGCAAGGCACTGTACATTATGTAGGTCATACAAAATAATATGCATCAGAGTTTGTTTAAATTCTGTCTAATGGAAGAGTATCTTCTTCCCTGTCATTACCTTCCTTCCTAGTCCAATTTATGCTGTCACTTTATATTATCCTATATTCTCTATAATAAATAACAGCTTTACCCTTTTATTTTAAGAGGTTGGTGAGCCCTGATCCCAGATATCCTGGAGGAAGCAATTTTCAGCCTCTAGGAAAACATTAGCTCAGATTTTAGAACCGCAAGCACTTATATGAAATGTTTGTCGCTCTGTGTTTCATTTTTTTTTCTCGCCAACCCCTTATTTTAATTCATTTTTCCAGGCTCTTTCTTTGTGTGTGAGTTCACTTGAGTACACAAGATGATTGGTCTCACAATTCTGTCTCTACAGACAGAGATATGTGCAGGGATAAAGCTTTCTTTCCCTTGAATTTTTGGATAACAGTAGCTGCATTAGAAGAGGAACTTTACAAACACTTTACAAGTAAATAAGATAGATGCAAAATTAGGTGTGAAATTCTAACTTGTCCAGCAAATAATTCAATACAAAGTTAAGGGTTACTTTTAACTTACATAGTTCTCATCTGCCTCCCACCCAGATTTTGTAAATTGCCTAGTCTCCTGTTTACGATTATGGCTGTGATTCCATGAGCACCGTTTTTAATTCAATACCCCTATAAATTTTCTGAACTCATGATATTTTGATGTATTAAATTATCAAATAAACATTATCCAAACTAGACATGATGATCTGCCACACGGGCTGGTTTGATATAGTTACAAACTATGGCAAAGTAAACATTGCCCTAAAAACGTGGAAGGCTCTTATTATATATTGAGCAACTCATTGTTTTTGTGTACCAAACATGAAGAGCAATTACAACATGGCACACCATGTGCCACTGCATTACATGCCAAGTACATTAATTAATTTCATGGCCAGAGGCACCTTATAGTTATGTAAACATATAGCATGGAAAATGACAAAAAGTTCAGTTATACGGTAGCTGCTGACATACTAAATTAAATGACTGATGGTGTTTTGATGGGTGGTTCTGAACAAACCCAAACCAAGAAGCTTATCAGGAAGTAGGGTGAATCGTATGTAGGTCTGTTGTATACCAGGGGAATAACTTTGAGTGAATAGCATAGTTTGAGGGTGTGATCAAAGGCAAACTATTTTATGATTAAGGTAATTTCACTAAATACAATTTTTAAGGCAAATTAGTCTTAAGTGGTAATCTTTCATTTGAATTAAATGATTATTGACTTTACCCCAAATTAAGTTTCACCTTTTCTAAAGTATTCACATTAATCTATTATTACAAATACCAAGCATTTGTCTGTAATGTTCAATTACTCCATGTTGACTATGAAAGTAAATATTTTTTTTTCTGCTGCAAAACACATTTTACATTACATCTTAAATTTCAGAAAACATTTCCTTTATGTATTTAAGCCAAGAACCTGATAGCCACTAAGAAATCGTGTTATTAAGATAATTGGAAATACAACAAGTTTCAGACCTTTAGAAAAGGATGTAAAGGGGAACAACTATGTGAAGTGCCATTATTCTTGTCATTTCTTACCAGATGTTCAGGTAAATCAAAAGATCTAGGTCTCATATATTCTTCAAAATGAACCATTCACTGATTTATATATTGCCATATTAAAATCAAAATACAAATATTTAGCTAAATGACTGTAAAATAGTTTTTGACATGAAACATTTCTTTTCAATCCTAAATATGAAAGGGTTATCACATCTCTAAAACCTGAAATAGATCTTCAGTTTTGAGAAGGGATTGCCACCTTTGACCACAATGCTTTCTAAATCTATAATATATACACATTAAAAAGTTCAGGGCAATTGTATTTACCTTTTAAGACATGCCCTCAAATGCCAATTTTGTGAACAATGAATAATATAATAAAAAGAGTAAAATAAGATATTTCCTTGCACATACTGTACAATGCACATTCATCAAAAACAAGCCATTATCCAACAGACAAAGTTGTAATGGCATTTCTAGGAAAATTCTATCGGATTGTAATCAAGCAAAAGACTAGTGAGCAGGTGATAGAAAGTTTATATGGTTTCTAGCTGAGTGAAATCATGTTCTATCTGGAAAAATCTCCTGTGGATTAATTTATTATAAGAATCCAGAGGAAGCTTATAACCTAGAAAGATGTTTATTTTGAGTTAAATTTTTTTTTACTAAACTGTATTTCATATTAACCAACCATATTAAGTGAATTGTCACAATTCTGCTAAAGGGAGGAGGGCTTCCCTGAAAAGGATGGTTTAGGCCAAATCAAACAGCGTATCTGGGCATGGCCTAGATATACAGTATATGGGTGTAGGAAAAACACTACTGATTGCAGTGGGCTTATTATCTTCCATACTATGTGTTCTGCCTTACATTATAATAACATTTCATCATTGCAGGAAATCAATATCCTCCACATACTACGTGATTTGTTTTTTGTACAAAAGCCTGTGGTTTGGGTCAATCCCATCTGCAGTTCAGTGGTGGGCAGTGCCAAAAATGTGTCTACAATAAAGCCAAATACAAAGGTGTTGGGGTGAGGGGGGGCACTACCATATTGAGCACCAGTGATTGATTAAAATGCCATTGTGGGATTATTCAAAAACTGCAAGTGGTGCAGTTTCCAAATATTGGTTCAGTGCCTATGTTATTATAAGCCAGAGATCTGGAAATCAAACAATTTCATGCCTGCACAGCAGAAGAGCATGGGGGCAGGTTGAATTGCAGGAGTGACACTAATGAACAACACTTGCATGGCTGCTAAGGGCTGGGGCATGTCTGTATAAAAAGAGCAGCAACTTGATCCTAGTTCATCTTTCTGCTCCTTATGTAAAATGTCCTGTGGTCATAATGCCCTACACACAACATACAGTACTTCTCACATAAACATTAATCTAACTAAATCTGTGTTGTGGAGCATTAGAAATGGGTTTGGTATCACAGTTGGCCTATCCTGAAAATGGGTGCATGCAGAGGATCAATGAGGCTCTTTAGGACCCTGTGGTCCTACTCTTCCTGCCTTCCTGCTAATAATGAAGAAAGCTCTAATGAAAAAATGGGAACAATTACAAAATGAAGGGAAAAAAATAAGCATTTTCTCTATAATCAGAGACTGACCTTAGTCTCATGTGGTATTATGTTAGTGGGCCATCTCTGCATGGTGTAAATATATCTACATGATACAACTTCAAAGCTATACTCATGTAAGCTCTCTGTTGATTTATCTGGAAGTGTTCTCTTTAACATTTGAATTATATGTTGGACATATTTTTTCAGTCTCTTTGGAGGTAAATAAATCTAACTATATGGGTCTACATTTTCAGCCTCTTACATTCCTGCATAACCCTCCTAAAGTACACGGATATCTTCAAGAATTTGGAATGTACATTAGGACTGAGCACCGTGGATGAAAAAAAGGAATCTTGTAATTCTAAAATTCCTGTCTGGCTTACAAGGGAAGGGAGTCAATACTGCCTCCCAGAACCATATATAAAATAAAGACATTGCACAAAAATAAGCTTATAACTGGACAATATTTAAAACTTTACTTTTAATGAAACTAACTTTAATGAAATCGTACATTCTCCAGTGGCACCAATTCTTTATGAAGCAGACCAACATATGGCCTATTTCATAGGAGAAGGGTGATTTTGTGCTTGGGAAGGCTACTTCACCCATTCCTTGCCAGCATGCTTTGATTTTACCTCTCTGCTGTCATAGAGGAAAGAGCAATTACTGTTTATCCTTTTGCTCTCTTACTAGTTTCTAATCTGCAGGTGCAACTGTATTCCTCATTTTATATTTGTCTCTCTCTTTTTATACTGCTTTCCATACATTCTATTTTTTAACCCCTTTTTCTCTTGTTTCTACTAATTTTCCCAATCCGTCTTCTCTTTTATCACTTCACAGGTCCCTTTGATTTTTTTTACTAGTAACCTAGTTGGTCCACCCCCCACCATCATATTTCTGTGCTCTGACTTCAAGTTCCCCCAATCTGATATGCATGATCTACTATTATTTATTGTTTCCATGCTTGTGTGGAAAGGGGCAGAAGGAATTAAAGCAAAGGAATAAAATATGGGTACCTGGGTACCCTGACACACAAAACCAAGGAATGGTTGATCATGGCAACAGACAGAGACTAAACTTTACTTTTTCCCTCCTCAAAGTGAGTCCCAGTCCTGCCACTAGGGGCTTGGCTAGGCTACAGGAAGCTTCAAATTTCTGCCACCAATCCTCTTGAGGTCTCATCAGCCAGGTTTGTAAAGGTTTAGCCTCCGCTAGCCTTATCAGCCAGGGTTGTGAAGGCTTAGCCTCCCCTAGCCTTAGTGAAAATCCGCCCATGGTCTATTTGTAAAGTTGTGCAAAATACTTTAAATAGTAGTGTCAGATAAGCAATATATTTTTTAAAGCTGTGTATTACTTCTTACATGACAGTTCACCCCCATTCATTGACATTGAGAATAACTGGGCAAATTATTGTGTCAATGGGTTATTTATTGATTACTTTAGTGTACAAGCTACCAGTATAAGTCCTTAATATTTGCATGATGATGTACAAACTCTATTAAGCTTTCAAAGTTCAGTCTTAGGCTGGGGACAGACAGGGAGATTCGGGGAGATTCAGTCGCCTGGCGTTTAATAGCAGGCGACAATCTCCCCGAACGTCCTTCTCCCTGTCCGTCGCTAGTTGAAATGTAAAAGCGCCGGCTCTGTGCACACGCGGTGCGGCGATTTCCGGAATCGCCCGAAGTTACTTCGTGAGGAAACTTCGGGCGATTCCGGAAATCGCCGCACCGCGTGTGCACAGAGCCGGCGCTTTTACATTTCAACTAGCGACGGACAGGGAGAAGGACATTCGGGGAGATTGTCGCCTGCTATTAAACGCCAGGCGACTGAATCTCCCCGAATCTCCCTGTCTGTCCCTAGCCTTAAAGGAGAAGGAAAGGCTGGAGGCAGATTTCTGCCTCCTTCTCCTTTAAAGTTTCATTGTGACTACACATCTTATTTAAACTTTTGGCAGAGAGCAGAGAGCCCAAAACAGCCACATCAGAAGATCAGAAGATAAGATAACTTTGTAAAAATTTCTAGATAAGCAAATAAGTAATTGTAACAATAAAAGACAACAGGTCACTTGGGAACAGTTAGACTCACAGCGTAAAGGGAAATTTACCTTCATTAGCAAAACTGTAATAAATGAAAAAAAATATATATATATTTTCAAACTTTCATAAACCCGCCAAATTTTGCAATATAAACATGGTAATTAGGGGGTGTGGCCACAAAAATGGGTTTTGTCTAAAAATGTTGCTGTGGTACATGCAGCAATTTCTTTTGTCCCTCATTTTATTTCCAAAATGTTGGCAGGTTTGAAATTCTACATGAATCCAAGCTACTATTTATAACCTTTAAAATGTGTCCCTATGCCTATGAGCAGACATTTATGCTAGTTATACAAGCAATCTAAGGGAACATTTTGAGAAAAGACTTGCTAAGTAATTTAGCTGACATACTGTCTGTGGCACCTTTTTTTATTCACCGTTTATGACAGTTTGTTTTCATGAATATTTCTGGCTTTGCATACTTAAATAAATATAAAACCATGTAACATAAGTACTGAATGGCAAAGCCGCTGGAAACACTTGATTTATCCTAAAACCCCATTGAAGTTTTAAACACGAGGAGACATATACATGTCGACATAGATTATGCTCAGTTAAAACAGTATTGATTTCAAAGTGAAATTCTGCCTCATTTATACAAAGGGGTCCATGTCCTTTTGGGGGATAGTATCTTTTCAAATGGAACCATCATGAAAGTTCTTTTAAATACGTTGTTGATGTGTTTTCAGGTGTGTTCTAAATATAAATAAAAAGTTTTAACCTTTTCAAATAGATTAATAATTGAATATCCCCTCACAGGAGATGTGTACCTCTATTTAGGGATGCCCTAAATCCACTGTTAGGATTTGTCTGAAATCTGAATCTTTCATGAAGGATTTGTCTGAATCCCAAATCTGCAACATATTTTGTCTATGCAAATTAGGTTCAAAATGCACTTGGCATTTGTCGGGACAAAAAGTCACGAGATTTTAAGGATTCTGATTCAGATTTAGATTTGGTTTGTCCAAGCAACTCAGGGTTTTTTCCGAAAATTGAATCCTGAATTCAGTGAATACCTACTCCTATTACTAACTGCTGCTGAGACTTAGATGTTTTTTTTTTTACCTTGCTTCCTTTCTTACTTCAGTGCAGTAGCTCTTGAATACAAGTGCTTGTTATAATAACTTGGCCAACATATAAGTTCATCTCAGTTCAGAGAAAATCAAGGAATGCTGCAGGGTCACTGGCCCAATAATAATTTCCATAAGCAAGTAGGTTTCTCAGACAGAATCATGGGCTTTGGGTTGAGGGACATTTCCTCTGTAAACCACTGCTGAAAGGTCAGGATCCCTAAGCAGAAGACTTGTGACTGGTAAATAATTAAACCTGAGTCCATATTCCTCCCACATTTATCTCGGGCACAGTTGTATAAGATAACTTAAATAGGATAGCCTAGCTAAATTAATTTGTGTCACAGTCACACTCCATTAAAAAAAAAAAACTTATAAAAGCGATCAGCTTGTAATGTCATGTGTAATAATAACAGAAAATGTGGTTGTTTTAAAACAAAATAGACAGGCATCAAAGTAGACAAAATAATTAGATTTCAAAATACAATTAACATATTAGCTAGTTTCTCTGCCTTGAGCTCTATGTATGAACTGTATTTTTCACCTTGACCACTCATAGATAAGATTAGTAATCCCATCTGTACATGTGATGTTACAAATGAAGTGTCCCCACTAGGGATGGCGCGAACCGCGGAAAAAAAGTTTGCGAACATGTTCGCGAACTTGCGCAAAATCGCGAACGGTTCGCGAACGGTTCGCGAACCCCATAGACTTCAATGGGAAGGCGAACTTTTAAAGCTAAAAAAGACATTTCTGGCCAGAAAAATGATTTTAAAGTTGTTTAAAGGGTGCAACGACCTGGACAGTGGCATGCCAGAGGGGGATCAAGGGAAAAGAAAAATCTATTATTTTCTTATGTCAAAAGTGTTACAAAGTATCATACCTGCACCTGTTAGCTGTTCTGGACTCTCTGCCAAAAGCCAATTAAGTTCAAATCTTTGCTTCTTTTTCTGGCTGTTCAGTGCAGAGAAAAGAGGGACTTTCCAGTACAAATGAGGGACAGAGGGTTGAGCTCTCAAAAGAGGGACTGTCCCTCCAAAAAAGGGACAGTTGGGAGGTATGCACATTTTTTTTTTTTGGTCCATGGGGTGTGTGGGGGTGGTCCAGGAGGGAGATCTTCCTGATTGGCTGCCATGTATCTGCTGGTCTGGGGTGAGAGGGCAAAAAAAATGCGGCAAAAAAAATGTGGCCAATTGACGCGAACCCAAAATGCAAACGTCGCGCGACGTTCGCGAACTTTTGGCAAGCGCGAACAGCGGATGTTCGCACGAACAAGGTCCCCGGCGAACAGTTCGCGCCATCCCTAGTCCCCCCCAACAATGGTCCTTATTAACTTTTGGTTTAACAACTGGGGTACAGGACTGGCAGTAGCTATAACTATGTATGTTGTCCCTGTGGTAGCCATGTGTATACAAAGTAAAACATTTAAATTAAAAACTAGAGAAGTAAGAAACCAGTGTAAGAATTCCACAAGGAGTGGTTAAGGGTCATGGATGAACAATGTGGATCAATTAATAAAGTGCAGGAGGCTTCATTATAGGTAATGGGGCAATAAGGGATCCAGTCCAAACTCTGCACCTGGCCAAATGAGTATCCAGTTCCATCACTTACCTACAGAGCAGGGCTATCTAAATAATGGGAACTAATATCCATATCCAGTTTCCCAGTGTGCATTTATAATACACATCTCTACAAATTATAACCATCTTTGTCTATATTTGACTGACCATTCCCCATAACTCCCTCTAACTTGTAACAAAACATGAAAGCTATGGGTGGTGATCTGTTAACCTGAGGCAACGACTGTACTACGACATAAGCAGTAACATGCCAGGAAAAGTAAAATAAGAAAAATTATTAACCATATAACCAAGAATATTACCAGACTATAAAAACTTTTTTTTAATCAATATCTTTGGCTTGAATGTCTGGTTTTAAAGTGGACCTGCCACCTATACATAAAAAAAGTAATATAATAAAAGTAATTTGCAATTTAAACATGGAACCCAATTTTCTCATTAAAGCATACATACCTGTTATACAGTAAATGTGTTTAAATATCTGAGCTATCAAATATGACCTGCGTCATACAGGGCACATACAGGCAGAGTATGTCACACACAGACAGAGTAGGGCACACGCAGGCAGTGTTCATTCCCTATTTCTTTATGTGGAAATAGAGGCTTGATAATGGAAGAATAGATTATAGCAAGTAGATCTAAAAGAATAGGAGAATAAAGAGGTTAAGTGAGGAGAGAAGGAATAACAGTTTGTAAAGTTGGGCCCCTGGTCTAAGGTTTTTTGGTGGGCCCCTGGCATCCCTGTCCGACACTGTGAATAACCCCTTTAAAGCATCTTGATATGGAGGCCTGCCTAACAATACTCGCTTCACAACATTTTTTTAATTCTACTGCTTGAATGTGAATGTGCATTAAAAAAATTGCACTTCCCTTATACTTAAATATATTTAGCCTTTTGAGTGCTCACACAACTCCCTGAGATTGTATATTGTATTAAAGCTTGAAGCTGTGGCTTAGCTTCATATGTGGTTTTCTAATAGCACGCAAACCCACCCCTTTAAACTAATGGTGGCCCTATGCTATTAACTGCACCAAGTAACACTATTGACTTTATTCACATATATTACACTTATTATTACACCTAATTTAGTTTGTCTTTTATTCACTTTAACATTTATATTTTTACCTATTTAATTCCAGATTGACACATAACTATGCAAACGGACCGGGGCACATCGCTCTCC
>CM044438.1:74559590-74589165 GCA_024363595.1 Xenopus borealis
TATATAGGAGAAGAATCCACTCCGCACTCTCAGGTCTTATATCCTTTCGGTGATTTATTAAATATATAGACTGACGTTTCGCCTTTCTCAAAGTGAAACATTCGTGTGAACTAACACTAGAAATACAAAAAAGATGGTGCCAAACCAATGTGATAAGGGAAGTGACGTGAACATATACAAAGTTTCCTGTGTGGTTAAAACAATAAACATAATTACTTGTGTTGTTACAATTCTTATTACCTCCATAAATCTACTAAAACAACAAAAGTTACAGAAATGTATCAAAACGTTAAAAATAAGCAGTTACATTTACCTTAAAAATCTACGGGTTACAAAGAGCCATATTTCTGCCGTGATTACAACACCTTTGTTCATTACTTCACTAATTGCGCTAAATAACTCTATCTGTTGGTCGGGTCCTATCGTGTAAGAACAATGTAGTACTCAACGGTCATGTATATTAATAAAATCTTCAGTTAAAGATAGCAATTCACTATTCACAATACCTGAAGGGGGTGGTATTTTAATCAATTAAATAGACAGTGCAGGGGAAGGAGTGTCAGAAGGTAAGAATGTATAATCATTGTGAAACTAGTTAATCTAAAAGTGGACTATACAATGAATAAAAGGGTGTTAACTACGTGGACAGATAACTTCGTTGTAATACCCGGAAACAGTCTATAAAGGGTCAATGATATATACGAGAATTATCCCTGTTGTTTCCAACTATGGTTCTAATAAAGTTTTGTCAGTAGATTTATACCAAATTTGACATTGGGTTACTGAATTTAATCGTGTGGTTAAAGAGCTAATTTGTGTGCACAAATTGGGAATTGTCAGGTGAACCTCTCTGGCCCCAAGGTAAATCACTAAGTGCGTATCGCTAAAAGTGAATAACATTTAATTTGTTAGTTATTAGAGAAATTATACTTCAAAACTGACAGCTTATCACCATAAAGTCCGCACCTGAAATTTAATTATTAATTGATATGAATCGCGGACCGCTCAGTCTTGTTTCAACATATCAAGTTCTAACACGGTTCAGAGAACCGAACTCGGCCTAGAGAATATAATCCCTTC
The DNA here is from genome assembly GCA_024363595.1 of Xenopus borealis. Taxonomy (NCBI): domain Eukaryota; kingdom Metazoa; phylum Chordata; class Amphibia; order Anura; family Pipidae; genus Xenopus; species Xenopus borealis. The sequence goes on from CM044438.1 coordinate 74,560,671, forward strand.
ATAGATCGTAGTTGGTTGTTGCTGGGGAACGGGAATCGTGAATCGTGACAAGTGTTCACTGTGTAAACTTATTTAAGGAAAGGGGGAGGGGGGGAGGGGGAGGGAAGACCATTGCACGGTCCGCCTGACTTGTATGTAGGCATTAATACCTTAAATGGACCCTACGATCTCCAGATATCCGTCCAAACAACAACCCAAAACCAAAGCAACAACCTATGGGTAGGGGACATCACGTCTGTAAAAAATAATAATCTAAATTTAGTTATATTTAATTTAGGAATAATGCACATCTTATTAGCTATCCGGTGGATCCCTACAGTTTAAATAGTACACGTTCTTATCTCATAAATAATATGTAATTCTATTGGAAGATGTTTATTAATGAACGCCTAAATTCTTAGTGGTCTCGTTGCTGACACTAGTCTTTTACTAATGCATAAAAGGGGTGTACGAAATTAATTCATTGAGTCTATACGGGCTTAATGTATTCAGTCTGTGGATCCACTGTAGTTCTCTCTGTAAAAGCAGTTTCTCTCGGTGACCACCCCGGATTGGTTGTGGTACGTGATCAATGATCATGCATCGCAGACTTGCCAGGGAGTGTTTAAACTGTAAAAAATGTGCCGCTACCGGTGTGTCTGCCTTGCCCTTCTCCAAAGCTGTCCTGATGGCGGACCTATGGTTGGCCATACGTTCGCGGAATGTGGTTATTGTCTTTCCCACATATAATAACCCACAAGGGCATTTAATAAAGTAGATCAAATACTTTGACGTACATGTCAATCTATATTTAATTTGTATAGTTTTGCCCGAGTGGGGGTGGTTAAATGAGGGACCCGTGATGAGGTTGTTGCAAGTCGTACACGAAGCGCAACTGAAACAACCCTTTCTTTGGGTAGTTAACCAAGAGGTTTTGGTCTCTATTTGATGTACTTTGTGTATCCAAGACACTCATAAATTCAATTTCTTTGATAAATCCTAAACAACAGAAGTATATTACTAGCAGACAAATCCATAGCTTGTAGCTCTGTGCATCACATGTATGCACATAAAACATACACAAACATACACAAAAAACTCATCACATGTCGGTTGTTGATTTAGCCTTTAAATTTGTGAAACCCCAGTGGATTTCCTCCTATATCCTTGCAACATCCACAGCAGACCAGAAACTGCATAACTTGTACTGTCATGGGAAAAGTCAAATGGATTTAAACACAATTCTGCACAGTGAAAAAGGTATGCCTTTCTCGAGGAGATTCATCATTTCTTTGACACAAAGTGCAGCAACTCTACTTAGTATACATAGAGTCTTCTTACTCAATGCATTTGGAAACAAATTCCTAGCAACCATTACAGAAAGAGCAACTGTGCCTTTAATAGGTCTGGATATTTTGACTCTTTTGGCAGCTCTGGGGATGTATTCAGTTAGCTTTTCAGCTGTGAAATCTTGATAAATAGACCTGTGTCTCAGCTGCCCTTTTCTATCAACTGCATTTACAGTAGGTTAATATCAACCCAGATACTGTTTGTGAAGGAAAATAACTCAGAGTTCTGTATATCAGCATCTCAGCCATCCTAGCCATTAGATAATTTCTTTAGTTTTCCCAGTATAAATTAGAAATGGTTATGAATAGGCTCCTTATTAGTGACTTACTTGCACACATGCCAATTCTATCTGTCAAGAAAGGAGACTCCTTATTTTGGGGTTAGTATGCTGCCTTGTGCCTTTCCCACTAAATTTACTTTTTCCCCTTAAAAAGACAGAAAGTAAAATAAGCCTGTTCATACTTCTTATCCTGGCATAAAATGAAATGCATGTCACTGTAAATCATACAGACTGTATGATGTAGTCTATTTTGCAATCTGTATGTAAAGTTAGAAACCTACATAATTAACTGGAGGCCTGGAGACCTGATGCTACCCTATGTCACTCGAAGGGATCTATATAACCACAGTTTATGCAGATTTCTTTGGTTGATGCCATCATGTTATTATATTTCTTTAAACTAATATAAAATAGTAAGCATATAAGCAATTAACATAGAGAAATTGTCAAGTTGGGACTGAGCAAGCGGGATTCTGGGGAAAAGGGATCTATATAATCACAGTTTATGCAGATTTCTTTGGATGACGCCATCATGTTATTATATTTCTTTAAACTAATATAAAATAGTAAGCATATAAGCAATTAACATAGAGAAATTGTCAAGGTGGGACTGAGCAGACGGGATTCTGGGGAAAAGGGATCTATATAATCACAGTTTATGCAGATTTCTTTGGATGATGCCATCATGTTATTATATTTCTTTAAACTAATATAAAATAGAAAGCATTTAAGCAATTAACATAGAGAAATTGTCACGGTGGGGCTGAGCAGGCGGGGTTCTGGGGACAAAACTGGTGGACCCTGAGTTTTATTGGAGTTGCTAAGCCAGACTCACTACCTGTATATGCTGTCAACACTTTCCTGGCCATTTACAGCCACCAGGCTGCATCATTTAAGGAGCAGAAATGAGGTACAGTAAGGTACGCAGCACAGTGGCTCACAAAGGAATTTGTACTGATAAAGAGAAACCAAATTATTTTACATAAATCAAATTATCGAGCATAAAAAGTAATTTCAGAAATGCTTTCTTACTCAATGTGGTCTTCCTCATGAATTTTGGGTTCCAAATGAAATCCAACCATGGTGCTGAAATATGTGGGCTTTTTGTTTGCATTAAATTAATAGCTTTAGTTAGAATGTTTTGTTTGTCAGCATTTTTACTGCCTGGCTGGACTACAGTTGCTCATGTTTGATTTCCCTACTGAATATTTAAAGAATTAAAGGCAGCATATAGACTAAAAATAAAATTTTGCAGATATTTTATAGTTGTTATCTTGAACCATAGCTCACCAGCCATACTTCCTCTCCTGCCGATTCAGCCCATTTGACATGCAAACTGAATCCCCCATGCTGTGTTTTCTTTAAGTGACCTGAGGACTTGCTCTTAACTGTACAGAGTAAAAACAGAGATGGTAAACGTACTCTGTAAAAGATGCTTCAAATAAGATTTGATTAAAGGATTCAATATGCATTTCAGATAAGTGGAGTATGCATTGAGAAACGTAGTCAACTATAAGGATATTTGCAATAGATTATTTCATTTTGCTTGAGCTAGCAACACCAGCAACAAATACAGAAGAAAAGAAGCTGAGAGCTCTATCTCTTCAATCACCTCCTCAAATTGTGGACATTTGTAGGGAGACATAACACCCTACGAATTCCAGCCATCCATAGAAATCTTTAGTTTGAATAAAAAATTGCGTTTGTGTTATAAGCCTTAGGGAAATGACAACTGTGGCTATTTGTCACCCCAGGCAACAGCTATGTCCAGGGTCAGACTACAGGGCCAGGGGCCCACCGTTACTGCTGTCCAGGGCCCCCGTCTGGCCCCCTGCATCTCTGCCGCATCAAGTTGCTGCACATGCACGGGCTTTTGCTGTGCATGAGCACCAGAGGCCGATAGTTGCTGTGCATGGGTGGCAAGCACTGGAAATTTTTTTTCAAATTTAAACATTGTGAAAGGGGGTCTGGCCAGGCAGGGACCCATGAGGTTTGTCTTCGATTGCTCTTAGTCATGGCATACAACATGTTTGAATTGTAGATTTGGAGCAAAAGGCCATCAAAACACGATGGAAGTGTACTTTGTTACTCGCAAAAGAAAACTAGGAGTGATGTGAGAAGAGGGGTCATTAAAGAACTTTGGATTGCTGTTATACTTGTAGTTTTCAACTCTGCTTTTCAATAAATGCTTCTCAATAGCAGTTACACACAAGTCTTTGGTTAACTTGGATCTTGAAATATCTTGTGCAAACAAATCCCAGAATGCAGTAAGGGGCTGGAGCTATGTGGACAAAGAAGCACCCTAACTTATGTATTAACTCACGTATTAACCCTTCCTCTCCTTGACCACCATTATTTTCTCCAATGATGGCAATAAAAGCTTCTTTGCTATTTTTTCATATTTGTCTGTTTTTTTACAGCCGTCTCATGATTACAAATTAAATTACTCTTATGGGAAAGAACAGAGTAAGCAGCAGTTACTGAGTCTGTGCAAAACTTGAACCGATTTCCTCAGCTCAGCACACATAATGCTCACAGTGAAATGGATGGGGTTTCCACCCACAAAACACTTTATACCTAGTGCTCAATACACAGCAGAGTGCAGAATGCTGCACTGGTTGTGTGTGATTCAACTCATGGCATGCAGAGTAAACCTCTTTTCATGCCAAAAAATATACTGTATCTTACTCTGTCAAGGTTCATGTACAGCCAAGACAGGGAGGCCTATTTATCAGAATTCTCATTTATGTAATTTTAGAGATTTTTTTTAACTTCAAATAAATTCGAAGTTCACTATATCAAGAATAAAAAAAGAACAAATTCAGAGGAAAATATTGACTATTTGCCTTAAATAAGAATCCTATAGATTTTCTCAATGATTATTTAGATAAAAGAGGTAGAAAGGTACAAACAAAAGAGGCACTGGTTTCTACTGTTACTGTAAATGAAATGAGAAAACAGATTTTCTGCTTTGACCAGTAAAGTAGAACATTTATTATTAGACAAAAATGTTGGAATATTCAACTGGAATATTACATTTTTACTATATCATGCATAGTCAATTCTTTTTATATCGTACTATCAGATCTCAGTGCCACAGGATTAAAAATGTACAGTTTAAGAAACACAGGTCGGACCATTTCAATTATCAAAACATGCAGCAATGTATATCAGCGTAGTCAGTAACAGAACTATGATTGCCAAGTTAAAGATCAGATGCAGTTTCCAGTGCATATTTGCATTGGCATGAGTGCCTGGAGGGCCCCAAGGGGGTGCTTACTGGGGTATGTTCACACCCCCCATTAGTTTTGCCCCTGAATGTAGTGTTTTTCATTACCAAAACACAACAGAGAAAAGAGGAGAACTGTCCTTTATATGAAGAAGTCCTTTAAAGCAAAATAGTTAAGGAATTAAATATAGTGCCTTTCCTATTTTTACACTTCTCCATTCTTGCAACTATTCAAAAATGTAATAAGATATTGAAATCAATGCTACTTAATCCTGTGGATATATAACAACTAAATAATACCCTTATCAAAAATTGAGTGTTAGCTCTGTCTGTGGGGAACATGTAAAGTATATATCTGATCATAGCTCCACATAACAGACAAAATATCTGTTTATTTACAGACCATCCAACACGTATCAGCCCTCTCTTAGAAAACAGAAACCACTTGACCCTATCACCATGGATCAACATACAACTTAGTAAAGAGATGAGATATTTGATAAGTGTCATTTCAACTAATTGTAACCCCTTGTATCAAGCACAGTCAGGATTTATTTATTGACTATAATTATGATTGCAGAGGATTTGGTATTAAGAATGTGGAAAGTAGTGCAACATCCCATATTGAATTAAAAGAGAAAAGAACAAAGAACAGTACACTTTAAAATCCTAACTGCATGATATTAATACTCATTAAACTCCGCAGCTTTTTCTTAACTCATCCAGTTTTTTAAGTTCCTCCTCCCTCCCAGTACTTGATGGGAACACTAATGTAATTAATTGGTTAAAATGTTCAGCTAGGTGAAAATACGTATTGTCAATACATAACCTTCGAACTGCATTGCTGTACTAGTCCTACTCAGCTCTGAATTAACACAAACAGAAATCTGTTGGTTTTCTTAAATGCAGAATTAACTTCATTGAGGCAGCATATAGAATGATATATATATATATATATATATATATATATATATATATCATTCTATATGCTGCCTCAATGAAGTTAATTCTGCATTTAAGAAAACCAACAGATTTCTGTTTGTGTTAATTCAGAGCTATAGATCTTTAGTTAAAGGAACAGTGTAATTCCTCTTTTAAGGCTTGAACAGAACAAACTTTTGCTTACTTTTGTAACCCCTTTTTGGCCACCCCCTTCTATGCCCAAGGTAATACATCATATTTCACCACTTACAGGTCCTCAGTCCCCTTTGCAAAGTGAAAGGTCCTGGGAAACCATCTCATGGCAGTGCCTCCAGCTAATGGGATCTGGGAATACACCTGAGGATGGTCCCATTAGGACAAGAAATCATTCACACACAATATAACTTATACATGAAAGTGCAGATTTAAAGAGGAAGTAAAATACAATAAAGATACATTTATGTAGTAAAATAGCATATCCCACTCCCATGGGAACTTATGGCAGTCCATTTCAAGGCTCTACTGACCAGGCAAAGTTCCACACTAATAAGTCCAGAGTAAACTAGCAGCCCAAATACCTCTCCCTCCAAATTAGTATCAGCTCCCTCGTGGCAGGCATAAACAAAGCCTGTGTCACCAATGGAAACCATCCTGTATCCTCTCTTTTTCTACCCTCCCCAAGGCACACCTTGCTCTGGGGATTCACACAGATGGGTAGGCTCACTCAGAGCTGGAGCCAGCATCCACAGCGATGAATCCATTCCATGCACACATGCAGCTTGTATTATCCTCCATACATCCAGCTCCCAATGCTGTCTATGGCACTGCTGAACTACAGCTCCCTGCACTCTCTTTAGTACGAGCACACAACTCCGGCATCCCAGCTCCAAACCCTCTGGAGGGTTCTGCCCAGCCTTGGCAGGCCTATTGCACTCCACTTCAGCCTACATTTTGCCGGTTTGTTTTACTTTCTCCTCAGTGAAATACAGTCAGCAGTAAAACACACTCTTTAGCAATACTAGCTGTGAGCACATGGCAATCCCTTTTTATATTGGTGCACAGTGGCACCTTGTGACTGTCTTTGGGATCAGCCATGCTGCAACAATCCAAGAGCTTTGCCCCTGGAAACTCTTGGTAGAAACCCCACTCTGAGCCATCAGGTTCCAACTGGAGGGGAAGTTAACCCTTCAGGTCCCTACATTTTTTAATCAGCAAAAAATCTATGTTTTGTGTTATTTCTTGAGGTAAACAAGGCACATGAACTGCCTCCTTTGTTCCTTGGTTGCTACTGTTTTGTTAGCAGGAGTCAGTTATGCAGGGGATTTATTTGTGTTCTTGTAATCTAATTATCTCCATTGTAACATGGAGATGCTCTAAATTCTCTATTTGCTGCCAAAAACACATTTTTCCTTATTCAAACAAAAAGTATGTTGAGCACAAGCATATTCTCAAGAAAAGACCCATATTAAAAGACAGACAATAAATATGCTTGGTTATGCAAATGAATAACTTTCTGAAAATGTCAAGAACTTCATAATTTTAACAACAGTAAAGAATTATTATCATGAATAATAATAATCCATCTATAATCCAATTTTGACAGCTCATCTTATAGTCCTGGTCCCACCTTTATCTTTGATCTCCTGCATTGAACAGCCAGAAAATGATAAAAAGTTTCTAAAACTTAATTAAATGAGAGGCTTTTGGCAGAAAGCCCAGAATAGTCATCATCTGGACTAAGAAAAAATTGTAATAATTTAAGATAAGCAGATCTATTTGGAGAACTGATTCTTGCATCTTAAAGGTTATTTCATCTGTAATAAAACATAAAAACCCCTGAAATGTGTTAAAAATTTCCATAAAATGTATGTAAAATGGACATGGTATTTAGCGTGTGTGGCCACACAATGGACGTGGTCAAAAAATGTTTCTATCTTTCTTTCCATTTTTAAAATGCTGGGAGGTATGATAATTCTTCTAAGCAAATTGCAGTAGTTTGTGCCTTTAACCAGAAATCATAAAACAAATATATAATTTTAAATGAAACAACAAAGGAGACATATCACGTACAATAGTACAGTATATCGTTAAAACATCTAAGACACAGTTAAAGCATTCACATACAGTAGATTCTATGACATAAAATTAAATGGGGCTTATTATCTAAAAATCTCAATTCTACATCTGTGCAGTAGCCCATATCATCAATTCAACAAAAAGTGATGATTCTAGTGTAGTAGCAGTTAAAATAATACAATTAAAAAAATACAATTACAAATACAAATACAGGAACAAAGACATTAAGGGGTCCAGTTGAATTGCAATTTTTTCCACGAATCTCGAGAAATCTGTGGTTTTCCTGTATTTCTAAAAATATCTGAAATCCTATATTTATTAAGAGAAAAAAACACAAAGACCTTTAAAGGACAAGGAAAGTCTAAAATAGAATAAGGCTAGAAATGCTGTATTTTGTATACTAAACAAAAACATGTACTTACTGCACCACAAAGCCTAATCAAACAAATGATTTATGATTTCAAAGTTGGCCACAGGGGGTCACCATTTGCAAGACCAAGACTGTGCACATGCTCATTGTGGCCTGGGCTGCTTAGGGATAATCATAAATTTTCAGCACACGTCAAATAATATCTGCTAGAAGCCGATACAGCAAGACTGATTAATAATCAGAATATGCAGACTGCACTGGGGGCTGTGTTTTCATGTAATCTAATGTGTATTTTATAGTTTTTATATTGTTTAATAGAAACTTTCTTCAACTCTGTAGAACCAGTGGCTGCAGAAAAATAATAGAATCCCAGTTTATCTGTTTAAATCTTTATCCATGATCTTTGTTCCTGCAGCTGGAGTTGGAAACATGAAAGGGGATGCAAAGGCAAAAATAAAATCCAATAGAAATCTCTACTCAGTCGCTGACTGCTCTACAGGGACATAAAGCTGCTTCAGTTTAGCTTGGTTAGGAAGTAAGGCAGGGGCTCCCACTGCTGTATGATTGTCTCCCTGCCCAGCAGTTATGAACCGTCTGACAATTCCTATCCACAGCAGTAAATTAAGGGATATTTCACTGCATTCAGTCAGGTTTCTTATAAAAATGGTACACATTTTTTTATGTAACCCCCCTCCACTCCACTTACTCCCATCAGCATGTAACTCTTCTCTTTGCAATCAGGGCAGGAGAGAACAACAATCAGGAGTAGGGATCAAATCTGTGTTAAGGGCCAATACACCAGCAGAGTTAAGGGTTATTAAATTTTGCACTACTGAATTATGGGTCTGGCTCAGATGTATACACAACCATATGCATAATTAAGGAATCCTGATTTCGGTTCAGGATTTGTACTTTATCAGCAGGATGTGGATTCAACCAAATCCAAGTGCCTGGCTAACTGAATCTAAATCCTTGAAATAACATGATTTTTCATCACATGAGCAAAGAAAATTACTATTCCCTCCCCTCATAGGTGTTGTTCTTTTTAACCCTTCCTTAGATTAATCTGCAAATAGGTTTGGGATTTGATTCAGGATTTTGCCAATTAAATTAAAATAAAGATTGTGATTGGAGCTGCATCAATATGAATAAACTGCTGACTCTTAAGCTATACTGTACATATACTGTACGTAAGATATATGCTGCATCTTTTCATTTTCAAAATAATTCTAATAATAATTCTGTTTTTGAAGATTGTAGGTCCAGTATGAATAGTTATTCAATATTCACCAATTTCAACACAATATGCATAAAGATGATTCAAACTAAAAAAAATGCATCCTTTTTCATAAAAAAACTAAATGATGGTATATGGCAAACATATTTTCTGCCCATGATGATCTAATATCAACCCACTCCCTCCTTTCTTTACCACTTATATTTTGTTCCATATGTAACATATTCAAAGATTCAGCCAGTTTGTCAACAGCTGCTAATCAACAACATGCATACGATAATTAATAAAAGGTGCATATGAATAATACAAGTATTTTTTGTAAAAAAAGAGCAAATTAAAAAAGGTTCTAGCCTCTGTCCTTATAATGAAGAAACACTTCCCATTGCCCAACTACAGCAATGGAAATACATTACATAGCAACATATTAGATTCTGCAACATGTGTTAGCATGTTAATGGAAAAATGCAGTGTTAAAGCAGTGCTGATTTCTGGCAGTCAAAGGGTTAAAGATGGGGAAATAATCTGAACACTGAAAAACTGCCCTATGTGGTTTTCATTTGCATTTCTTGTTAAAAAGCCTGATTTTGGTTACCCTTCATATAAGAAACACATAACTCAAAAGTTCATTCATCGTGCAGGCAGCTTAAATTTCTTGGTCTTCACAGGAGATCCAAAAATTCACTCTTAATCAATGGCATTCCGGTGACAAGGTCCATTTCTTTGGCACTAGAGCCTCCCTTTCTATCGCATTCATGTTCCATTAATGACATATTCCTGTAGAATTTATCCAGGCAGTTTTTATCACACAAAGCTCAATTCCTGTGTAATGTTTAGGCACCCATCAGGCCCTTCTCTTCATTATGGGAGCTCAAGCATACTAGAAATACTCTCAGGGCAGCAGAAGAAAAATGTATTTATGTACTGCAAAAGTCATACAGTGTAAATAAAATAATATAAGTATATATAACTGAATACTAGGTGCAAATTACAGAGACCTGACAAAAACTACATATACCCATTTCTTTTAATTACTCCTGGGGAAAATTAATTCACAAATCGTATTTAGTTTAAACAAATGTGTGCATATTCACTTTATTACTTTCACTTTCAAAACTATTTTATCATATTTAATGCCAGAATTATTAAAAAAAACACCAGTCAGGCAAAAGTCATTTTAGAAAGTGATTGCATGGGATAAGTAGAGAGACTTCCTCCTCAATGTGATCAAATTAGTGGCTTTCCTGTATATGGCCCCTTTTTGTGGAAAGTCTGGCCATACTGTATCTGATAAACCTTGTTTAATGTGAAAAAAGTTATATTTGCATAGACTGCTCACCTAGCTTAAAGTGCAGATCTGGTAATCATCCACTAGACTCCTCAATAGCAACTGCTGCATATTAAGAAATTTGTATATTAATGACAAGTAAACATTTTGGATGGAGCCTTTTTGGCTTTAGGCTGCCAACAACCTCACTGTGCTTTGCATGGCATCTTAAAGAGGATTTGTCACCCCATCTTAAGATTCTGTTACTAGTCTACTTTTGTTTTTTTTAAACAATATTTCCGAAGATATAACAAATGATCCTATTGTGCTGTCAATCAAAATAATTCAACTCCTTTGACTTTTGGCATAGAGGCATCTCCTAGTACTCCACCACAGCTCCTTCCAGCCACCCCTCCCCATTTCAAGTTAACAATCTTACTTACAAATTACTGAGAAAGGTAGGATCCAAATTATTATATTGGAATATGAATATGAGATGGCCTGGATAGAAAGATAAGTAAAAAAAAGCTGGAAAAGAGTCAAAAGAAGGTATTAAAGAGTCAGAAGAAGGTATTAAAAAACTATGAGTAGCATTTGTTTAAGATGGTTTTAGTGATCACCATTTGAAACTTGGAAATAGATAGAACTTCTCCCCCTCAAACAAATAAAGAGGCAGATTGTGGGCAAACTGATGCACTTACAGAAGTAGCAGAGGTCTTTAATAACTTGTTGGAAGATGCATTTTCCATTTAAGCAAATTTATTGATGCAGTTAAACATCTATGGTCTCTGCTATTCATTAAGTTATGTAGATTTGTTGAAATTGTGACTCACTAATTCAATTTCACACAAGGATAAAAAAATTTTTTACCCCGAAATACAAATTTGGCTCAATTAATGACAATTTTTTAATTTAATTTTTTAAAAAAAAATTGCCAAATTCCACCAGTGACTGCATTATTTCCTTTGTTAATAGGGAACCCCATAATCATGTTGCCTTCACCGTAATGAAACCATTTCAATGCTTAAGTAGAAATATCCATTCATTAATTTTCAATGTATATTCCCTTGTCACCAGTGCTGTCGTTAAAAAGGTTGTTAGAGCAAGAGCACAAGGGGCTGCTTAAGAAGCTTTACCCTCCACATTTTTTAGTATGAAAAGCAGCTCCCATACATATAAATGTCAATCGCCTAAGAAACAATTGTGTCACACATGTCAGGCTCTAGTAGCCAGGAAACACATCACTATGTGTAACCATCCTTATGTACATTATTTGCTCTTGTGTAGTTTGAATAGTTTAGCCCTGACCACTCTGCACAAGGGGACTTTCACAAAACCAAAGTACCTCTGTTATCAATTTATTGTCTATAAACTTTTCCTGTGCTAAAAGGTAGTGCCATTTCCATTTAAAAGAAGGTATGCCCATTGCTTCAAATGTCCCTGAAAGGACTACAGAAATGTCATGCTTTTACCTTAAAAGATTAATTGACATACTTGTTTAAAAAAACCCAGATAAGAACAATACTACTTTTGTGCATGGGAAAGGACAACTGGTGTTTGCTTTACATTTTTACAGTTGAAAATGTTACACTTACATACTAAAATCTATATGAGAAGTAACTACATTGACTTGATAGCTTACCTATTCTATAGTTTATTCTTCTTCAGCCTGTTGTTTAGAAAGAAAGCCTAATTTTTTTAAATGAGGGGCAGGGTGCAAAATACAAAAATAAAAAAATACCATGTTTTTTTACTTTGCACCCTGTCCCAAACTAAACTTCAATATGTTCAATTCTTTTTTTATATATATTTTTTTACAGTGAAAATAGTTGATTTGTTTTGATTTTAGTAAATCTACCCTTAGGGGGCATAATTGTAAATTTATCATTTTTTAAAATTTTCTAGTTGAGGAGAAAAAAAATAAAAATTTTGAGATTTATTATGCTCTGGAGCTACTAAAATTTGAATCTGAATCAGCTAAAACCTGTCAAAATCATGTAGTCAATGGTAGATTGTCTGCCACATACAATGCTCTTTTGGCACCTCTCTCTTGAAGGTTTAATGACACCTCAAAGCATCAATCATGCTAATACAAATCAACACCAACGCAGATTATAATAAACAGATTATGCTGATTGGAGCAACATTCCAGAGAATATATACTGAAGAAAAATCCTATGTACAAGTTATTCTGAATTGAGAAAGCTAGTTGGATGACTGGTGAAATGTCTTCAAGGAAAAAACACAGCAAGTCCAGTTGACTTATTTCTACAGATGTGCCTTTAACCTTGAGCATTCTCAATAGTTGTGGGCTGTTTGTGCTGGTTTTCATTTTATAATCCGATAAATACGATTTTTTAGAGCTACAATTTGATAAAGTCGAGTTTTCAGAGCGACAATTTGTAAAAAGACACACTATTCAAATTGATATTAGATTTTTCACACTGATTTTTTTTAAGAAGTTTTACTGATAAATTAAATGGATTTGGGTTTAGGTGTTTGGTCGATTTTTTTTTTAATAAAGAGAGAAATTTTTAGTCGAGTTTTAGTAAATTACTTCCCTAGCTGTCAGGATTCTAACCTTGGACCTTGTGATACCGTGGTGGTGCATTAATAATAATTTTGCATACTGTATATGTTTCACTCTGGAGTCATTGCCTGCCTACTGAGTCCCTGTCTACATGTTTTCTGCCTTGTTCTTGTGTTCCTTTCCTGATTATTGTGGCTTTCCTGATATTGACCTCTGAAAATCTGAGAATGGGATATCAATGGGATATCAATGTTTGTCGGTACACAGGCATGACCACCATAAAGTAGTAGTCAAGAATAGTGAGGAACTGTGAAATTGTGTTGATAAGCAAATCATTAGCTTGCGCATGCAGAAATCCACTGCATAATGCAAACATGAAACATTCTATATAGTAACATAGTAATTTAGGTTAAAAAGGCACATGTTCATTGACTCAAATTTGTGGTCTAAATAAAACCTGATAAGTGCTAGTTGATCCATGGGAAGGTTATATAGCCCATCAGAAGCCTTTCCAGTTTGCCAAAGAGGGGAAAATGTCATAATGAAAATAAATTCTATTTCTATGGAATTTTACCTAGTTCTATGCATTCCAATTGGCTTTTTAGAAGTGAATTTAACATATGGTGAACTTTCATTCACTGATAAATACACTTTGAATGAATCAAAAAATGTTTTTTCTATGTTGAGCTCTAATCTCACACTTTGATAAATCTGCTCCTAAGTGTATGTTTTCTATAAATATGAATAGCTCTTTTACTGTCCCAAACCATAGAAAGAAGATGTCAGCCTTCGAATCTACTCTATAAATCAAATTTTCACACGATTAATTCTTACTTAAAATGCCCATAGGTTTAGCACCACAGCAAGCACCACAGCTTCATAATTCCTACAATGCCTTTATTTGCATCACAATAGCACAGATCACAAATCACAGTAACGTAACTACCTACAGCAATGAAGCACTGTCATAAATTCTCCAACAGGGTCTGCCAGAATTTAACTATACTGCAAACAAATGAGTGTGTTAGCCAAAATATTTGCTCATGAATGATACAATCAGTGTTCTCAGGGTGAAGCTTGGCTCAGGTTCCAGATTTCATTTTCCAGCCTATGGATTTCATTAAATGTATCAAAGTCAGTGGAAATGTCTCTATTCTGCAGGCATATTGTATTTATGTGTGAGGGGAAGGACATTGTAATAGCTCTGTTCCATAGGGGAAGCAAAATTCCATGAATATCAAATAAATTGTCATACAAAGATCACACAGACAGACTTGGAACACAATCAACATCTTCATGTTATAAATCCAGCGCCTTAACCACTTCACCACATCCGGCTCTACAAAGACATTCAAAATAGTCTCCGTTTCCTAATTAGCATCTTTTGCCCACTGCAAAATTGGCTAATTTCCTTTGTTTTTGTTTCTAATGTCTGATGTTTATTGTTTTTACAATATCTGGTGGTTTTGTCTTTGTTGTCACCCCCCCCCCCCCATCTTTCTGCATGGATCACATGGAATAAAGTTATTTGTGGTCATTAGAATCCATTTTAGCCACAAACTTCTCAGATCATTGCTCCAAAAAATCCTAACCAGAAAACCACAGCCATTCTATGAATTAGGACATACCCTGTAACCCTTTCAGATCTGTTGCACATTTGCTACACCATTTTTGGACCTATGTTAAGGGTTTTATACAAAATTGAGTACAGTAAGAATAATCTTTTGGTTCCACAACTTTTGGTCCCTGAAAATGAAGGGCACCATCCTATGTCCTCATTAAAACTTTGCTGGCAGGAGATCTAATCATATTGTGACAGAAAGAGTTTGGTTTAGATAAAAATCTAAACTAACTAAATGTGGTGCTACTGTTGTAAATAATTGTTAAAGAAACCTATACCAGCCAATTAGAATTCCTGAATCCAGCTTGAATACAATTCCTTTTTTTTCCAGAAACATTACATCACTGTTGGAAACCCCATCTTAATCGGTTTACTCTTTCTAACTTTCTAAATCTGCTCTACCAAATCTAGCATGTATTCCTTCCTGTCGTTTAGAGTAATTAAGAATCTTACTGAACTGTTAATACCTTCAGTGGAAATATTTGCTTTGATTTCCAACTTCATCTCTGCTTTTTGGATTATGTTGAAAATATCAATCTTTTATTAGACTTAGGGAGAATTTTTTCCTATAAACATATCTTTGGCTGAAGCTGACATAGGAGATTGACTATGTGTGTTCTGTGCCTAAAATTTCTCAGGAGGAGATATGTTTTTTCTTCATTTGGTCCCCACCCTGCTAGAAGCAGCTCTGAGATTCCATTACACAATATAAAGAGGTTTTCCTTTGGCATAGTCAGCTTCTCTCTCCTCTCATTTTGCATTTTTTACCTTAAATTTATAGTATTTTTTTGTTTTGGTTCCTATTAATTATCGTTTTGGCATGAAAAGAGCAGTGATGTATTTAGTTAGTTCAAGTAAAGGATACTGGAAATCCTTAAGGAGTTCTTGTATTGCCATCTCAGTACTTTATTAGCGAGTCCTCAGAATTTAGCATTCGCTGAAACTATGAGAAATACAACACTTATTATCTGACATCTTAATTGGATCTTGGCATGTATTTGAGTAGAATATGCACATATTTAAACACAGCAACATCCTGTATTTATGGGATGTGGTGAAGGGAAAAAGACAAAAGGGCTCGTTTATGAACACAGTGTAAAGTGAAACAAGCAGTTTTTAGGTGTCAATCACCATACCAACAATGCAGCCTGTTTCCAGAAATCCAGTGCCATTATGTGCCTGATAAGCAGTATCTGCAGCAACTTTAGTAAGATGGACCAATACAGCAAGCTATACAAATATTTAATTGTTGTAAATACTCTTTATTCTTCGTGCAGCCACTAGGATTTGTGAGTTACTGTAAATGCGTTGTGACTCAAGAAACTGTGTTATCTAAAGTCATCTTAACTCATTTAATGCATTTAACCTTTTCATTAGCATACCAAAGCACCATTGTTTTCAATGGTAAACTCTTTAATTGGATGGGATGCTGTGACACAATATTCTGTGCTAAGTGGGATACATGGGATAGATGAGTTAAGTTTTTTTGTGTCAAATGCACAATCCAAAGTGGCTTCATCTGTATGTCCATACAAATCAGAAATCCTGGAATTACTGGTGCAGGCTTAAGGTGACCATACACTGGCAGACAAAGCTGCCGATATCGGTAGTTTAGACCATTTTGACAGCTTATCTGCCCATGTATGGGGGTTTCTGATGGGTATTCCCGATAGATATGTGGACACAATATTGATAGCGAAGGTTTGATTTTCTCTCGACCGACCTGTTGGAGCCCGAAAAAACCCTGCAGTTGGTGGCATTTCAGGAAAGATCCGCTCGTTTGGCGATGTCACCAAACAAGCGGATCTTTGCGTCTGTGGCCAGCTTTATGTATACATACAAGCACAACTGCAAACCCACGTACTGTATGCCAGTTGTGTAAAAGGGAACCCTGGCATTATTGTTAGCCTGGACCTTCTGGTAATTCCATGGGTTCCTTAGATGCTCACATACATAGTCACAGCTGACATTCTCCAAACTACTTGGCCACAAATGCTATGTATGCATGATTAGCTTTTAAAATGTAGGCAAGCAAGTTTCTTATGTAGAGAAGCATTTACACAAAAATGACATCATGTACTTGCCTTTACTTTATTCCACTTACAAACAAATTAAAGGGGTTGTTCACCTTTGAGTTAACTTTTAGTATGGTGTAGAGAGTGATATTCTGAGACAATTTGCAATTGGTTTTCATTTTTTATTGTTTGTGGTTTTATAATTATTTAACTTTATATTCAGCAGCTCTCTATTTTGCAGCGTCAGCAATTTTGGTTTCTAGGGTACAAATTACCCTAGCAACCCTGAATTGATTTGAATAAGAGACTGGAATATGAATAGGAGAGGGACTGAATAGAATGATAAGTAATAAAAAGTACTAATAACAGTACATTTGTAGCCTTACAGAGCATTTGTTTTTAGATGGTGTCAGTGACCCCCATTTGAAAGCTGCAAAGAAACAGAAGAAAATTGCAAATTATTAAAAAACTATGAAAAATAAAACGACGCGGCGCGTCGCGCGACTCGTTTCGCGAATCACTGAAAAATTCGCGAATTTCTAGAATTTTTCGGCGAAGCGAAACGCGCCCGTTTCGCCCATCACTAGTAACTGTCTCTTACAGATGAGATTTTTGTCTTTTTGTCTAACCCAGGGAATCTCCCATACATTGGACTACCACAAGGTAAATGGAACAGTAATACTTTTAAAGTCTTGAAAATATAATGCACTGTTTTGCTGCACTGGTATAATTGGTGTGTTTGCTTCAGAAATGTTACAATAGTTTATGCAACAAGCTTCTGTGTAGCCATGGGGGCAGCCATTCAAAGCTGAAAAAAGAGAAAATGCTTACAATACACAGCAGATAACAGATACGTTCTGTAGTATACAATGGGATTCTTCAGAACTTATTTGTTAACCACTGTGTATCCTGTGCTTGAATGACTGTTCCCATGGCTACACAGCAGCTTGTTTATATAAATAGTAGTTGTGTTTTTGAAGCAAACACATCAGTTTTACCAGTGCTGGGCAACATTACATTATATTCTCATCTTTTTAAAAAACTAAAAAAATTTTGTGTTCCTGTTCCTACACTGCTACTCACAGTTTACCAATTTATTACTTTTAGTCAAACAGGTCACACAGCCTAATTCCAAATCAGTGTCACTGACAGATGACAATGACATGTTCCCAAACACATGACTTATTTCCACAGTCTTCTTTCAGGTAGGTAGCACTCTAATCAAAACATGCATTCGAACAACTCGAACGATTTTATTAGATCGAAAATGGACCTATTCGGTCTGTTTTTGATCAAAATGCCCTTAAAAAAATTAGATGGTCGAATTTCGAAGTTTTTTAACTTCAAAATTAGACTCTTAGTAAATCTGCCCCTAAGTATTATTTTCATGTTCAACTGTTTAAAGTGCATTCAACCGTTACACAACTGTCACTTGATTATCTGGATTGGAGTCAGCCTTAACCCCTATCCTGACAGACATATTTTAGCTCTCTTGTTACTTGAATGAGATGAAGAATTAGTCCCTTTTATGATTAGGTAGGCCTCTGCAGACCATTTTATACACCTTTTCAACATTGACACGTGACATTTTTTAGGCAAATGCCATTTGCACAAATAATCAGTACAAATCTATGTCACGACTTGCACACAAATTGTCAAAAGGGATGCTAATTTGCTTTTGTATTGATATATTGTGCATGTTATAGTACATGATACTTAGTGGGTGGCTGTGATAAAGCTGGAATTCTAGTAAATAAACATGGCAATTGGAGTCTGAAAATTGCACTTTGCAAATTTCAATGACCCCTTTACAATGTAGGGGCAACAGAGGAAAAGGTTGGTTGATGTATTCTGTAACATAAACTGGAACTGTTAAAATGATGTTAATGCCTAATACATCTCTTTTCTCTGGAAAAAGGTGCATTTGGCTGCTTACTAAAAAGTTTTTTTCTCTATACAGTTGAGTCTAGCAGGAATTTATTTTGGAAGTATACAGCCTGTGGAAGTCTATTTTGGTTCCTGGAAGAACACGAACAACACTTTTCAAATGCATCTGTATCAGGCTGTTTCTTTAGTAGAGTGTCCCATTGATGGTCAGCATAAAAGTCGCTGTTTGGAAAAGTTGGAATATCAGTCAGGGGCAGAGACAACAACCAGCTCCTACAGATGTAGTGTAAGGGACTTGCCTGGTGGTCTAGTGGGGCTGCAACAGGGACACCTATCGCACCCACAGCGAGGTTACCCGCTGCGTCCACTTGCTTCCTCCTTCCACCCCATCTTCTGCTTTACCCTGCGGCCCAAATGTGACGTCATCGATTGGATCAAAAATTTGAAAATTTAAAGAGCTTTCTTTGTATTGTTCATTGCCCAAAGTAAAGGTCTAATTCTTAGTTCCTGGGTGCGTCTCTGAGTTTTTCTGTTCTGTTTTGATCCTGCCTGTTCTTGACCTTGTTTTAGCCTCCTGCCTGTCCAGACTTTTTTCTCCTGTATTGACTATTCTATTGGATTCCGTTTTGTACTGTGAATTTGGTGTGTATTGACTCGGCCTCTGACCCCAACTTCTCTCTTGTCTTCTGATTTCATACTGCTAACCCTGTTTAGTATCAACCTGGCCTGTTCCAGACTATGGTTATTGTTCTCTATTGCTATTGCCATGTTCAGTTCTGTTGCCTGCCCAAAAATTTCTCTCTCTGGTCCTCTCACACTTAGACCTGGCGACACCAGACTAGTGGAGGGCATCTCCCAAAGCCAAAGGTGTCTGTTAAATGCAGAAGAGTGAGCCACGACTGGGATCTTGGAGTTAGTTCTGGGTTTGGAACTGTCTTTGAAACATGTAGGATGCAAAGGGACTCTTTTTTTTCAAGAAAAGGCCTTGGAGAACTAGACTTTCTTTAAATACAAAAATTACATCTGGATGAGAATTATCCTTTCTAAAGAAAATGCAACCAGACAGGGTGGGGCTAAGTTAAAATAAAAGATCAATATGCAGTTTACCTTGATATAGGTATTGAGGTGATTTTATTTCTTTAAAAAAAAAAAAGTATATATATATTTCAATAAAGGACTTTATTCTTATAAAAGAACATGCATCCTTTGGAAGATCATATTAGAAATAACAATTCACAGACTCACACTTTTATGTATGTTGCCATAAAGGCTTAACAACAGTAGGGTCACTATTTAACCTCCAAAGAATATACAGTATATATATATATATATATATATATATATATATATAATATACAGTCTTGTCATTTCCCTATGGGACCATACTGTAAATTATATCCATATATATGGCATATAACATTTATAACAGGGGTTCCCATCCACAGAATTTGACGCCGGTGCGTCCGATTTGATGCTGGTGTGCCAGAATTGGATGCCGACCATAATGGACGCCGCGACCATAATGGACACTGACCTCTCCAACCCATCCCACCCCCCTCCAGACATTGTAGATTATAATGCATTATGTACCCCCTACTGAAATTTATAAAGATATCATGTATGTATGTATATGGTCACATAACTTCGTGACTTATAATATCTTTATAAATTACAATAGGGGGTACATAATCCACTTTATATATATATATATATATATATATATATGTATATATATATATATATATATATATATATATTATTTATATATACAGATTCCCAGAGTACCAGCACTCCAATCATCTTGTTATAGGTGGTGCACGATCAAGGCATGTGTAGATAATGTAACAAGGATCAGCACTCACTTTTTCAGGTGAATAAGTGCATTATTTTATTTAACACACATATTTTAATCCGACTATTCGGTCCCACCTGGGAACCTTTCTCAAGGATGTATATATATATACACACTGTGTATACACTGTGTAGCTATGCAATGCTATTTTACTCTGGAACAAAAAATACTTTCTATAGCTAAGATAAATAAAGCCAAACCTGTCTATTGTACGGTACTGCTGGAACTTTAAGTAAGTTTTGCTGATAAATACGTAATTTATAAACAGTTTTAGCTGACTTTGCTTTAGTTAATAATAAATGTTATCACATTCCCAACAATGTTGACAGTCTTGCCAGGTATACCATTAAGAGCCCATTAAGTGGTAGGTGTAACCACTGTGACCTTTCACAATTACCTGGTACTTTTCTCTCTCTTTAAAAAATATTGATCCAATAAGCTAAATGTCTGGGAGAGACTCAGTCTGATTGATTTTTTCTCCTAGTTTCTTAACTAGATTCAAACCTTTTTACAAACATTTCAAAATATACAGGTGTGCCTTTCATGGGCTTATCTGTGATTGCCACATAGCACAGTTTTGCTTGATTAGATACAATATGATTTCATTTATCATTCTGAAAAGGCTCAATTGTGAAATGAGAATTCTTTTTGGCATATCTGAAAGCTGAGCAATGCTTACATTACATTCTTACTGTGAAGAAAACTAAAGAGAAACTGGATATAAATAATATTAAGCCTATTAGTGATGGTGGGATAAAACTCTCTTTAAGTACTAAGTACATTATACAATATTGTTACGGTCGGCACCCAACACCAGAACGAACACCAAGCACCCTGGTCTCGGCTTGTTCTTCACCATTAGTGTGACCAGCTTTGGACCTTGGGAGGAGCCCTCAGCTTACTTGGATGCCATCTGGACTTATATGAGAGTTGCAAGATGAGGGTTCTGGATAGGCAGAGGGGCACTACTGTATAGAGTCTTTAAGGCCAAAGGTCACGGTACAAGTAGGAGCAAGCAGATTCGTCAGACAGGCTGGGTCAAGGCAGGCAGATAGCAAGGATCGTCAGGCAGGCAAGGGTAATCAATCAGATAGGATGAGACAGAAGAGGTAGTCGGTATTCAGGCAAGGGTCAGGTTAGAGAATGTAGAATAGTCAGGAACAGGCTGGAGTCAAACACGGGTAATCAGGCAGAATTCAGAGAACAGAACTAGCACAAGGCTCAGGAACCAGCCTGAAACTAGTCCTATCACGGGCAGTTTGCTACAGAATAAACTGACCTTTTAAATGTTCAATTTCGTGCCACTGAGCGTCAATTTGCGCTCTGACATCAACTTGCACACTGAGACTATAAAAGAAATTAGACGCGGGCGTGCGCCCTAAGCCTGCACAGAGGAAGAATATAAATATATATTCAGTCAAAATACCATTCACATATTTCCTTTAGGGCAGAACCCCCATACACTACTTTAGACACCCCTAGTGGTTGAACGATCCATCTGTTTGGAAACCTCTATCATTGCAAACATTCCTTTCTATATTTAGATTCAGATTTTTGAGCATGTGAAACTATATTTCAGGGCATTTATTCTTGGAATTGTTCTGTAGGTGGTGTACATAAACAAAGTAAAGTCTAGTAATCAATTTCTAGGACTGCGGTGACAGGAGGACTATTTTTAGCTTTAAAGTTGAAATGATGATAAGGGTGCTAAAACTGGGGATGGTCCCCAGCCATACGCCCCTAGGCTTTGGACTGAGGCACAGTGCTGCCCCTGTCATCATCCTCCCCCAGACCAGAACCTGCCTTATACATGGCATCCATTCCCAGATCCAGCATGCTGGTATCTGACCCCACACCAGCAGCCTACTGCCCTGACATTAGGGGACCCTGCCCAATATCCCCTACTGGTGATGTGGGCTGTGCCATGACCTCCTCCTCCTGATCAGACATGAATGCCCCTCCCATTCCTGCCTGATCATCAAAACGATCTGGGGTGTCTGGGCCCAAGTCCACCTCAGGATCAAATAATAGGAGGGATGGAGTGTCCCACAGCTCTGAGCTAGCACGTGATGCCATGTCCTGCCGCTCACTGGTGCCTGCTGCAGACAAGGTAGCCTGGGTAAGCCAGTCTACCACTGCCTCTGCCTGTGTATGGGCCGTAAAGCAGTGGCAAAAAAATCTGGTACTGTCCTATGTGTGCCAGTTGCCCCACTGCTACCCAGAGCCATCTGCTGCTGTGGCACTTGCTGCTGCTGTGATAGCACCCTTCTTCCCACCACCACCACCACCCAGACCCCTCCCCCCTCTCCCATGGTTCGTCATATTGGGCACTAGTAAACAAAACAAAAAAAAGAAGGGGGGGGGTTTGGATATTTGGGGGAATGAAAGGAGAAAAAAAATAAAACCCTCAACTAAATCCCCTCAGCAGAAGTGTGTACCCACAAGGGATACACACACAAGCACAGACAGTCAAAGACAGTTAGTCCTAACAAGGGCTATTGGGTGGTGAGCAGGCAAGCAGAAGAGGGAAAACAGTAAACTGAAATCCACAACCTCCACTTGCACTGACTCAGAAAAAAGCTCACTAAACTAACTCCAGTATCTCTATAATATATGTAGTACTTGTATTCTTTATCACATGATAAAATATATGAAAGCGTGGCAAAATACATAGTAGATGTAGGTATTAACACATTATTTGCACATGGGATTGCAAATTCTTCTCCAGTATTGAAAAAACAAAGAATTGGGCTTTGTTTTTTCTCTTTTATTTAATTTACAAGACAAGACAATTACTGGTTAAATATACTTTCCAGTTTTGTAGTGCTCAGCTCCAAGTGGGTCTTGTTTGCAGAGGAGCAGTCCAGTGGTTTGGAAGTATGTTTAGATGAAAGTTGGTTGGTGTCATTTTAAAACAAAAATGTTACCTTTAATAAATGAGCCTCCACAAGTATGAGAGTATCAACATTCATTGAAGGCTATAAACAATGAACTTTTTTCACTTTATTTTCAGTGGAATCACCTATCATTTTAGTTACAACTTTCCCCTAGCAGATCCATAAATTAAATTTAAAGCAAGTGTTTCTGACTTTATATTTGTAATAAAAAAATGTAACAATTGTTACAAACCAACAACAATTGATCAATCAATAATACTTGTTCATGAATCTTCCCCCTATTTGTTGTATTAGATATACACAAATTAAATATTATACAACTATACATATTTCTCAGTCATAGACTTTAAATACATTCTCCCATTATTCTCTTCTGTTTCTTAACTATTCTGACCTCAAAATATCTAAAACATAAGTCCCCAAACTTTTTTTTCACACAAGTCACATTTTAATGTAAAAAGAGTTGGAGAGCAATAGAAGCAATAGAAGCATGAAAATAATTCTGAGGGGTACCAAAAAAGGGCTGTTATTTGGTAGGCTCTATGTCGATTGGCAGCCTACAGGAGGCTCTGTGTGCCAATAAACCTGGTTTTTATGCCTCTTATTTGCCTCTAAGCCAAGAATTAAGAAATAAGTACCTGCTCTGAGGCCACTGGGAGCAACATCCAAGGGGTTGGTGAGGAACATGTTGCTCATGAACCACTGGTTGGGGATCACTGTTCTAAAATATACACACAGAAGTTTGACCCTTAGCAAAGGGAGTGGAAATAGGGGCATTAAAGTTATGGTCAAATTCTCCCAAAGCACAAAATTCATGAGGCTGTGAATGTCTTAATTGTCTTATTTTTGTTTGTGATCTGTGTGGATCCTCATGCTCATATCATAATTTTAATGTCTACCTAAAACATCTTCCCTTGTACAATGACATATCGAACAAAAGCAAAGGAGTATTGAATCATTTTGAGGAACATATCTGCAAAACATAATTTTTACCTGTGACAGACCAACAAATTTATAGATTTCAAGATGTTCACTCTCTCTCCACAAATATCTCACCCCATTTCATCAATGGTAAATATAAAATTTAAACTTCTAATACATTACAAAACTGGAAACTGTGTGTGCATTTACTGTTACCATAACAAAAAAAATTATATCCATTGAAGTATGCTATGGTTCCAGAACAGCAATCAGTTCCAGTCACCTCTGGCTGCTAAGTGACAGAGAGATATTTTGCTATACAGAATTCTAAAATACTTAATAACTTTCCCCAGAGGAACAAATGTGTCTCCAGAATACAAATGTTCATTGTTAAAGGACATCACTGACAAATAATTTCTTTTTATTACAGTCATTAGAGGCACACACACAATCTGCAGGAAACAAACCTCAAGTTTAATTAGTAACAAAATATTCAAATATTGAAGTAGAATGGAATTTCAAAGTTAAACGTGTCTTCTGTTTCACAATGATAAACTATCAATGAGGTAGCTAAGTACAGTAATCATGCAAACATATTTCATTTTTGTTTGTGACCTTCAAGTGGAACCATCTACCTAATTTTTGTTCTACTCTTTTTACTGATAAAAAAATAACATTTGTAGTTGAATAACAAGCACACATACTTTCTACTATTTAAGTATCCTAAATCTTCTTTATTTGTTTATCATTGTAACAATGGTTACATTGGAATTAAGCTATTATACCCCACAATATTTAGTAAATTAAGAAATAGGTGAACTTTCCAGTGATTTCTCTTGCAATCATACTTCTGATATATCAGAAATTTTAAAAACAGAAACATAAAATACATGGTACTATAAAGTGGCTCCAACTGGATAATTAAATGCATTCCCATATAAATTCACATATTTACAATACAGAGTAAAATTATATAGCACACCCAAGAAGCTCTTCGCACTATACTAATAACAAAAGGGTGAATATTGTTAACAGCAAACATCAAATGAAAGTAATTCTCAGAAAAAGTCAAGTCAAATTGGAAATAATAAAAATATTACCATTTGTAGCAGCAATTGAACAACTGATGTGCTGCCACCAAATGGAGTAAGAGCAGTGGAGGGTAGGCCCACTCTTAAGCCAAATAAGGTAATATTTACACTTGAATGGAATTATGGGACTTGAGACCAAAATGTCTGTATAACACACAGTTTTGTGACTTGAGACTGAAGCTCTTGAGAACACTTGATCAAAAAACTCTATTAACAAGAGCACCAATAAACAACTGTTGTTGACAGATGTCTGCTAATCTTCCTTTATCAACTACGATACATTTTTTTTGAAACCACTTAAAAACACAGTAGTAAATGTACATAAAAAGACACAC
Organism: Xenopus borealis; assembly: GCA_024363595.1. Classification (NCBI taxonomy): domain Eukaryota; kingdom Metazoa; phylum Chordata; class Amphibia; order Anura; family Pipidae; genus Xenopus; species Xenopus borealis. The sequence continues at coordinate 74,586,526 of CM044438.1, forward strand.
TTCTCAACAAGTTCTTGATCACAATCACAAACACTTCACTTGAGGAAACACATTTAGTTGTAATAGCGCAAATGGATGGTTTCCGTAAAGTAATTTGTATTGGCAGGTTGATATGAATAGATGGATAAATTCACCCATCACTATTCCCCAAGGATTGCTTAGGACTGTGGGTATGGTGCTGAGAGATGTGCATGAGGCCCCCTGTTATCCAATTGTTGTTTACGGCCAAATCATCTGGTCAGTCCTATTTTGTTTTTTAATCTTAGTTTACCGAAAAGTGAAATCTCTATAGTGTGTTTTTTATCAGTCCCAATAAAAAAGCCTTTATTAAAAAGCAATGTTGCATTTAAATTCCATTCTGAAATTGGAAAACTGTTTATCAAAATATATACAGAAACATTTGAAATGCCTGTTTTTTATAAACAAGCAGTTATGTCATTATGTTTTTCAAAAAATGCACTGAAATCCCATTGTCTGAATCTCATTGTTCATATCAATATATCTATATTATAGTGTTTTTTTAACAGTATTAGCTTAAAAACATTGTTAGACATTAGTAAATGAATAAATGTAAAGCTAAGCATAAAATTATTGCTCTGCTACATATCAGAGTTTATTTTTCAATCAGAAGGCCAGACAATATTTTTTGTATGTATTAGGTACCTTTATGTATGATCAGTTCTTCTGCAGGGTAGAGTCTTTTGGCCTTTTGTTGTCTTCTAGAATATTCCTGATAAAGATTAGTAATCAAGGACTTGGATACTTGATTGCTTTTATATTTATGCCCTTTCTTAAAATGAAAACTGAAATGTTACCATCATATCAGATTTATAGAGTATGATTCTTATATTGCACTACAGTTATAAATACTAAGAAGAGTACATGAAGAGCATGGCTGCTTTAAAAGAATTCAACGTGATGCCTGCATACAGAAATATGGAGGAAACATGTGAGTATTTACGTTCCTAATACTGAAAAGACTATACTGTATTATGACCTATTTAAAAAAAAAAACAAACAAAAAAATAATATAGTGGGTCTTGCTTGTAATGAATTGTTCAGTTTGTGCTATAGCTACTGTATATTCCTCCTGTTTTTCCTCAGACACTCATAGCTTGTAATTTTGTGACATATTTAAAAATTGTTTGGTCAAAATAGGTAAAAAAACAAATACTATAGCAGTTAGAGTCAAAGTATCTGCACTTCTTGCTTATGATTAACATCAGCACATAAAATTATTCCTATAATTTTCCATATTAACAGTGATCAATGCAAATATATATATATATGTATATATATGTATAAATATATATATATATGTATGTGATATGTATATATATATGTATATGTATGTGACCTGTGATCCAGAATGCTTGGGATCTAAGGTTTTATAGATAAGGGGCTCTCTGTAATATGTATGTCCATACCGGAAGTTTACTAAAAAAAAAAATGATTTAACATTATTTAAAATTGTTTTACAATTCATTTATTTAAATAATCCCAATAGGATTGTTTTGTCTTTAATAACAATTAATTACATTAATTATGTCTTAATTGTCATCAAGTGCAAATCACTGGTTTATTATTACTGAGAAAAAGTATTTAGTTTTTTAATATTTTTAGTTATTTGATTAAACTGTAGTCTATGGGAGATGATATCCTGTAATCCAGAACTTTCTGGATAACAGGTTTTCGGGTAATGCATCCCATATTTGTTTACACAGTTTAGTGAGATTTATTCCATTCAGAACTTGACTATCTGTTACTTTTCAATTTCAATTTCAATTACTGTTACTGCAGTTATATGCAGGAAGTTTCCACTGATAAAGTGCTGAAAACAATATATGGGAACCACACTCAGCATTTCTCAGTTACATAGCAAAAACAAGCTTTTCATGTATTCAATTTGCTTTTTTTTTAATACTGCCTGGGGAAAATGCAAGGGTGAACTGAAATATGGGATGTCTTTGTTTTCAGACAGAATGACATGATTTAAAGCTTGGGAAAATAACTTGTGAAAGGAATTCACATGCATATCATACTCTTATCAACAGTCAGGACACTTGTGCCATACAGAAGTTTGAATGAAATTTCACAATGAAAATTTTTTGTGAAATAAAAAAAGTGAAGCTGCTTATGCTGCTTTAGGTTAGGGTGGCAATTATTAAAAGATTTTTTTTACTTCCTATAAATTACCACGATATAATATGCTGTCATACAGATAATGTAGAATTGCATTAGATTGCAACTGAAGAACTCAACACTATAGTTTAAAAGCAACTGATATAAAGAAAATATTACACTGGGATAAACTGCCATTGCTCAGGCAGTCCTGAATATCTACAGTATGTACTCTAAAACACTGACACTCACAGAAAGTGAAGCCCCATTACACAGAATATGCCTTCACTTTAAAGTCACACTTTTCAAGAGTTAGTTATGCTGAACCAAACCTACTGTATCAGTCCAGCTGCAGAGCAAATAGGAACATAATCCAAATGCTAGCAAAGACACGTGCTAATAAAATAATTATTTTTCTTCATCATCATTTATTTATTTGTATAGCGCCGACAAGATACGCAGTGCTTTCCTTAGTTATAACAGACAGGGAATAAAAGTGGATAACAATCAAGGATTTAC
>CM044438.1:74594236-74719550 GCA_024363595.1 Xenopus borealis
ACATACCAAACAATTGAATAATTGGCAATGAGAATAGTACAAAGTTGTGCAGCTGATTTTTCTTCTGTTTAAGTAAAAGTCACTTGTTCACAAGCAAAGTTTTCTTCGGTTGGAACATTGCTGAAGCAGCCCCTAAGACATGCTAAACAATAGTGAATTTTTGAACAATCTTTACATAATGTTTTGAGCGATTGTGAAATCTGAGCTTAACTAAATCTGTGATTTGTTTAGTCTGTAGCAGAAGAATTTGCTCTGCAAGAATGAATAGAGACTGAACGATACAAACACATTTTTATATGCAAGGGCAATTTGGGAGACTGAGTGTGTGCTAACATTTGCACAGGATGATTACCATGGTTTTTCTCAGGTTAGTTAATGTATTGCAAAGACAACTGAACACATACATTTTTAAGCATTTGCATTTGTGTATATGAATTCATTGCAAGTTACCCGCAGCTATCATATATTATAGCTAAAATTAATGCTATGGCTAAAATTGTGCACACTGACTTTATATTCTGGCAGAATTTAGATACCTTAATAGAATTAATTAGCAGAACTATTTACTTTAGAACTCTAACAAAGAGTAAAGAAAAATAGCTGCATTTGCTTACTGAAGAAAAGGCCTGGGTGCACACTGCAGAAAAATCACATAGAATATCATGTAAAGCAAGGCACTCACAGGACTTAAAATATGGTGAAAAATAGATAACGTTTATTCGTATTCCAAAATGCAAACCTTATACCACTCCCCTTGAAAATGGCGCCAAAATGTGTGTAAGGCACCATGTGTGGATCAGTGATCAGTTTGCTAGTGTTCACATAGCTAAACTCTGTAGACATGGTGTTGTGAAAGCAGTGATATTTGTATCCTATGTTGTATTCTATGTTGCTATAAGGCTGAACAACTCAACAACATCCTCTGCAGGATGTATCACCATTGGTTTATGATCCAGCAGCTCAGTGGGAATTGGCACATATTTGGTCTGATAGTGATCGTATGACTGTATATCACTCTTTGTAAACTTGGGAACAGAAAGTTGTACAGCCTTATAGCAACATAGGATACATGCCTATAATCAGTGGCGTAACTAGATGTTACTGGGCCCCTCAGCAAATTCATTTTAGGGCCCCCCCAACATATCTAGAGGTTGTCTTGTTTTACCAATAATAGTTGAAATTTCTCATTAATTAGGGCCTCGTGGGGCCCCCTTTAACTACTGGGCCCCCCTGCAACCGCAGGGTCTGCTTCCTCTATAGTTACGCCCCTGCCTATAATATCTGCTAATCCACATTTAAATGTAAGTAAAATGAATTTCATTTTTACATTTTTTTTTTAACTTTGGTGAGTTGGCTGAACTGGGATGATGGGATTTTGGGTCCTTCCCCCTACACGTAACGATCAGCAATTAAGTAGTGATGATGTCACTCATCCTCTGATTACCTAAGTGTGTAATATGATCCTCTGTTACACAGAAGAAAAATGAGCCCATGCATGCCTTTACTGCAAACTGTAGGTACCTTACTACAATCAGTCCAGTTACAACAATATATCTTTCCTGCTTTTAATGGACACTGAAGTCTTCATTCTTAACTTCCCTTTGTGGTTTATTCTTTACAATCTGTTCTATCTGTGCCAGTATGTTCTATTGGTTATGGCTTTTTGAAATGTGTTGTGTTTGTAATCTGTGACTATCACACTTAAGGTTACTTTATTTTATAACAAATATCACTGCTTTCACATGTCTACAGAGTTTAGCTATGTGAACACTAGCAAACTGATCACTGATCCACACATGGTGCCTTAGCAATTAATTGCACACATTGTGGTGCCATTTTCAAGGGGAGGAGTATAAGGTTTGAATTTTTTCACTTTGTTGTTACCTTGACAAAGGTCTCAAGGCAGACTGAAATGCTGGAATAATGAATAAACTTTATCTATTTTTCACCATATTTTAAGTCCTGTGAGTGCCTTGCTTTACATGATATTCTATATACAGTATATATATAAAAAATAAAGTCCAACCCAACAACGTCTCGGTCAGCCATACTGTAGACTTATCTGCCTTACACAGATAAGGCAGAGAAGATGTGCTGCAAGAAAACATTTGATTTAAAACATATATTTTATCATGAAAATTGGCATGCTGTCAACCCCTGGTGAGCTTTAGTTTAAGGGGAACATTAACTATGAGTCGAAGTATGTATGTATGTATAACTTTATTTTAAAGCACTGTACAGTGCATAAAAGTACAATATTTATAAAAGTATACATGGGGAGACAAATCACATAATAAATATATACAGAATCATAGGACAATGAGGTTAAGTGCTATGTGGTAAGAGACATAGAGGGAAGGAGGTCCCTGCCCCGTAGAGCTGACAGTCTAAGTGGATCGGAGGTTAACATACAGGTACAAATTGGAGATGAAAAAGTGCACATGGTAAGGCTAAGACAGTAGGTGCAGGGCTTGGCTACTGTTCTAGTGCTCCAAAAGTTAGGCTCTTAGATTTTTTTGAACAGATTGGGAGAGGGTTCCTTACGGAGGAATTCAGGAATGGAATTCCAGAGGTAAGGAGCAGCAAGATAAAAGGGTCTGAGACGAGAGGTGGCAGTTGATATGGGTGGTGTAAAGAGAAGGTGGCTCTGAGAAGAGCGGAAAAGACAACCAGGAACGTATAGCGAGACAAGAGAAGAGATGTAGTGAGGAGCAGAGGAGTGAAGGGCTTTGAATGTTAGCAGAATGATGTTATATGCTATCCTTTGCTTGACAGGCAGCTATGCTAAGGATTTTAGTTGGGGTTGAGCAGATTCTCTTTAGGGAGAGAGTAGAAGAATCCTGGTAGCAGAGTTTAAGATGATTGGAGGGGAGAGAGATGGGAGTCAGGAAGACCAGTTAGGAGGAGAGTAGTCTAAGCGAGATATGATAAGGGCATGGATTAGTGTTTTGGCTGTTGTTTGAGAAAGTAATGGGTGTATCTTGGCTATGTTGCGGAGGATGAAACGACAGGTTTTGGCAGTATTATTAATGTGATTTGAGAAGGTGAGGGACTGGTCAAAGACGACCCCTATTTTCAAATAACATTAGAATGTTTAGAATTTGAATTTCTAAGTAATTTTGGACTACTTTGACTATTGAATAGTCCCACATTTGATTTGAATTGAAAAAAAATCGAATTTTTAAGTACTGACTCTTTAAAAAAATTTGAATTCGACCAATCATCACCTTAAACCTGCTGAATTGCCATTTTAGCCTATGGGGGACCTCCCATAGCCTTAACAGAGCTTTTTTCAAAGTTATGCAAAAAAATTTTTTTTAAATCGTTCAGATTGTTTGATTCGCACTATGCAATCGAAAATGGTCTGTTTTCAATCAAAAACCACCCCAAAATTTTTTTTTAATTGGTCTAATTTCGAATTTATTTCTATTCAAAATCTGCCCCTAATTGTGCTTTAACATTAAGGGACAGATTTACTATTGGTCGAATGTTGAATTGAAAAAAAATTTGAAATTCAACCATGTGAATAGTTAGGGAATTAAAATCCTTCGAATTCGAAGGATTTTACCGCAATTCGATTGGTCGAATGATCGATTTATAAAAATTTGATCAAAATTTGGCAAAGAAACTTCTGTAGGTTGAAACTGGCGAACTAGGCAGTCGAATAAAAATTTAAAGGGGAAGTAATTCGATAGTCTAATATTAGAATATTCAAGATATTCAAATAGATTTTTATTCAAATTATTCGAATCATTCGATTCAATCAAATTTACTGAATTCATTGGTCAAAGTCACCTAATTTGCATATTCAAAATTCGAATTTGAATCTTTTTGAAAATTCGATAGAATTTCTAATCATTCATGTGAATACATGTATAAAAAGAACAGAAGCACCAAAAGGATAAAAGGATATAAACGAGTTTAAAAGCCAAAACTTGGTAATCAGAGGAGGCAGTGGTGGACTTACCTCCTCCAAGCAGACACAAAACGACTGTAATTCAGCAGTCAAAATTTATTAACGAACTCCGATCAGTACAACGCGTTTCACGGGTTCAGACCCGCTTCTTCAGGCAATAAACATAGGAGTTACAGCATCTGGCAGTAGTATACACACTCAGCGCCTCTGTGAGTGTGTATACTACTGCCAGATGCTGTAACTCCTATGTTTATTGCCTGAAGAAGCGGGTCTGAATTTCTCATTGAGACCTTTAAGTATTTAAAGACTTTTGTAATCTATTGAATTTGAATTTGGAGAAACATAGTGGAACACAAGGGATATTGAGAAAGTGTAAGGTATCAGTTGTGTCAGGCCTTAACTGTGGTCACTGCACATCTTAGATAGGCATTTCCTGTGCCATCTATTTGTCTCTTGGCTTAGACACAACCAGTATGTCCTACTTAAAACTGCAACCAAGCATGACCAGTGCTAGTGATGTGAAAAATGCCATTGATTTACTGTAAACACAAGAAACCCAAGAGCTACATTTAGTTTTCCTTTCAAAGCTCGAGCTTCCAATGCAATCAGTTATAAAAATGCCAGTTCTGCAGCCAAACTGTAAGACATTCTCATTCTTTAATTTTGGCACTGATAAAAAGTACATTTCAAAATGTTATCTAAGCTTTTGAGTTTAAGGGGAAAACATTATCTATTGCCCTTGTTTGTTTTCCTTTCTTCTAACATTACTCTTGGGCCGACTGAATGTTGTCACTAGGCAACAAAGCAAAACATGACACTGAAAGCTGCACTGTATAATCCAGCTCCATATAACTCACTGCTAAAAAGCAGAACCCAGGGCTCATTCACACCACATGAGAAGGTGAAATGTGGAGAAATTGCCCACATCAGGAGCAAGAGAATGTAAAAATGCTGGCTGTAGTGGAAACTATTTACAAAGGAACATTGTAGAGACTAATAGTCTGCTGTTTTGAAAGCAACGGTTATTAATCATGGTCTAAATACTTTGACTTAAAAACACATCAAGCTGCACTTTTCTGCAATGCTCCTTTTGCTGATTTTTCAATAAATCCTATTTCCCCCTCCTGCTTGTTCCCTGATGAGCAGAATTTCCTTAATTTTTAACTCTTTCCCAGTGAACTCTGGGATGACCTCATCACACACTTGCACCAGGCACAAATTTGTTACCATTACGGTAATTCACTAAAATGCGAAGTTGCATTCTGGCCGTCGCACGCTGGTGACTCTTTGCTAGCAATATTTCTTCAGTGTGAGCATTTCTTAGCGAAGATTCACTAGTGTTTGTTTATGCCTAGCTAGTGATCTTACGCTTAGGTCAATTTGAAAGAGGTTGTTGCAAATGCTTGAAGTGCATTATTACAAATGTCCAAGGAACCTTAATAAAGACATAAGTGATCCTCTAATGCCCTACACATGAGCCCATTGTAAAATTAATGTTCCATGGCCCTCAAATGTCTAGCGAAAAATGTTAACCTAAAAAAGTTAGGACTGTTGCAGGCAATGCCGCTTAAAAAAAGTCACCAGTGTATCTTACACTTTTTATGACTTTAAGGGGTACAGGATATGATGTCACTGACATCAACTTGAGGAAGATGCAGTTTCATTTCAGCAGTTCACCCAGGCCTGGATTTGATGACTCTTGCTCCTGCGAGTGTTTGTGTCAGCAGTCACTAGTACCGCTCCGCTGGGCGCCACAATTGCACAGATTAGGGTTGTTTGCCAGCCAAATCTGGAGCTGAGCTCACCTGGTCTGAGGTGGTGAAGGAAACTCTTGCGAAAGAGGTAACATCCAGTAAAATCCTCAATTTGTGGAGAAAAGTCGATTCGTCAGAGTGAAAAGTCACCTGGTGATAAAGTGTGAACAAACTCTAACGACGGTCTCTTTCACTAGGGAATTGTCATCTGTGCCTGTTGCCTGGCGATGTCCCTACAGATGGGATTTACGATGAAAAGTCGCTAGCATTAGACACTTTGCCCTTTAGTGACTCTGCCCCATAGACTCCATTTTAAGAAAAAAAAATTCATTTTTCAAAATGATTACCTTTTTCTCTGTAATAATGAAACCATACTTTGTACTCGATGAAAACTAAGCTGCATGAATTTATATTAGTGGCAAAACAATCCTGTTGGGTTTAATTAATGTTTAAATGACATTTAGCAGAATTAAGGTTTGGTCTTTGGCATTTTATAAAATCATAGCTACATGTGTGTTTGACACAGTGTCTTTATTGGTGCAAAAGACTGAACACTCGCAAGCTCAAGGATCTGTAGCCTCTATTGAAAACTGTTTTAATACTTCTGGCTTTTATTATGATCTGTTGCATGCAGACAGGCTACTACCTGCCCAATGAATGATATGTCTCGCGTTTGAACTTGATACTTTGTTGCTTGCTACTTTAATTATATAGCCATTAATTATGAATAAGAATTGCCTGTCCCTGTCTGTGACCTGTCACTAAAATGGCAAATATTCTGCAGTTCCCTTACCTTTTAAGGAGCAATAGCAGTTGGGTAAAAATTTGATAAAAGACAGTGTTGTCCAATTGGAACATCTCTAATTTCATCCGTGGGCATTATTGTTTTAATAACACATTTTTCAGGTTTACCCAATGATTGTATCTTTGCTCAACAAAACCAGGTCAATCCAGTTGTTTAGTGCCAGGACAACAATCAGATCATAATTAAGGCCTATGCAAACCTGTTGACAGAGTGCAGAATCAGTGGGAAAACATGGTCCTCTTTCTCTCCCATTTGGATTTAGATAGCTGTATAGCTGAAATTTTTTCAGAAATTGGTCATGCAGGCTAATGGATAGATCTCCCACACAGGGCAAATAAGCTATATTCTCTGCTTTAAATTAGACAGTGATTACATAAGGTATAAAGCTCTACCTTCTTCTTGTTTGGTCAATAAATTTGCATACATTGATAAAGATCATAAGGTTCTCAACAAGATATATTATCATTACAATGGCTTCTAATTACCCAAATGGTTTTACATTTTTTTTGCTCATTTTTTTGTTCATGGCAAGTGATGTAAAAGGGCAATATTTACTTAAATATTTATCCCAGTTTGGTAAGATTATTTAATATGCCCCTTAATTTGATATAAACTATCTGTTGCTCAAGTATTCAATTTGGGGGTATAGTTTTTCTTTAAGCAGGTAAGCAACCATAGGTTACTATTCAAGAGAAAGGGTAGTTACATTGTAAGAGACATACTGTATATTACAATTCCTGCTTTTTAAGGACCCCTTAGGACTCATATTCATATAGCCCCAATGGTTGCAGAAGCAATGGAACAACTGACAGTATATTAAAAGAATGGTTTAGAGGCAGTGGCTCAGCTTGAAATACACAACCAGTTACGAGTAACAAGTGTAGACTTCATGAGGGAAATTCACTAAAGCATGAAGCAGCTAACGCTAGTACAAATTCGCTTGTGTGACGCCGTTTGGAACTTCGCTGAACGGTCCCTGGTGTAACTTTGCTAGAGAAGTAGACAGACTCTAGTGCAACTTGACACCCTTATGCCAGGCGAAGTTGTGCACTGAAAAAGGGACGTAACTACGCTAATTCACTAAGATGCGGATTTTACTGAACATTACCTCTTGCACAAGACTTGATCTTGCCACCTCAGACCAGGAGAAGTCCAATAGAGTAGATAGGAGTTTCTTTTAAAAAAGTTGAAATTTTTTCTAAGTCCCAAGAAATGCTGGCATCTTTTACTTTTTTAAGGGTGATAGGCTGAAAAAGATTGTACATTTTTTAGGGTACTCTCCTCTCCCCCTACATTTCCTAACATATGGCAACTCAACTATACAGTGGGCACATGTGTAGGGCAATAGAACAACTTTATTTTATTTATTAAAGTTTTCCTGGGCTTGTGTAGTATAATGTAGTGGCTGCAGCATATGCTCCTCACTGGGCGCAACTTCGCATTTTAGTGAATTTGCATAGTGCTGGTGAAACTACACCTGGTGAAGTACGGCGAAGCTGTCACTGGTCAAACTTCAGATCTTAGTGAATTTGCCCCCATATGTCTAGTCTGCAAGGTGGACACTTTGAATGGGCTAAGGTTCTTTAGTAGATGGTTTAAATTACTAAGAACACTACTAATGTTTTCTTTGACTCTAGCAAGTTCTACTTAGTAGTGGGACAGCCCAAACAATACAGGTTCTTACAAAAATAACAAATGTGCACACATCTGTATGACTCAGGGCTGCATATTTGCAATGGCATTAAGCATGGAGTTCTTGTGTTATGCTGCAAAATTTACATACAGTAGACCCATGTGCAATGATAGAAGAATTAATTGACAACAGTCACATCTGTCTCAGACCTCTCACTGCCTCTAGGTTACAGAAACATAAACAATGTTTTTTGTTTATTGCTGCTTAGTGCACTAGTACTTCTCTGTCTTCCCTATACATTTAAGTACTGTGGACATGCAAAAAGTGGGCAGTCAAAAATGGCAATTCTTTTGCATAGATTGATTGGATAGTATTAAAATGGATTTTATTTATTTAAAGTTTTAGGCCTTGTCTAATCATTCTTTAAAAAGTGAAAGGTGCTTTGAAGCAATCAAAGGTCTAACATTGTTATTAATAGCAGATTAGCTCTCTGCTTAAATAAGGGTGAAATCTCACCTCAGATGTGATAAAGTGACAGAAGAGGGTTAAAGAAGCAAATGACTTTTTGGGGCCAGAACACCATTTACTATACTCTCCCATACGTGTGCAATGTGTGTAAATGAGACGTTACAACAATTGTCATCAAATGCAAGTCTGAAAATAATAATTTTACTCTAAACACATACCAGAACAGTAAAAAAATGTTTAGTAAAGTTTTTGTTTTTAACTGGAGACATTTGACTAAATTGGTATGGGCAACCACTTTTATCTTTCGGCTTTGAAACCCTGCCAGACAGACTAAAGCAAATATGTGAAAATCAGACATAGAGGTGCAATTTAACATGAGTGTTTGCAGAGACTGCCATTCTATCATTGGGCTGAGAATCTAGTCTTTTTGCATACATCACCCTCACTCTGATCACACTTCTTGATTACATGTCAGCGGAATCTTGAAGCAGGGACAAGTGAAGGAAAGTGCTGATGTTGACATTCCAGATAAGACTCTGATGAGCTGGCTGCATTTGTGCTGGCCTCCTATTCATCAGCCTTGGCTTACACAGTGATGACAGCTTATTGGACAATGATTAAAAAAAACCTTCTATGCAAACTTGGGCTAGCACTTGTATATGCTAAAATATAAGTATGGGGCATGGAACATAATCCTAACCATTAATGCTTGGAATCAAAGACTGACCACATGTTATTATGTACGTTAATAATACTGGTACAGCAGAGTTTTTCGTGGTTGTAGACAGTTTATATAGGAAGGGAAAGAAGGGGCTGCCTTTCTGATCCCCCAGTCACTAAGCTTGATATGCACTAAGCTAGTTCTACAAAGATTTCTCATCTGATGATGAAATCATACATATTTCATGGCCAGATTTTAATATTGTTCCATTCATTCCTGTAACAATGTTAAATGTTCATTTTAATATGCATCAGCAGCACTTCCTGCAGGAAGGGGAAATGAAGAGCAGTGGCAGTGTGTGGAGAGAACAGCCAGGAATAAGGCAGAGTTCTACCCTGCAGTCTGGCATCTCTGTGTGGATTCTTCTATGATGTATGTTAGGAATTGCAGTATAATATACAGTTCCTGCAAAACAGCATTTTTTATCTGGATTCAAATTAAGTTGTATATCAAATCATGATGAGACGGTCCTTTTTCTGTGGATTCCAACAAAATAATTACATGTGCTGCAGGGACGCCCCTCAAGTATTGTGATGTTTTGCACAATAAGTTCTAGTTACAAAATGGTACCTTTGGGGTTTACATCTTACCTCTGTATCCTGAACAGGAAGTTTGATTCTGTTCTCACTCAAAAAATTCACAGCTATTGTGCACTACCTCTACCCTCACACCACATGTTATCTGAACCTCCCACAGAACAATTTTGGAAAATTAAGTGCTCCTAGTGCCATCCCGCCGGCGATTTTCACTCTAGCCAATGGGAAGGCAGGGGAAGGCAGTTCAGGGAGAATAGCTACTCGGGCGACTAATCTCCCGAATCTTACCGTATGTCTCTGCATTTGTTTCTGCTTCTTCTTCTTTAGAACTAAGCTTTAGGAATGCAATTACAGGAGTTTAGTTAACTTCTCCCAGACAACCCTCCTCTATGGTGTTCTGCCTCTTGTACAGGAAGTGATTGTCTTCCTTAGGGAACATAAATAAACACACAGCTCCAGACACTAGTTTAACCTGCATGTTTTAAAGCTTTTTTTTTTAAAGTCTGGATTTTAGCAGGCATGATAAAACATTGTATTTTTTAACCCTGCTACATGAATGGCTTCTACATTAGTACATGAGTGGCTGATCAACTGTGGATAAAAGAATATTTCTTTGGTTCTAGAAAGACTAGTTTAATAGTATTTATCATAGTATTTATCATAGACTGTGCAATAGCACTGCTGTACAAATACAAAATTGGTAAAATCAAAATTATTCTTCCTCATTAGGCAACTTCTGGCGACTTTGGAAAACGAATCGCCGCAAGTGTCATACCACCAGCGACTTTACATTCAAGCAGGAAGTATGACACAGGAAGGCAGTTTGGGGAGATTGTCGCCCAGACGAAGAGCGATTAGGAGAAAGAACTCAAGTTACACAGCAGATAGCTGATAAGCTCTGTAGAACATAATGTTATCTGTTATCATTATTTGTCCTGTGCCATTTAGCCTTTTTTCTATTTCCGCCATTGCTACTCAACAGCTTATTTCTATGAGCTATAGTAGTGTTTCTGAAGCAAACACAGTAGTTTTACCAGTGCAGGGCAATACTAAATCATATTTTCATTACTTTAAAACACTTTCTTTTTTTGGTGTTACTGTTCCTTTAACGTAAATTCTGAAGAGAACTTTTTTACTACAATAAATGAACTGATCAAAATCTGAGAAGTTTTCCCCCCATATGTAATAAAAGGCGTTAAGTTTGCCCAGTAGCAGTAATCAATAGCAACGAATAAGATGTTTGGTTGCTATGGGTTACTGCTCCTGGGCAAACTTAGTGCCTTTTAATTACATAAGCTCAAATGTGAGGTACTTCTGATAATCTTACCCACCTACTGCAGTCATGCACTGCTGAGATCATATCACAACAATGAAACTGCTAGTAACAGCAATGGCAAAGCAAATCACATTTGTACTGTTTGCATGAACAGTGTTCCCTAAGGCAGTTACTTTCTTTTACCCGCCTATTCTATTCTCATATCTTCCTCCCTGCTCCCATCCACATACTGTAGCTCTTATATATGCTACAACTACTTACAACACCTTTGTCCTCCAGTTAATAACAAATCCTCTTTCCACAGCTTTTCACTATGCGGTATATTTATCAAAAAGTGAAGTTAGAGATCACCACAGTCCACTAGAGTGAAATTCTACCATTCTCCATTCATTTCTATGGGATTTTGAAAGGAGTATTTATCAAAGGATGAACTTTCACCCACTGATAAATACTCTTTTAAAAATTCAATAGAAATGAATGGAGAGTGGCATAATTTCACTCTAGAGGACTGTGGCGATCTCACTTTTTGATTAATATACCCCTATATTTCCTACTTTTATTTGCTGCAGGGGATGTCTCTCCGAAACCTGGTCCCTGCTCCATCAACTTGTATTTGTTCTCATTTTCCTGCCCCCTTGCATAAATCTTCTAATCCTTTATTCTCTTTCCAACTCTTCCTTCTTAATGTCTTCCTTTTTTATTCTCAACACCTGTTCTTGTACTTATAAACCATATTTATAATAATCTTTTTTGCTCTAAATCATCTATGGGGTTATTTACTTTTTCTGGTCAGACTTTTAAAGTGAAAAAACTAATTTTTTTTGTAGTCAATGGCAAATGTCCCGTTGACATTTTGAGGATGTCCTGATCTGAAAAATGTTGAGGTTTTGGGGATTAAATCGCAGTTTTTGGTGACAAATTTGTACAATTCAAATTTTGTATTATTAAATGGTGGTGGTGGTGGGGGGTATGTGCAGATTTGGTCAGAGTGGTTTTCAGAAAATAGTGAGAAAATTTGGGATTTTCATAAATAATCCCCTTAGACCTCTTCCACTAACAGAAACCTGGCTTTCACAGAATGATACTGCTGTTGAGTAACATAGTAACATAGTAAGTTAGGCTGAAAAGAGACTCACGTCCATCAAGTTCAACGATGTCCCTTTTAACTTTTTTTTTTTGAGGCTGCACTTTCTCATGGTGGTCTTTTTTTTCTCACCCCCCCCGAACCATTGGAGGTGGAGAGGGAGTTGGAATTATCATCTCACTGTCAGGTCAAACCTATTTAAATTCCTTCAGCTTTCAGCTCTTTTGAGGTGCATGCCCTTCAGATCCTCCACCCTACGTTGCTGTAATTTACAGACACCCTTCAGCCTCCTCCTCTGCTACCATCCATTCTGACTTTGACACCTTTGTCACTTTTTCTGGCAATATTGCCAAAATGCATCCCTTTCTTTCACCTGCTATGGCCAAGACGCTCATCCATGCTTTCATCATATAGCGACTAGACTACTGTTAACTTCTACTGGCCTACCTAACTCCCATCTCTCTTCTCTACAATCTGTATTAAACTTTGCTTCCATAATTCTCCTCCTCTCATACAAAAGGTTACTGGCCTCTGCCCTGCTGAAGTCATGGCTTCCAATAAAACAAAGAATATTGTACAAACTCTACATAACCTTCAAAGCCCTTCACTCCTCTTAAGTACATCTCGTATGTTGCTGGCCTCTGCTTCTCTCAAAGCAACCTCAAAGTAAACAATCTGTGTACCTCGGATCCCGAAGGAAGGTAGCTGATCCAGGAGAACTGATGGTAACAGGAACCTCTCTATGGCTCCGGTATTCACCGATGCCCTTTTGGGGCCCGGGGCTTTCTGCTGCAGAGTTAGTAGAGAAGTCAGGCGAGTTATCAATAAATCAGGCAAGGCATAGTCAAGTACAGGCAAAGGTCAGTTCCAGAACACAGGTTACAGAGAAGCGAAGTACCAAGGGGTCAGGCTAAGGTGTAGTCAAATGCAGGCAGAGGTCGGTTTCAGGCAGCGAAGGTTCAGAAGTCAGGAAAACAGGCAGAGGGTCAAAACCAGGAAACTCAGACAAACAGGGCTTTAGCAGGAACAGTAGGAACTGAAGCCAGCTTGGGCAAAGTGAGGAGGAAGAGGAAGGTATTTAAGGGAACAGGAACCAATCAGGAGCAGGCTGAGGAAGACAGACACATCAGGGACCAATAGGAAGCTAGGTGCCCAAATTAGAGGTCATTGCACCTAAGTATTTTGGTGCGAGCGTCCAATTTGATGTGCACGGGCGTTTCGACGCCGGAGCCTACGTTGATGTGCGCCTGTGCTTATGCGAAGAGGCTCAAAACCAGTGGTGGGTGTTACACCCAGACTGGCAATCTGTGGGTTCTGGCAAATGCCAGAGCGGCTGCTATAAGGTGCCATAGAAAATCAGTATTTACTGGGCTGGTGGGAGCTGTTTGGGCCTCTTTGTGGGCTTATTGGGCCTCTGTTTACCTGGGTTTATTTTAATTCTCAGTTTCCCACATCACACCCTTCTGTCTTGCTGCTCCTGATTTTCTGCAGAGAGAATCACCTCTCAATGTCTTAAACTAAATTCAAAGACTACCTCTTAGAGCACTTGCATAACACCTGAACTAGGCACTTACATGGCAGTGTCACCCACTGTAACCTACATCACTTAATGTCCCTCCGATCTGTGTCTATACATTACCTTCCAATTTAAGGTGGCCATACACAGGCCAATAAAAGTTGCCGACAGATCAAGTCGGCAGCTTATTGGCCTGTGTATGGGGCCCTCCGACGGGCTTTACTGATCAATATCTGGCTGAAAGTTGGCCAGATGTCGATCGGGCGGAACTAAAAATCCTGGCGGATCACAGCTGCATCTATTCTTTGATGCGGTCCAGTGATCTGACTACCCATATCTCCTCTATTGTGATCTAATTATTGGGCCCTGGGGCCCATGATCAGAACACCCCGATATTGCCCACCTCAAGGTGGGCATATCGGGGAGAGATTAGTTTGTTTGGCAACATCGCCGAATAAGCGGATCTCTCCATGTATGGCCACCTTTATATTGTAACACAGGGCTCTAATAAGCCCTTCCTTATGTTTCCCTGACAATAAGCACAATAATACAGTATGTATTGTAACTATACTTTACTAAAATATTTATGTGTATTGTATTTTTGTACTTATTTTACTTATTATTGAAATGACCCATGTTCCTTCTTCTAATTTATTGTTCTGCTGTACAGTGCTTTGTCCTCAAGGAGGGTTATGCAACTAAAAATTTACATACATACAGTACATACATAATCCAGGAAAACATAAAATCAAACTTGTGCTGTATTATGTGTCATATAATTTATTGATTATTCTGGTGATTGTAACCTGTAATCTTTTAACTTTGTCTTCTGCCTTTGCAACTAAATACTCTTAAAGTTTAGTGGGCAGCAGCTGGCATATTGTATGCTGTTACAGGTATGGGACCTGTTATCCAGAATGCTCGGTACTTGGTGTTTTCCGAGTTATGGATTATGGATACCATAATTTGGATCTCTATACCTGAAGTCTACTAAAAAATCAGTTACACATTAATTAAACCCAATAGGATTGGTTTGCATCCAATAGGGATTCTTAGTTGTTGTAAAGTACAAGGTACCGTTCCATAACTTCAGAGAAAAAGGAAATCACTTTGAATTATTTGATTATATGGGAGACAGCCTTTATGTACTTCAGAGCTTTCTGGAGTAAACAGTTAACAAAAATTTCATAAGGTTTTTTACCTTTTTTTTCAAGTAGTTGCATGTTTATGTTAGCTCTACATTAGACCTTTGTTGTAATCAATCAAATATCCAGAAGCACAAAACACTTCTTTTCCTTTGAAAATAATTGATATCACTGTTAGATAGTCAGTATTTATGTTTCATGAATGAATCTATAGCTGAAGTAAACCAAAAATGTAGGTATCGGAAATCAAAATGCAAAATGCTCATTACAATAATTTATAGTTATAGGAAGGCATAAGAAGGAATAAATAACAAATACAGGAAGTTAATAAAGACCCTAATTAGTTTTAGGTTAGGTATCCTAAAATGAAAAATAGTACAATCCAAATGAATTGGTTGTTTTAAATGTACTGTATACACAGTAGATACATATAGTATCTTTAGTATATATTAGTTTGTATTCTTTTCCTAGTCAAAATCTGTTATCTCTCAGCAGGAAATACATTCTTTCTGTTTATTCTTATTTGAAACAAGTGATACCCTCCTGACACTTTTTGAACAGCATGGCTAATATTATATCACATATCTGAGGTGCTTTGCTGTAAATTATAACACATTTTAATATTTTAAATAAATACATTCTGAGCTCCTAAAGACCTGTTATTGTTGCATGTTGATTCTGAAGTGAGCACAAGTTTGCCATGTATCACTGAGTCAGTTAGTCCTGTGTTCAAACAGCTACTTACAAAACCAGCTTCTTCGTATAAATAGAATTTATCAAAGCAGATTAAAGCTTCAGATGTGACAGCTGAGATTAGGCAGGGGTTGTTAACTCACTGTGTAAATGGAGCATTCTAAATCACCACTGTAATGAGGTCTCACATCGCAGAACTTGGATCAGCGTAGACATATTCATGAGAACACTGAGAAATATTAACCTCTTCACTTTCTGCTTAAAAAAAAATAGTTGTGTGAATAAATGCCAAGTTTATCAAGGTATGCCAGATGCCAGATTTGATGATGTTATTTTACATATTTCACACATTCCTGCAGAAGTCACTTCAAGAATAAAACTCATACAAAATTTTATGCAGTTTTTTACACCATGAAGACTGGCGATGTGTGGTCTATTGTCCAGGTGTTTTTTACACAGCATAGTAAGTATGTACCTAAGTGTCTTTAAGAGTTACTTTGAAGTGCAAAAACAGTCACCTAAAAACACTCTTACCTATACAGTACTTCAATTCAAAGCCTGAAATAGTCCAAGTCAGTGTATACTGTAGAAATGATGGTACCTCATATATGTCAGGATTTAATAAAACTGCTTAGAAGGTTCATGGCCCAGTAGCTGTTATCTCTGTGTGGCCCTTGGGATTTTATTTGGCATGCCATCCTTTTTGTATATCGGCAAAATCAGTGCTTTTATTCCTGATCACATGGAGTGAATTGGAGACTTTTTTTAAAGTGATTTGAGCTCATTTAATTAGAAATGATAAAACTAAACTGTGAACCATATTTTAGATATGATAAATGTATGTGACAATTGGACAGAAAGAACATTCAGAGTCAGCCCCGAATGCATGACAAGTGTTTTATAATTTATTTATACTTTCTGTATGTGCAGTTCTTCCTTATCTATTGTTATTAATAGCTGGTCTTTAGTTTACCTAGTAAAGTACGTAATAAGGGATAACACCAGTAAACATCAATCTACAGTATTTATTATGGAGGCACTGCAGCCACTTGAAAAGCTGTGACCTGGTGAAATTGTAGTGCACTTCTTCACCATAACAATTGAATGACCATGATATTTGCAAAAGAGCTCTCTACTTATTGAATACAGTTGGAAGACCTGATAATGAGCGATTACCTTTACACGAATAATACAAATATGGCTTATGTTTTGTTAAAAGTTTGTTAAAAAAATATATTGTGTCTACATTTTGAAATTATTCATTAGTCAGTGACAATATTAATCAGATGAACACTTGTACAAGGTCTAATATTCTGTATGTAATACTAATGTTTACTAATTAATTTTGTTGTATTTTAATTAGTTGGTATGTTGAACTTTGTGTTGTTTACAGAAAATGTGCAATGAAGAGCCAGAGAACGCACAAATGAAGTCTAACATCATACACCAGAGATATACACCGATGGCGCTCCCGTCTCCGGCAGCGCTGCAGGCAAGATGCTGGTGCCCATGACTCACGTGGGCCCACGTAGGTGTCAAGACGCCAGCGCGATGACGTCAATCGCACAGGGCAAAATTTGAATACTTAAGGACTTCCAGGTCACTGGCTTGATGCCCAATTGTAGCGTTTGGAACATTCCTGGGTGTTTACATAGTTACATAGTTAAATTAGGTTGAAAAAGACAAAGTCCATCAAGTTTAACCCCTCCAAATTAAAACCCAGCATGCACACACACCACTCCTCACTTTCACACAGTCTGTATATGCCCATAGCTATACTAACTGCAGAGTTTAGTATCAAAATAGCCTTTAATATTATGTCTGTCCAAAAAATCATCCACGTCCCTTTTAAAAACATCACCTGGCTGTGCATTCCACAGCGTCACTGTCCTCACTGTGAAGAACCACCTACACTGCTTCAAATGAAAGTCCTTTCCTGCTAGTCTGAAGGGGTGGCCTCTAGTCTTGATCCTCTTTATGGGTAAAAAGGTCCACTGATATTTGTCTATAATGCCCTCTAATGTACTTGTAAATTGTAATCATGTCTCCTCACAAGCACCTTTTTTCCAGAGAAAACAACCCCAACCTGGACTGTCTACCCTCATAATTTAAGTCTTCCATCCCTCTAACCAGTTTAGTTGCAAGTCTCTGCACTCTCTCTAGCTCATTTATATCCCTCTTATGGACTAGAGTATAATCCTGCACTACATACTCCAGATGAGGTTTTCTAGGGATCTATAAAGAAGCATGATTATGTTTTCATCCCTTGAGTTTATGCCTTTTTTATGCAAGAACTTTATTTGCTTTAGTAGCTACAGATGCAGTCACTTTGGATTGTGTGTTAAATGCGTCGTGACTTAACTCATCTATCCCATTTATCCCACTTAGCACAGAATATTGTGTCACAGCATCCCATCCAATTAAAGAGTTCACCATTGAAAACAATGGTGCTTTGGTATGCTAATGAAAAGGTAAAATGCATTAAATGAGTTAAGATAACTTTGGATAACACAGTTTCTTCAATTAGCCCTGAGTCACGACTTACAAATCCAAGTGACTGCATCTGTACATAATGACACTGCCCAGAAATAGACAACGCGTTATCTATAAAAACCCCAAGATCCTTCTCATTTAAGGAAACTCCCAACACACTGCCATTTAGTGTATAACTTGCATTTATATTATTTTTGCCAAAAAACATAACCTTGCATTTATCAACATCCTCATTTTCCAGTTTATCCAGTTTCCCAACATCTACAAATTTTTAGAGGACATTGTAGACAAATATCAGGGGACCTTTTTACCCATAAAGAGGATCACCACACCAGAGGCCACCCCTTCAGGCTAGAATAAAAGGACTTTCATTTGTAGCAGCGTAGGTGGTTCTTCACAGTGAGGACAGTGAGTTTGTGGAATGCACTGCCGGATGATGTTGTGATTGCTGATTCTGTCGATGCTTTCAAAAGGGGCTTGGATGATTTTTTGGACAGACATAATATCAAAGGCTATTTTGATACTAAACTCTACAGTTAGTATAGCTATGGGCATATATGGTTTGTGTGAAAGAGTGTAGGGGTGTGTGTGTGTGTGTATGCTGGGTTTTAATTTGGAGGGGTTGAACTTGATGGACTTTTTTCAACCAAATTTAACTATGTAACTATGTAAATCACTCTACAGAGTGGCAGCATCCTGCATGGAACCTATAGTTTTGAACAATTTAGTATCATCTGCAAAAATAGAAACCTTTCAACGTCCACATCCAGGTCATTATTAAACAAGTTGAAAAGCAAGGGACCCAGTACAGAGCCTTGCGCTACACCACTAACAAAACTGGTCCAATTAGAAAATGTTCCATTTACCACCACTCTTTGTAGTGTATCTTTTAGCCAGTTCTCTATCCAGGTACAAATACTATGTTCCAGGCCAACATTTTACCAGTCCACACTTCCCAACAGTTTCCTGTTACCTCCCTGCAGGAAACAATGCAGATTGGGAAGGCACGTCTTTCAGAACAGGAGAAGATTTGGAGACGCCCTGCAGGTCTGTGTCTGTACTGTGGCGGTCAAGCTCACTTTGCCAATTTGAGCCCTGTGAAGTCTAAAGGTCCTCTTCTGTAAGGTAAACCTGGGGTATCACAGGTAGGTAGCATTATACCAAGGCCTCAAGCAAACTCTCTACCTCAACAGATTTGCCTGGCCGCCAAGACTATCCAAATCTCAGCTTTCCTTGACTCTGGGGCTGCAGGAACCTTCATGGAAATTTTTGCCAAACAAGTTGGTGTTCCGCTGTATCCCATGCCTACTCCCTTGCGGGTCTTTGCTATTGACGACAGACCCCTAACATCTGACATCATCTTCATGACAACAGGGGAATTACATAGCAGATTGTGACTTTGCACTCTGAGAAATTGACATTTCTAATTATTTCCTGCCCCTCCTCTCCTGTAGTGTTGGGAATTTCATGGTTATGTCTCCATAATCCCTCCATAGACTGGTCCTCCAATAAGATCTCTCATTGGAGTCCATTCTGTCAAGAACATTGTCTACCCTCTTCTCCCCTTCACCGGGTGACCATCTCCTCGATGGATTTGCAATCTCTGCTGACAGTCTACAGAGATTACTCTGATGTCTTTTCTGAAAAGCCTGCAGAATTCCTTCCTCCTCATCGGCATTACAACTGCCTCATCAATATTCTTCCTGGAACCATGCCAACTAGAGGTTGTACCTATCCCATTTCTCCTGAGGAAACCTCCACTGTGAAAGACTATATCCAGGGGAATCTCCAGCAGGGATTTATTCGTCCCTCTACCTCTCCAGCAGGGGTGGTGGAGGATGGTGGTCTGAGTCCCTGTATAGACTACCGTGGACTTAATAAAATTACAGTTAAAAACCAATACCCTTTGCCCCTCATCTCTGAACTGTTTGACCAACTGAAAGGGGGCAAGAGTTTCACCAAGTTGGATCTGCGTTGGGTGTATTATCTCATCTGAAGGTTCTAAATGGAAGACAGCGTTCAACACCCGAGATGGGCATTATGAGTATCTCGTAATGCTCTTCAGTCTCTGCAATACACCTGCCATCTTCCAGGAATTTGTGAATGACATCTTCTGTGATCCACTGGGGAAATTGGTGGTTGTTTACCTTGATGATATCCTGATCTTCTCTAAAGATTTGGAAAGCCATTGTTCTCAAGTACAGGAGGTACTCTTTCATTTGAGAAAAAACTCATATTGCTCCAATCCTTGCTCTCATTTGCAAGGGAGGTAAACCTAGTTCCTGGCTTCCTCCTGCTCTGGAAGTTTTCCAAACAATGAAAGGCACTTTGTCTTCAGCCTCGGTTTTCCTTCATCCAGATCCTCAATTTCCCTTCTTCTTCTAAAAAATTCTTCCCAGCAGAGCAAAACTATGATGTGGGGAACTGCAAACTCCTGGCTGTGAAATTAGCTCTCAAAGAATGGCATCACCTTTTTGAGGGGGTCTCTAACCCAGTCACTATCTATACTGACCATAAGAACCATAAGAATGTATTCAAACTCGTAAAAGACTGATCCCCCGATAGGTAAGGTGGGCTCTCTTCTTTTCAACTCTTCAGCTTCGTCTTGACCTACTGTCCTTGCTCTAAGAATCGGAAAGCAGATGCCCTGTCCCACAGTTTCACTCCAGTGGACCACCTGCCTGAAAGGCAAGCTTCTATTATTCCCCCCACCCCGATTATTGCCTCTCTTTTTCCTCAGTTTGCCAAACAAATATGGCCTGGTCAGTCCTCCACTCCTACTCATACACCCATTGGGATGGCATTCATTCCTTCAGAGTTTCACCTGCCCATCATGCAACAGACCCATTGTTCTAAGCAGGCCAGACATCCTGGTCCAGAAAAGACTCTAGAGCATCTGCAACGCTTAGGCTGGTGGCCGACAATCTGCAAAGATTTCAAAGAATTTGTCACTGCTTGTATTATTTGTGCCACTTCCAAGGCTAGCCATTCCCACCTGCTAGCCTGTTACAGCCTCTACCCATTCCTTCTAGTCCATGAACTCGCCTAGCGATGGACTTTATTGTAGAACTACCACCCTCAAAAGTGATCTGGGTAGTTGTTGACCGCTTCAGCAAGATGGCACACTTTATTCCTCTGCGAAAGGTTCCCTCAGGGGTAGAATGATCCGAGCTCTTCATCCAATGTATTTTTCATTTGCATGGCTTCCCAGCTGAGATAACAGATCTCAATTCACAGCTAAATTCTGGCATTCCTTATGTAAAGACTTGAGTATTACTCTTCATTTTTCTTCTGCCTACCATCCCCAAACCAATGGGGCAGCGGAGCAGGTGAACCAAGCTTTAGAACAATGCTTGAGGAATCATATTTCCCTCTGTCAAGATGATTGGTCTGATCTCCTCCTGTGGGTGGAATTCACTCATAATAATGCATGCCACGCTTCCACAGGAAGGTCTCCGTTTGTGACTGTTTGTGACTGTAAAAGGACAGCAACCTCAAGCCTTCCCACAGGACGCCGGCATGATGACGTCACAAATCCCGTGCAAAATTTGACTACTTAAAGGGGTGGTTCACCTTCAAGTTAACTTTTAGTATGTTATAGAATGACCAATTCTAAGCAACCTTTCAATTGGTCTTGATTATTTATTTTTTATAGTTTATGAATGATTTGTCTTCTTCTCCTGACTCTTTCTAGCTTTCAAAAGGGGGTCACTAACACCCTCAAAAAACAAATCCTCTCTAAAGCTGCACATTTATTGTTATTGCTACTTTTTATTATTCATCTTTATTTCTGGACCCTATTCTATTAATATTCCATATTCTCATTCAAATCAATGCATGGTTGCTAGGGTAAATTGGACCATAGCAACCAGATTGCTAATGCTGCAAACTGGAAAGCTGCTAAATAAAAAGCTAAATAAATCAAAAAACAAAAATAATAAAAAATGAAAAACAATTACAAATTGTCTCAGACTGCCACTCTCTACATCATACTAAAAGTCAAATCAAAGGTGAACAACCCCTTTAAGGTCTTCCAGGTCACAGGTTTGATGCCGATTTAATGTTTGTTTCCTGGACTTCTGACCCTGCCTGGACCTTCACTCTGATATTATTCTGCCTGCTTTTGCCTGGACTTTGATTACGATTTTGCCTGAACCCTTTTGTACTGTGATTTTGGACTTAACACCTAAAGCTTCCTCCTTGGTCCTGACTACTCCTGCTGGGAGCCAATACAAGGGCATATTTACCAGTATCTTCATTTAAAAATATGACATAAAAGAAGACAGCAGCTGCCTACAAATGCAGACATGCATGTACAGTGTTTATATTGTTGTAGGACAGTAATGTATGAAGTTCATGCCAATAATTGGTGTTAATATATTTTGGTCATGGAGGATTTGGGAAAAGCATATTACATTCATTACAGGCTCCCTAATGCTGGTAGTCTATTAAATTAAATTAAATTAATTAATTATAGTGATGGGCGAATTAATTCGCCTAGGTCGAATTTGCGGCGAATTCCCGCGATTCGCCGCTGGCGCGAAAACGACGCGACGCGCGACGAAAACGACGCGACGTGCGACAAAGTTGACGCGACAAAATCGTCCCGCGACTCGTTTCGCAAATTTTTCGCCGATTCGCGAATTTCTCTAGAAATTCGCGAATCTCTAGGCGAAGCGAATCGCGGGAGATTCGCCCATCACTAATTAATTACTTTATCTATCTATTTACCAATAACTGTCAGTGACTGCCACTCTGCTGATAATCCAGATATAACCAAAACATACTACAGGTATGAGATCTGTTATCCAGAAATCTACTATCCAAAAAGCTCAGAATTACATTAAGGTCATCTCACAAAGATTCATGTTTTATTAATTTATTTACATTTTTAAAAATAATTGCACTAATGATTTCCCTTTTCTGTGTAATAAAAGTACCTTGAGCCCAACTAGGATACAATGAATCCTTATTGGAGGCAAAACAACTGGGATTAATTAATGTTTAATTTTATTTAGTAGACTTTAGGTGTGGAGATCAAATTGATAGACCCCTCATCCAGAAACCCCAGGTCCCAAGCATTCTGGATAATAGGTCCAATACCTGTACAGCTAAAAAATAAAAGGGATGGCTGATAAAATTTTATTGAGAATTGCTTCTTCAGCCATTGAAATCAAAATGTTCTATAAAACACAATGGATATGTAAAGACATTTATTCAAAACAGTGCAATATTAACACTTGAGACCTTCTTTGGCATCTAATCCATATTTTTGAAACAAACATTTCAATTATATAATTTTCTCTTTTGAAGCAATATGTTGTTGATATTACAAAATTACACTATTTAATCATCTTGTGATATCCAAGTAATAAAAGAAAGCAAGCTGAAATTTGGTTACAAATGGCATAATGCCCAGGAACATTCAATTTTATAAACTTTTAGCAGCAGGAAATTGACAATAAGCCAAGAGTTGATATGTACAAGACAGAAATGTGAAGAGAGAAAAGATTAAGCTTAGAATATATGAAATCTGGCAATATATTTTATTCCTCCAGTAACTTGAATCATTTCAATTTAGTGTGTTACTGCCGTAATACTCTCTTGTGTCCTTCCCTTTGCTGAATCAGTTGTTGATGGTGGAGTAAGAGTAGATATAAAACAAAAGTATTGCTTCTTTTTATTCTAAAATATACCAATGTATTTGTGGATGCTGCAATAAAAAGAACTGGATGTTTGGAAAAGTTATAAAGTTCCAGGGTTTGTCCCCATCAATATTAGCCCCTGGGACATTAAAGGATAATAGCACACAAGGCAATTTCAAGCATTCTGTCACCCAGGCATTTTGTAGCTTTTTTTACGTGACTGATTCTTGACTGCAATGGCTGTCAATATGAATGGGAGGTAATTTTGAATGTTTTGTCTTACTCTCAAGATAATATCAAAATCATCCTGTGTTTTGTTTTCATTAAGAAAATATTCAGTATATGCCAATTTAAGTATAATAAAAATATAGCTATTAATTCTTACATACTATTTGTGTTCACCTTCCAAATGGGATGACAAGCCCCACTCATTATTATATCAGTTAAATGCAACCCTGACAATTTCAACAAGTTTATTGAAGGGGTTCATGTTTTTATCACAATCATTCTAGACTCTAACAGAAAATAAGACAATTAATATTTTATAGTTGTGTTTGCAGAATTTGTTTTTCACTAATTAGTGAGTCATGATGTTTGTTTGATTTTAGTTACTGTAGCATTGACAGCATTTTTCAACCAAAGCTTAACAAACCAGCAATGGAATTCCAAAATACTTTATTAAAATGTATTCAGCAATCAAATTCATACAGTATATTAGAATATATAGCTTGTCCACAGTTCATTTCAATCAAAAATTTAAGATAAAAAGATGATGGGCAATTGTGTCCTAGTGCATTAAGAACAATAGCCCAAACAGTTGCTAAAGCACTCAATAGTGAAAATGTGAATGGATAGCCAGTTGGACTGCAAGGGTAATGACTAGTCATTTACAGGTATGCTCAGCATAACTTGGCCTGTTGAAGAAAGAACAAATAAACAGTGTCTGTATACATAGCCAAGATTGGATGACAATCAATTATGACTGTTAAAGTTACTTCCATATTGTGTGGTTGGGTAACTTACCATTACCTTTATAAGTAAAATTCACTTTGTTTATGAAAATATTATTATAGATTATTGTCAGGTAAAGCCAATTTATGTTTTTTTGACAAGTAGCTTTTCCCTACCATTTTTTTGTTACTTTAACCCATATTTAGTGCTGTGTTTTTGTCACCCTTATCGTTATCACTGTCATCTTTTTTTTATCCCTGCGATGAAGTTTTTCTTTTGAGCTTCCTTTTATGTTATTCCTTTGTAGTGTGAATTTCTGCAATACTGCATTAACTGTGCAGTATTGTGCATAAGATACTTTACCCTACAAAACATGATCATGTAACAAAAAGCGATGATATACTATATGACACCCTATGTAGAATTTAAAGGAGACGGAAAGGTTAAATCACTATCGGATGCCAAATGTAAGGCACCCTCCAGTTATTGGTCCAGTTACAGTCCTGCACCATGGAGTAATCATTTACTTCTCCTGCTTCTTTGGTCTTCAGATCTTCAGTGGTCCCGGGCTGACAAATTAGCAGTAAGTTGAAAAAGGAAGCAAAAGAAGAAATAGGAAGAATATTATTCCATGTTATTTGCTCAGAATTCACCCAGTCGGTGCAATTTTACTCCAACAGCAATACCAGCTCGGGGTGTCAGATGAGTCATTATTGTTACTGTGGGTGTAAGCCACCCCTTTCACCTTTTCTTTTCTTTTAAAGTGAAAGAAATAGATAAATAGAAAACTCTACAACAAATAAAAAATATTATGAGTAGTGATGGGCGAATCCGCAGGTGTCCGTTTTTGGTTACGGTCGTCTGTTTTTGGACGCCGTCAATGTGCGCTGGTATCCGAAAACAGACGCCTGCAACCAAAAATGGATGCCTGCGAACAAAAACGAGACACCGGTGAATTTTCACCAGGCAAAATTCTACTGCTATTTCTTGAATTTATTCGCCTGCGGCAAATTGCGGGAATTCGCCGCAAATTCGCCCCAGGCGAGTATTTAGATAATACCCATAAAAAAAACAGACTTAGATTGCAAGTTCTATAGGACACTGAAATCCTTCCTACTGTGTCTCTTACCACATTGCACTTAATCACACCAAGGGGCAGATTTACTAAATTCACATGAAAGATTCGAAATTCGATCGAATTTCAAAAAGATTAGAATTAGAATTTTCGAATGTTTTTTTTTGAAGACCACTTCGACCAGTGAATTTTGAAAATTCGATCAAATTAAATGATTCGAATAATTCAAATAAAAATCTATTTAAATATTTGACTATTCGAGAGTTGAATAACTTCCCCTTTAAATTTTTATTCGAATGCCTCGTTTGCCAGTTTCAACCTACCAAATTGGTTTTCTTTATTTTTGATCGAATAAAAAAATTCAATCGAATGGTCAAAATCGTTCGATTCAAACGATTTTATTGATCAAATATTTTCTATTCAATTGTTGGACCAATCGAATTGTGGTATAATCCTTCGAATTTTAAAGATTTTCATTCCCCAACAATTCCCATGGTCGAATTTGAGTGTTTTTTAACCCTCGAATTCGACCCTTAGTAAATCTGCCCCTTAATCTCTATACAGTTACTTATTTATTTATTTATTCTTTTATTATAATGTTAATGTACTTTCTACATTATAAAATTGTATAGCGCTGTATATTATAATATTGCTATATAAATAAAGTTACATTCTAAATACATACAGCAATGGTATCAAACTAATAAAAAAATAAATCACTGTCAAGTCAAGTAAAGGCTTATTTATTAAGGGTAGAATTTTTAAACTCACAAACTCTAAAACCACGATTGTCATTGAATTTATTAAAAGATCCGAATCTAAAAAGTATGAAAGTAAACAAGCACTGAACAATGCACTAAAAATAAGAATACCTTGAAAACCTCTAAAAACTTTTTAAAATTTGATTTTTTGTTAATCAGCTCCTTAGTCTGTGCCTCACAACTAATACAGCTCAAAAAATAATGTACAACAATCCTGTCAGAGCAAATTATGTGGTGGAAGTCTAAGATAACCTTATAATATTGATTCCCCTTAGAATAGCTCACCTTTAAAGTCTTTTGATGATGCCTCATTTTGAGGTGAAATCAATTGTTATCTATTTATAATAAATTGTTAACTTATAGAAATTTTTTTTTTCAAATATTAGAATTTGTGAAAATAACAAAATAAAGAGCAATAGAATGTATCTGTTGTTGCACTGAAAAACTAGGTGAACACACTGGAGCCTTAGGACATAAATGCTTGGTTACTCCATGCTAGTTTCTTTCTTAATAAGGCTTTTGTTTGCAGAATTTTTCCATCAAGACAAAATAAGGACTGAGAGTGACAACACACATGATAAGTAGGAATAGGAATAATAATCAAATTACTGTTTTTTTTTTTTTTTTAAATAGCTTAAAATATTTGTCAGTGTTTCTATAAAATTGGAATCCACCTGGAATTGGAACCAACAACTGTCTAGGCTATGCAGACTGACACCACAGTCCTGTAGACCTTCAAACAGACAAGGCCTTTATGATATTTTTGAGTTAAAGCTACTTCTGTCTTCAGGTGGAGCCCTCTGGTACTTGTTTACTGTCTGCATATAAACTTGAGTAAACTTTTGATTCCTCTCAATCTATACCTGACCAATACATAAAATATGGAAAGCCAAACACCCACCTACTCCTCTTACTTTTTGTCATATTGACATGATAGGGCCTATTATAACAGCATTTATGTTTAGTTTCTTAATGGAAAATTAAAACTGTCACCTTTAAAACTGAGCTATTATCTCTCCTCATCAGCAGCCAGCAAGGCCCTTCACCCAGTCTTTAGGGAAAGCAAGATGAATAAAACTCAAAATTGTGCCAGGACAAAACACACAGACTGTCTAAAAATCCTTTCCCTGCTTGTATAAAATGTAAGCTGGGACATAACCACAGTGAAAAGTTTTGCATGCTCTATGATTAATTGGAAATAAGAAACAATTTTCATTTAGGAATGACTAATTTTTTCTGTTTTTATTTGCTATTTTCCATAAAAATCAATTTCACGTTAATCTTTTATTTGCACGCCTGCTTTCTTTTTTCTTCTTCTTTGTGTTTCCTAAAATAGAGAAAAAAGCATCTGTATTGCATTAGGACAGAACATAGTAAAACACAGGGTGAAAATATTTGACAGTTTTTACTAGACCATACAGTCTTGGATATCTAAGGTTCACTGTTTTAAGTAGCAGTATTTCATGTTATATCACATATGCTTTTGTTATAATTGTCCAAATGTAATTTTATGTTCTAAAAATTATCAGATTGTTAAGTAGGAGGGTAAAGGTGTTTCTCACCTATTAGGGAAGTTCCTTTGAGGTAACTCCCTGCACTGGGCTGGGTCTCTTCACAGTACGGAAGGGGTACTGTTTCCTTTTCCAGGTTAAGGCATTCCCTGGTAGTTTTTCATTGGCCTGGGATGTCAGGTGTCCATAGTCTTTTAAAGAGAAGCTGGAGACCCTGATGTAGAAGACCTCAGAAAGAGAAAAAGTTAGAACTAGACAGACTGAGGTTAGTTCCTGTTATAGACCACTCTAGAGTGAAAGTCAGACTGAAATAATTTAGAGGAGCAGCCAGAAGTTTTAAAAAGGAGAGCAAAAGGCTAGCTTATCTGCCACCATGAGAACATAAGCGGATAGGTTCAGTCATAGAGAGATCCCAAGTAGAGCACCACTGTAAGGGCTCTACACTATGAACTTAACACTTGCTAGTAAGTGTTAGAGTAACTCACTCTAAATTAAAATTGAGAAACATTACATTTTGAGAAAAATACCTTTTAAAAAAAATACTTGGTTTGTGCCTTCATAATTTGCAATAGTTTCAAGATATTTGATGCTGGTTTTTATTTGATCCATTAAATCCATTAAATTCGAGTTGAGTTAAAGGGTATTTTTCTCAAAATTGTTTTTTTTTCCTTGACCAGAAAAATTGAGGCTTCATAAATAGACCCCCCCAAGACACTAATGCCTTTGTTCACCCATTTTTTAAAAGTAGGTTGTAAGTTCAGAAATATTGGCACTTAAACAGAAATTTTTTTTTTATATATACAAACCAACAGAACAGCCCTACAAACAGCTAATCAGGTCAGGATAAAAAAAAATGCCAAACATTGTGGTCACATGTCACACTGTTATTTTGTAAATATGCAACATGTTGTAGATTTACCAGAAAGCTCAACCAGACAATGCAAGACCCATTTACAGTATCAACATTCTCATTTTAATCATTGTAGACATTTTTGAAACCACGAATAAACCCATTTTCTCTAAAACATTGAATGCCATATACTTTATCAAAAGATCAGAATATAAAAAGCACAAACAAAAATTCTGAACAATTTAAATAAGACAATAATAACATATAAAACAAAAATTCTGAACTATTTGAATAAGACAATAAAAACCTTTAATTCCTCAAATTATTTGAGCAATTAATAGCAAAAAAAGTAAAACCTCTAAAAGCCTGAATTTAAGATAAAAACTGTACTATTGCAAAAGAACAGCTCCCACTGAATTGTACATGACCTCAACAGCTTTTTTTATTAGCTTTATTTGTGTTTTATTTTTTAGTTTAGTAAATTATGATTTTTTTATGGTTTAGAGTACTTAGAATCCACAATTTGTTTGCACTAAAAAATATGATTCAGAGAACCAAACTTATTATGAAACTTAGCAGATTGGCCCCATAGTGTTTGATGAGAGGATGGGCAAAACATGATTTGTATCCATTCAATTTCCGACATGCTAATAAAGTGAAATAAGCATACCTGCATAAATACAGTATGTGTAACCCGCCATCTACATCTGCTGGCCAGGTGGTGAAATTACATCAGTATCAACTACTTTAACATTGCCATAAAGGCCTATTCTATTTGATTGTCTGCAGGGCCTGGTCCCACATTCTGTGTAATCTAGACCAGGAGTGACCATACTTTACCAATTTTTATCGATGTTGTCCCCTTAGGAGCTACATCCATAAAAGCATTTTTAGTTTTCTGTTCCATGGAAAATATTACTTAAATATTATATTGATTTATGCAAGAATTTATATTAAAATATCTGAATGAAAAAGATAAAATAGAAGGGTAATTTAGTCAAGCTACAGTAATTGCTGACATTGTCTTGAGATCTACTCATCACCATCTAAATGTCTACTGGTAGATCCCGATCTACCTTTTGAGAAACCCTGATCTAGACAATCTCTAAGACATTATATGTTTTTAAAGTGTTTAAAGAAACACTGATATTGTCCTTTTTTTAAAGAAAGTTAGTAGCTTATTATCCCTATTAACATACAAGTAAATATTATTTTATTCTTAGCAAAGTCAGGAAATTACTATTCCTATTCACGTATCCTGTGTGTTTCAATTTTTAGTCTTTGTCTTGATGGCAGAACCTTGTGAACAAAAGTCTTATGAAAATATGATAGCATGTATCAGCCAACCATTTACAACTAATGGCTCCAGAGTATTCAATAATTCTATTCATCTAGTTGTGGAGGCTTATTTGTTAAAGGTTGGATTTTAGTGGGTTTGGAGGTTTTTGAAATTGTGACTAAACTTGCAAACTCCAACAAACAAAAGTTTCCCTTGTATAAAAGATTAAATAGGATTTTTTATCCTCAGATAAAGTGGAGATCTGGCCTCAGGCCAGTAGTAATTCAGTTATAAAAAAAAGAGAAGAAAAAGAATACCCCACTTTATCCCTCATGCAATAGTAGTCAATTCCTTTTAAAATTCGATTACCTGGTGAGTATTGATCTAGCTGAAAGACAATCAAGCTAGACCAAATTAATTTCAAGTGCAACTTCAAGTAATTCAATCAATTCATTAAAAATTAATTTGATTGAAATCAAGAATCAATTATAAAGTGCAGTGCTTAGATTAGTTTATGAATATCAATTAAATTAATTAATATCAATTCATCAAGTGCAAAAGTGATTCATAAATTACTGTTTCCTAAAAAAAGCTGAATTTATCATGCCACAATTAACCAGTTTACAATAATAAGAATTCTTAAAGGGATAAAGTGGGGTATTCTTTTTCTTCTCTTTTTTTATAACTGAACTTGCAAACTCTAAAACCATGAATATGATTAAAAGTTCTGATTAACATAAGTATGAACGAAACAGGCTGAACAACCCAAAAAGAAATAAATACAAATACCACAAATACTTCTAAAAATTCAGTTTTTTTTTTCAGCGAAAAAACATCCAAAAACTTCCGATTGGTTCAAAAATTATCCAACAGGATCAGAGCTCCTCCCACTAACTTCTATTGCACTTTGACAACTTTTACTTGGCAAAGTGTGGCATGGAAGGCTTTTGCTTTTTTTTACTTGATAAATCTTTCATTTTTTTTAGCTTTTTTTTTAAAAATTTTTTATTATATTCTGCAGTATAATTTTGTTTTGTCTTAGTGAAATATTTTAAAGTGCTGCCAATAAACATACGATGAATTGAGAAACCGAGACATTTAAGGAAATATGATAGCAAGATTAAAAACAATTGCTATTTTAGACTTAATTTGACCTTGGAATTGTGCATTATGTTTATTTAGTTTCTGTATGAAGTAAGCCTGTCTGTTATTTTAATTTTAAATATACTGTAACTGGATTATAGCCAAAGATATGAAGATATCTAATCTTTTTAAAAATAACATGTCAATAACAAAAAGCAATCTTAGACTGTTACACTGACAATGATTAGTTGCTATACCAAAGGGACTATTTGGTTTTGGAAAAGAAAGAGATCTTTCAGTAATGCTGGAAGTAGTTGACAGCTGGATGCACCAACAAAACAAAAAAGTTTTCAAAAAGAGGCTCTCATATCATGTGATGTCAGGACACACATCCTACAGAAGTAGATGGCAAGAATACATACCCTTTGATTGCCCAATTATAAAACTGAAGCCATTAAAAAATATACCGACTGCACTTTGTCATTAATGCCCTCTACCACGGGAATGTCCTAAAATATCTGTGGTGTATAATAATAATAATAATTTGGCCTGAATGTCAAAAGTCACCTGAAAAGTGTGAGGCCAAAAACAAAGTGCACCATGTGCCAAATGGTTCTTGTGCCTATAAAATATACTACTACAAAAAAAATTTGTTTATTAAAATAAATAAATTTAAAGCTAAAGGAATGAATGGGGAGCAGAAACTCTAGATTTGCAAATGAGCACAATTAAGAATGGCCTTCAGCATCCAGAAATCTCTGGTCTAGAAAAGTACTGATTCAGCAATTAAAAAAAAATCTTTTATGATTACTTTTTACATTTTTTTTATTTCTGACATTACATTTAATCAAATTATCACTTGTACTTTCCCTTATACCGGAGAACACTATGGTCAGAAAAATATTATGAATTACAATTTTAAAACTCAAAATTCTGACTAATTAATACTTTAAAATCGCTAATTCAAAAAATGACTTGAATTTTGCCTTTGATAACTCCCATTGACTTCTACATGAACTTGTCAGTTTTTAGATGCCAGTTTTTTACCTTTGAGTTTTCACATTTATTTTGTATAATAAATACCATACATTCGAGTTTTTGGAAATATAATTCAAATGTGTGAGTTTTTGTGGCAAAAAATTTGAATCATGGCAAAAAGTTTTTACTTTTGATTGATAAATCACTCCCAAAGCGT
Source organism: Xenopus borealis (assembly GCA_024363595.1). NCBI lineage: Eukaryota > Metazoa > Chordata > Amphibia > Anura > Pipidae > Xenopus > Xenopus borealis. Next base: position 74,626,627 of record CM044438.1, read on the forward strand.
TTTTGGGTGCAAGCTTTGCAAGTCTATTCAAGTCATGAAAAGGTGGGGGTGGAGAGAAGGGTAATTGGGTCCTGCATCATATTAGATCATAGGGGCAAATTTACTATTACTCCCAGAAATTAGTTCGACCAAATTCGCAATTCGATAAATATTCGACCATCGAATGCTTATAGAATTGTTTTAGGTTCAATCTGGCAAAGTAGGCAGTCGAAATAACTTTAAAATTTTAAATCCTTAGATCATCGAATGATCGAATTATCAAATATTCGATCATTCGATCTATTTGATCTATTCGATATTCGATGGTCGAAGAGGCCAAATTTGCATATCAGATTTCACAAAAAATTCATATGACCGGTATCCGAACGAATTCGATCGAACTTCGATCATTTCACGTGAATTTTGTAAATTGGCCCCATAGTGTCCACAGGAGGGAGAAAGAAAGGGAGTTGGATGGCAGTTGGGGTGAGGAGGGGGTCCACATGTGGGAATCACACACCACCTGGACATTGATGGAATGGGGGTGTTTAAGATTACAGAAGCTCTCCTGTTGATGGTGAGGTGGTGTGAGTGAAACATGAGTGTAATCAATGACTCCTGGGTCACAGCTTCATTAAGCTCCATGATTCAGTCTTATACACTCTGCTTGGGTTGAGGGGAAGGGTATGATACTTCTCAAGTGCAGCAGTTGGGAATTATTATCATGTGAATTTTAGAGTTTTTTGAAACTCCTTAAAACTCAATTGTGTAAAAAAAAGCTTGACTACTAACATTTATTAATAGGGATGAACCCCTTGGGCTGAGGGAAAGGATATGATCCTTCTCAAGTGCGGCAGTAGTGCATTCAGCACTTGCAATAGTATTCTTCTGAAGGTGGACTGGCTCATGCCAATGACATGTGAAGATGCCTGCTGGAAACTGCCAGTTGCCATAAAATGTAAAACTGATAGCAACTTGTAGATCCCAGGCAGCTCCTGAGACCACGTCGTCACAGGTTTAAGCTCCTGACTGATAAATTACCTAGAGGATGGTGGCACAGCTCAGACTGTACACTCCTGCCTTATCCAACAGGAACATATTGGTCATGTTGCTTCTGTTGCAGCTGCTCCTCCTCTGTTGCTGCTATTCTTGCCAAGCAATTACTGCTAGAGAAATGCTGTAGTTTGGGGTTTCTGTCAAAAGCTATCTCTACAACCAAACACTCTTTTGAACTAAAATTACATCAGCTGAGGGGTTTTATTGGTTACCCAGTGTTTCCCAGCATTCCATGGAAACTTTAACTATTTCCTGACTCAAAAGGATAGAAACTGTAAATCGAGATGTTTGAGTTGTAAAACTCGAATATTCCAATTTTTATAGTCTCAGGGAACTCGGCAGATCAAACCAGCCAAAGAAAAAGCTTGCTTTCAAAACCCGATTGAATTTTAGTAAGTCACAATTATTCGAGGTTCGAGTATAGCCAGACTGCTTTCAAAAGAAACGTTTGACTTTCTATTTTGGCATAACTCGCAAGACATATAGGTTTACTTGAATTTGTTGAGTTCAATTTCATAAATATTTGAAATACTACAGTTGTAATCTCTCCACTGAATCATGTCAAACTTTAATAAATCTGCCCCTAAAAAGTCGAAATTCTGACTTTTGTTTAAAAATCATGTCATCAAAAGAATTTTTTGCTGGCCCCAGTGCTTTTCCCATACTCTTATTATTGCTTTTGTCAAAAAGGGTATATATATTCCTCTAATGGAATCACAACTTTTCTTAGATAGCTGGCAAAAGGAGTTGCATATTAATTACTTCTAGACATAGTTTATTTTTGGAGTATATTTCCCTTTAATGATAATTTGGTCGATTGGCATGATTTAAATATTTCAATGATGTGCTAAAATTACTGCATTTAGTTTTTTTTTAGTTAATTCAGTCACAATAGAACTTGAGATCAGATTTTTTTGTAATGCTCAGAATGCAGCTGTTTCAAAATAAGTTATTTTTACCTTGATAACAAGAAAATTCCACATTTTGCAAACATGTTTGAATAGCTGGCTTCTCCTACAGAACAAAATCTGAAGATGACATCTAATTAGTATGGCCTTATGTGGTACATTTTTGGCATGATACACCATGACGAAAGCATTGATTTGAGGGAAATAAAGCAAATTGCGCACACTCTTTGACCAGGTCATTGTCTTCAGCTTTGCCTGATTTCTTCTGAATTCAAAGCTTCAAGTTCTGAGACTCCCTAGGCTATCAGGTAACATAATAAACCTAATTTGTTCCAAGAATGTCTATATGACTTTCAAGGTGCCATGAACAATAAGGTTCATGGAAGAGCTTTGCACCCAACTCATTATTTTATCTAAATCCTTTCTGTGTGAGCATCTGCTGTTCTTGTAGGAAAAATAGTAATACAGAATATACCCTTTACGTTTTTCTTGCTGTTTTCATATTTAAAAAATGAGCACTAGCAGCTGCATGTTATGTGCAAAGGTCAGGGAGTAAAACAAACTAACCAAAGTATAATTCAATACCCAGGGGAAGCAAACGTATATATATATATTAAGATATAATAAACCATTTCATTTTTAAAAATTTTGGTTCTGAGCATTGATCCATGATTCCTGTGATCGTCTTGCACCTTCAATGTTCTGCTATACCATGGAATTCCCTAAGTACTGAAGAGCCAAATTTTTCATCAGGCGTGGAAAAACTCTCCAATGACTTAAATGCATTTTGCTCTAAAAAAAAAGCCAAGAAACCCACCCATTGACTTCAATACATTTAAAAAAAATTTCTGTGAATTTTTTTGACAAAGCAAAATTTGCTTATCTCTGCCTATAAGGATAATAATGTGTATTGCTTTTTTCGACTTCTGGTGTGCATGTGAACACACACACACACACACATTTTGCAACCAATATGCAGCTTAGTTAGTCTCTAGTACAAGCTACTGTTTTATTAAGAATTATTTAAAAAACATCATGGGCAGACAGGTTAGAGAGTAGGCAAAATGATTTAGAAAAGTCAGAAATTACTAAATGTAATAAGATTTAAATTTTAGGCCAAAGTGTTCATACTACAAGGTATCTATAATAATACCTGGTGGTCTATCAGGGAGGTGCCCAAAGATATCCCCGTGAGGATACCCACATCCTTGTTGTTAGTTTAGTGTGCTTGCAACCTTTTATTTCTGTTGAGCCACGTGACATTATCATGCTTGGCATGAAATTTAAATATTTTAGAGTGCCTCATCTTTTTTTATTGTTGCCCAGCATAAGTCTAGTCTGAATAGTTCCTGGCTGTGCTCATCTCATTTACTGTTATTAACCCTTGCCTGTCCTTGACCATTGCTGTTTTGCTGCCTGAACCAGTCATTGCCTGTTTACTGATTCTGTACCTTTCTGACTGATTGACCGCAGCCTGTTTCCTCGACTATAGTCTTTCCCTGCTACTCCTATACTATGTTCTGGTTTCCTTGCCTGCCCAGAACCCTCACCTTGGTTCTCTCACTTTAAAGTGGACCCGTCACCCCAAAAAAATATTCAAAATCCTATTTTATCACATTAGTCAAGCAAAATGAACATTAATTACAATATATAAATTATTTTAATCTTGCTTTCTTCAGTCTGGGAATTCATAATTATATGTAGCAAGCAGGCAGGGGCCATTTTGTGGACACTGTTATTAAGGCAAGTCTTGCATCATCTCAGAATCTTGTTTGTGCACCAGAATGGGGGACCCAATGTCTATCCCCATGTCCTGGCTACACAATTAAATGGTTAAGAGAACTGTGGGAATGTGTGGGGAGCAGTGACATCTAGGAAGTGCTGAATGGAAAGTGAAAGTAATTATCTGCCCCGCCTCTATGCCTAAGGCATAGAGGAGTAGCAGACAATATTTGATTGACAGCTGAGATTTTTAAATGAGCTTAAAACAGCTATGAATGCTTTAATAAAAATTTGAAATTGGATTTCATGTTTAATTTGAAAAGGACTTTTATTATACAGATTTTTGTGTCTGGGTGATGGGTCCACTTTAAGACTTGGTGGCATCCAAGGCTGACTTGATAGACAGAAGTGTGAGCTGTGACCTGAACCATGTGTTCTCACTGTAAAAAACCCCTTCCGAATATTTAGGCAGAACCTCTTTTCTTCTAATCAGAATAGCTGACCTCGTGTCAGCTGGAAAGACCTACTGGTGAATAAAGCATTAGAGAGATGATTATATGATCCCCAATTTGGCCAGTCTTTCTTAGCTAAGATTTTCCGGACCTTTTAACAACCCTTCTTTGTACCCTCTCTAATACAATAATGTCCTGTTGCAAGGATGCCGCATCCTGGATGGAATTAATTGGGCTGGATAGTTTTGTGTCATCTGCAAACACTGATACATTACCTACAACACCCTCCCCTAAGTCATTAATGAACAAGTTAAATAAAAGTGGACCCAATACCCAGCCCTTAGGGACCCCACTAAGAACCTTACTCCAAGTAGAGATTGTACCATTAACAACCACCCTCTGTACCCGATCCTGTAGCCAGTTTCCTATCCATGTGCAAACAACTTCATTAAGCCCAACAGACCTTAGTTTAGAAAGCAGTCATTTGTGGGGCATTGTATCAAACACTTTGGCAAAATCCAAATAGATCACACCTACTGCCCCCCCCCCCCACTGTCCAGCATCTTACTTAACTAATCATAAAAAGCAATCAAATTTGTCTGACATGTCCCATCCTTCATAAAGCCATGCTGATTGCTGTCCTGTGAAGTAAACCAATACTAGCACCCCCTTTGAGTAGAACCCAAGGTCCTGTTCTCTAAGAAATAGGCTTATACATTATAGAGAGAAACTCCTTACATTTCACAATATATGCAAAAAATGTGCAGATTTCCCCTGCCTTAACTCATTCCTTCTCACCCAATCACAGCTACATCTGATTCTGCCAATCTTTACATAAACCAGTGTATTCTGATTGCTAGTCATTCAAATCCCTTGTTATGCAGCCCCTATATTTATAGTTTCATGGCTTTCCTTTCCTAGTAGGTTCTTGAACGAGCTGAAATGTTTTTCTGTCTTGGCAACCCCATTATCCCAGTCAATGTCTAGATAATTGAAGTCAACCATAATAATTGGCCTAGTTGTGAAGCTTCTTCTATTTGTAAAAGTATCTGGGTTTCATTCTCATCATTTATACAAGGTGTTTTGTAGCATACACTAATAATCATTTGTTTTTGTAACCTTTTGTAGAAGTTCTGTAAGTAATATTCCCATCCTCTACTGTGCCAAGTCCCTTGCTGAACTCTTCTTTATCAATCTATTTAAGATTCATGTGCCCCATTAAACATTGTTTCTGATAGGGGGGTGCAATTTGTTTCCAGATTTTGGCAGCCATTTTGTTCGCTAATGGGCACTGATAAGGTAATGTCCAAGATCAACTGACATTGCCACGTGTATATAGTAAATGCCGATTTTATATAAAGGAAACACAGAAACAGGTATTTTTCCCTTTAATTTAACAATAAAACTTCTTGAAAAAAAATCGGTGAGACAAAAGCGCCAATTTTGACTTATGCAACTTTTTAGAATTGTTGCTCCGAAAAATCTATTTTATCAGATTATCAAATGAAAACCAGAGCCAACCAACTGCCCAAAACTATTGAGAATCCTGAAGGTAAAAAAACATGTTCCAATTGTTAAAAGGAGCATCTGCCATTGACTTCTATATGATTTCAGGCTATAGCTGTAGTATTTTTCGGATTATAATTTTAAGAAGCTTCAGAGCATAATAAATCTCAAATTTTTTTAAATTTTTTTCCTCTAAAAATTCCAGTTTTTCCCATTTAAAACTCAACCAGAAAAAAATGAGCTTTAATAAATAGACCCCTTAGAGTCCTGTTGTTTTTAAATGTGATCCAAATATAGCAATATTTTATATTGTGCAAACCTCTGCATACATTATGTCCTTTCCATTGAAACAACATATGAGACACATAGGGGCACATTTACTAAGGGTCGAAGTGAATTTTCAAATAAAATTAGAATTTTTTAAATTTTAATTTCAAATAAATTTTGGACTACTTCGACTATCGAATAGCCCAAAATTCGATCTAAATTGAAAAAATTTGAAAATTCAAAAATATGAATTTCAAAGTACTGTCCCTTGAAAAAATTTGAATTCGACCATTTGCCACCTTAAACCTGCCGAATTCCCATTATAGCCTATGGGGGACCTCTCATAGCCTGTACAGGCAATTTGAAGTTTAGCAAATTCTAATTTTTTTAAAGGGAAATCGAACAATTGCATCGTTCGATTTTAACAATTTGAATTTGATTGAAAATGGACCCCGCAAAAAAATTAGATGATCGAATTTCGAAGTTTTTTTCACTTTGAAATTCGACCATTGATAAATCTGAACCTTACAGCAGTTTATGAGTCGTTTGCTGTAACAGTGAGCAACAATGGTCAGTAGATACATATACAGTACAGTGTGCCCTTGCTCCAGACCTAGAGATCAGATCTCATCCTCTCTGGTACTCATTCACTATTGTAAAAAATACTTCCTTTACTGCACAGAACAAGATGCTGAGAATTCTTTTTGCCAAGATTCATGACAATCACATTGTAGTCAGTCACAACATTGGTAGTTTTGGAGACATAGTTCTTGGTTACTTTTTTACGTATAACTTAACCTAACCTTGGTGCTGTGAGTAATGTATATGTCTATCCAATGATGTTACCTGTTTCTGCTATATCTTTGATTGAACACCTATGGGGGAATTTCTCAATAAATAAGTTCTATCGTTAAGTTACGAACCACTGGCGCCCAATCATTTTTTAATCTACACAGTAACATTTGTGCTACACGCCGGCCACCACACTGTTGCAAGGGACCACACCTGAGTGTCTTGAGTCTTATCCAGGCTAATATGTGGTAATGCGTATAGCTATGGAAGAAGGGTGCCACTCCATTTTACCATAGCCTTACATTTATTTTATTAATATAGACTGGAGTTTAAGAAGACTACCTGTAAAAACATTTTGATTTCTTAAACAGCACATTAGCAAAATAGACAGCAACTGAAATCATCTGTCTTTAAAGGAAATAAAATACTTTTACAAAAATACAGATCATGTAACTCAAAGGATGTACAGTATTTAAATGAAAGGATTATGAGCACTGAACAATGAAATTGTACTAGTCGCTATAGAGAGAAGATATAATAGATTTATATTTGTCTGGCTCTGTTGTTAACAGATGGAAAATAAGAAACACTGTATACTGTCACAATGTGATCAGCTTGTGTGCTTACTTCCTTTACCTTCACTTCTCTTTGTGTCCTAATGCATTCTCGGATATCGCCACAAAAGAGCATGTTACTCCTGAATAGACCAAGTCATAGTAAAATGACTCACTAAAGATACCCTCCACATGCAGGTCATTGGGTTTCCTTGTTACAGCACTATTTGCCTTCTTCATAGTCTTGATTAGTGATGGGCGAAACAGGCGCGTTTCGCTTCGCAGAAAATTTTTTCGCCATTTCGCGAAACGAGTCGCGCGTCGTTTTTGACGCGCGTCGCGTTGTTTTCGCCGCGCGTCGCGTCGTTTCCGACGCGCGTCGCGTCGTTTTCGGGGCGTCGCATCAAAAACGACGCGTGACTCATTTTTGGCGGCGAATTTTTTGGCCGCGAATTCGCCCCTGGCGAATAAATTCACCCATCACTAGTCTTGATTAATTCCAAAAGTTTAATCCTATCTTACATTTCCTAAAACAAATACATAAATAACAGCACAAGAGGCATCCACTTCGATATATAAATTGGGTTGAAAAAAGAGAAAGTCCATCAAGTTCAAACCCTCCAAATTAAAACCCAGCATACACCCCCCCCACACTCTTTCACACAAACCATATATGTCCATAGCTATACTAACTGTAGAGTTTAGTATCAAAATAGCCTTTGATATTATGTCTGTCCAAAAAATCATCCAAGCCCCTTAAAAAAGCATCAACAGAATCAGCCATCACAACATCACCAGGCAGTGCATTCCACAACCTTATTGTCCTCACTGTGAAGAACCACCTACGCTGCTTCAAATGAAAGTCCTTTTCTTCTAGTCTGAAGGGATGGCCTCTGGTGCGGTGATCCTCTTTATGGGTAAAAGGTCCCCTGATATTTGTCTATAATGTCCTCTAATGTACTTGTAAAGTGTAATGATGTCCCCTCGCAAGCACATTTTTTCCAGAGAAAACAACCCCAACCTGGACAGTCTACCCTCATAATTTAAGTCTTCCATCCCTCCAACCAGTTTAGTTGCACGTCTCTGCACTCTCTCCAGCTCATTTTCATCCCTCCTAAGGACTGGAGTCCAAAACTGCACTGCATACTCCAGATGAGGTCTTACTAGGGATCTATAAAGAGGTATAATTATGTTTTCATCCCTTGAGTTTATGTCCTTTTTTATGCAGGACAGAACTCTGTTTGCTTTAGTAGCTACAGAATGACACTGCTCAGAATTAGAAAACTTGTTATCTATAAAAACCCCAAGGTCCTTCCCACTAAAGAAACTCCCAACACACTGCCATTTAGTGTATAACTTGCGTTTATATTATTTTTTCCAAAGTGCATAACCTTGCATTTATCAACATTGAACCTCATTTTCCAGTTTGCTGCCCAGTTTCCCAACTTAGACACATCACTCTGCAAAGTGGCAGCATCTGCACAATTTAGTATCATTTGCAAAAATAGAAACCATACTTTCAATGCCCACATCCAGGTCATTAATAAACAAGTTGAAAAGCAAGGGACCCAGTAAAGAGCCCTGCGGTACCCCTCTAACAACACTGGTCCAATTAGAAAATGTTCCATTTACCACCAATATTTGTAGTCTATCTTTTAGCCAGTTCTCTATCCAGTTACAAATACTATGTTCCAGGCCAACATTGCTTTATTTAACCAGTAACCTTCTGTATGGCACTGTATCAAATGCTTTAGTGAAGTCTAAGTAATAGCGATGGGCGAATCTCCCGAATTTCGCTTCTCTGAAAAATTTGAGAATTTCCAGAGAAATTCGCGAATTGGTAAAAAATTTGCATTTTTTTACATTTTACAAAACGAGTTGCGGCACGATTTTGACACGCATCGCATCGTTTTCGACGCGCTTTGTATCGTTTTCGACACGTTGCGTCAAAAACGTTGCGTGACTCGCTTTTTTGGCGAATTTTTGTCAGGCGAAATTTCGTTGGCGTTTCGCGAATTTATTCGCCAGCTGCGAATCGCAGGAATTCGTCGCGAATTCGCCCCTAGCGAATTAATTCGCCCATCACTACTAAGTAAATCACATCCACAGCCATCCCAGAATCGAGGTCCCTGCTTACCTTCTCATAAAAAGAAATTAAGTTAGTCTTGAAAGATCTATTATGCATTAAACCATGCTGGCACAAACTTATAACATTGTTATTTGCTATGAAGTCCAGTATCCTATACTTTATTAATCCTTTGAAAAGCTTTCCTACCACCGACATCAGACTAACTGGCCTATAGTTTTGAGGAAGAGAATGGGATCCCTTTTTGAATAGCGGCACCACATTAGCAATTCGCCAGTATATAAAACATAAAAAAGTATTTTGTATTGTATTGGTTTTATTATTTATTTATAATAACTTTGCATAGTCCAAGTAAAATAACGTATTCCAAAAAAATTAAGAAAAAAAGCTAAGATAATTTTTTATGTTAATTTACATGGGATATTTTGATCAGATTTTATCGGACCCACAAATTCTTGTCATGTAAAAGCAAAAGATTTTGTTGGATCATAAAAAATCGGACCTCCATATCTGTAATGTTAAAACACATCAGATACAGTAGAATGGTGTATTTTGTTCATGGATCTACTTTCAACATTTAGGGGGTTATTTATTAATGTCTAATTTTTTTCTGGTTGAAGTTTTAAAGGGGAAACCCCCTCACCTGCTAAAAGTCCGAAACAAAGTACTCTATTTCAAACCTGCCAAATTTATGTAGAAGTCAATGACAGATGTCCCATTTACAATTGGAAGATATCATGATCTGTGGTGGATTTTCGTACAATAATTTGAAGAATCTGTAGTTTTTCGGTATGATAATAATATTCCAGATAAAAACAGAGTTTTTGGGCATCAAATAAAAAAATTATACTATCTGGGCTATTTTTACGATTTTATAGAGTCTTTGTCGCATGACACAACACCACCTCAAGAACAAAATATGGGAAAAAATACTGCAGCGTGGGTATATAAACATGGCAGAATTGTTTTCAGCCTTTATTACTACTTTAGATTTGGCAAATTTTGTACCCTAACTGCCCTCCCATTGACATATTTTTTTTGTATACAAATTTTTTTTAAACATATTTATAAATATGTCATACATACCATAACTAAATTGGAATCCATCAGAATGTGTGTTGCATTTTCACTTCATTCATTTTGTGCTGAATACTTGGAAAGCCCTAAAAGACACACAAAAGAACACAAAGAACACAAACTCACACAAACACAATTCTTTAACTATGTCTGTGCATCCTTCTTTCATGAATATCTCACCTGATTTGTTGACCTTGTTTTCCTTTTCCAAAGTGTAGGTCTGGGTTCATTCCACATGGGCGAGTGATTTTGTGGACATACTATATTTATTATCAATAATATTGAGATATAACAGCTGTTACAAGTGATTGCATTCATTTGGGAAAAAAACTATTTCCTGTGTACAGATGTTTTAAAGGACCATCTTCTATTTGAAATGTACCGGTACAGTGAGACAGAAGTGGAGAACCAGGTAAACATTTTGAATAAAGATTAAAATGGATATGGCTATAAATTAGATATTTTATAGATTGAATTTATTAAACTAGCCCAAAGGTTCAGCATCTCTATAGTAGTATTGATTCAGGCCTTGTCACAGGAGTTTCCCATGTTGGATTTTGTTAGGAGTGTCTGTAACACATATGCTCAGTAGGCTTTGATCAACTCTTAAGAAGCCATATATTGTGACATTTTATATTGTATATATACAGTATATTGTTAGATGGTCCCTCAGCTCAGTAACTGAACAGCATTCAAATTTTAAAAAATCATATGATATAGGATTTTTTCACAATTTTATTGAGTCTTTTCCTGCACCAGATTTTTTCAAGTTCATTTATTGACAAATAAAGTAAAAATGTGAATAGGAATTTGGTTTGAAATTTGTTTTTTTAAAAGAGCAAACTGATTTTTTCAAATTTAATTTTGAAATCACATGGTCAGGCAAAATGTCCTGTGATGGCTGCCTGCAAACCATTATTACAACTAAAAGAACACTTTGTTGGGTTAGGAATTAAATTTTACATGGTAGAGTGAATTATTTGCAGTGTAAACAGTGTAATATCGAAATCAAAACTTCTCCATAAAAATCATGACATTATGCCTTTAGCGAAGCTTTCTCCTGCAAGTGTTGTTCACCACCTGTATACAGTATATGACTTGGTTATTCATGTAGAAACACAGCATTTTAACTATTTATAGACTATCCTAAAACAAAGAATAACCTCTGTAAAAAATCCTGCAACAAATGGCTTATTTGGCCAGGCCCCCATTCACCCAGGTCATATCCCCTTATCTCATATTTATCAGAGAATCTTCTGACATTTTACCTTGGGAACTAGAAATGTATCCCTAAATGGCATAGTGGAAATGTATATTATAGCAGTGGTAGTTTAGTCCTAGAATCACTGCACCCCAAAAATGTGTTGCAAGGGTTCTCAAGCAGACTTGTTCTCACTGTAGCACACACAGAAGTCTATATAGACACTGTAGCATAATAGTTCCATTGATTAGACTAAAATGAAAAAATAAGCTTTTTGAATACTCATACTGTGGACAATTACAGTAATTACAACAGGCTATTAGTTCTTGTCCTATCAGTGTTCAAGAAGAGGAGCGATACTTGTTTGTATTTTGCTGCCATTTAGGGTAGTTGGAAAAGAAAACTTCAGCGAACAATGAGCATAATGTTCTCCAATCATCAGCTATTTGATTGTAAACATAATTTCATGTGAAATCATTCATTATGTCTTTAATTTATAATACAGTTATTTTTAATAAGGTTATTAGAATCACACGTCAGATTGGAAGCTAATATGCTCTCTTTGAGCACTATAATTTTGCAGATTTTTTAACAGTAGCATAATTGAAACAGTTGGACATCAAACATTTATGTAATTTTATCAGTGACCTTCATCACTAGGCTTAGAGGAGTGAGAATCCAATGTGCCCGTACAACAATGAATGAGTTCAAAGTTAAGCGCCAAGGCTACTTGTGTGCAGATGAATGATCAATTATTATGGAAGTAAGCCAGGTTTGGTCTCAAAAGTTTGGCTTGCTAACAGATGAAATACAATACAAATAAAAGCCACAAGCTATTATATAAAGCATACCTGTGACAGACTGAAAAGTGGAACAACTTCTTCATCATAATGTAACTGGAACTGAAGGGACATGTTTAATACAATGAGCAGTAACATGTTCTGCACATCACATTATAGTGTTCTACCACATGACAGTGGATAGACAGTATATACTACTGTATATAAGAAACTGAACTTGCTTGTGTGTTCCATGACTCTGCAACTCTCATTGTCTGGTTTAAAATGTTATTCCTATATGTAATTATATCAGCTGTGAACTGCTGACTGATTGCTTAATATTTCAGTCTTGAGACACCAGATGCATGTCAATTCTTTAGCTGACTGTAAAGCTGATAAAATCCTGACCAAGCTGTAAATGGTCCCATTCACCTTAGGTAACAAAATATAAATCTTCATTTTAAAAAACTATTTTGTTATCTAAATATAATTTGTATAAATATGTACTTTATAACAGAATGAAAAATATATATCAATATTACTGTAATTGGGCACCCATGGGCAGTGAATAACAAACTGCAATTGCAGATAAACAAAAATTTTATTGAGAAATATGATTATCTGCTTTTAACATTACTAGTATCCATGTTAGTCAGTGTTCATAGTTGAATTTCAAAAAAGAAACTAAGCAAACTATGCATAAATAAAAGCTAAGTATGAAAAATTTTTATCCAGTACTTTGAAATTCAAATATTCAATTTTTTTCAATATAAATCGAATTTTGGGCTATTTGAATAAATGACTATAGGGAAACTGATAATATGTATAACAGAAAAAGTGATAGAAATAGCCGAAACCACCAATATACTTGTGTGTTTTTAACATTAGGTTGGGAGTTCTTCTCCATAAACTTGCTTTATAGGTTCCACCCTGTCTATAACCAACAAAAGGTACATATTGTATGAAAGAAATTAAAATTATGGAAACAAATCACATTCTTGTGGCTATTTCAAGAGACAAAGTCTTTTTTTAAACATACTGTATATTATAAAGAGCTCATGACTGAAATGAATATAATGTTTTCAAAAACCACTATAATGATTTAAATATTTAATAACCTATGGCACCAATGGAAAAAGATACAGGACAAACTTATTAAATAAAGGTTAGATGTGCTTTGCATAGTTATGAAAATTTCAACTGAATTACATATGCAGCCACTTGGATTTGTGAGTTAAATGTGTTGTGACTCAGGGTTAATTGAAGAAACTGTGTTATCTAAAGTCATCTTAACTCATTTAATGCAGTTAACCTTTTCATTAGCATACCAAAGCACCATTTTTTCAATGGTGAACTCTTTAATTGGATGGGATACTGTGACACAATATTCTGTGATAAGTGAGTTAAATGGGATGTTTGAGTTAAGTTATTCTGTGTCAAACGCACAATCCAAAGTGGCTTCATCTGTATAAAATATAATTCTGTGAATTTCTGTGAAGAAAAATAAGACTTTTAATTTCTCTCTGAAATCCACTAAGTACAGTATGTTCACATCGGAGCCAAAACCATGGTTCTGGATACAAAAAGGAGAGGAAGCTACTGTTCACGCAGGGACTGAAATCAACTTGTGTATTTCAGCAGGCTGATTTTGGCCCCCATGTGAAAGACCATCACACTGTAATCAACACTCTTGAGTCCAATATACATTTTCTACTGTCAATGATATATTTGGTTTTGACAACATATAAAAGGGCACATTTGCCAGACTTTGGAGTAATAAGTAGTGATGGGCGAATTTATTCGCCAGGGGCGAATTCACAGCGAATTCCCGCGATTCGCCGCTGGCGAATAAATTCATGAAACACCAGCGAAATTTCGCTTGACGAAAATTTGCCGGAAAAATGAGGCGCCGAAGATGACACGACGTGCATTGAAAAACGATGCGACGCACCGAAGTTGACGCGCCGAAGTTGACGCGACGCGCGTCAAAAGCGTGCCGCGACTCGTTTTGCAAATTTTTCGCCAATTCGCGAATTTCCAGAAGTGAATTTCCATCACTAGTAATAAGCATACAGATAATTCTTCAAGAAGCCTTACGTTTTTCATATTATTGAATTGTGGACACTAAATAGACTAAGACTGTGTAGGCCTTCAATTCCCTCATGAAGTTTTCACTGAGCGTCTTAATTATTTTACAATTTACATATAGGGGGAATCTGGAAGAACAATCCTTTCTAGATACAGTATATTCCGCTGTTTCAGTCTTTGTCCACTTGATTATTATTGTTCTGATTATGGTTTCATTGAGGTTTATAGCCTTGCACAGACTCAAACTCTACCAAAATTTCAATGTATGGCTTCAAAAATCTCATCATGGAATTTCATTATGAGAAAATTATGGATCACCAATACCTGCATTTGTCATTATATCACACTAGGTAAAATATGTGTAAACTATACTGGTGGCATCTTAGACTTGCTTTATAACACAACACTTGCAAAATATCAGATCAAGCTTCAATATAAAAAACTGGAAAGGCTAAACTTTTTCCACAGCACTATACACTGGCATAATGGAATAATAGATGTGGTAACAAAAGTACAGATAAATTGAAAGGCTTTGAATTGACATTGAAGAGACCCATTTATCAAAGGTCAAAAAGGTTTTCACAAAGAAACCCATTAAGTTTTTCCATTTGTCAAAGGTTTTTCATATTTCTGATAAAGTTAGCAAGACTTTTTTTTTTATCTTCAATAGAGTGATTACAGTTAAACAAGTGAGCTGGCAAAGGTGTAGGGTCATTATATTGGAGTTCAAAGAACAGCTGGTTGGGCACCATTTAGACATCTCCAAATACAAATCATTATTTGACAGTTACATCTTAGATTGTGATCTTATGTACATTCAATTATCTTGTCCTTCTGAAGTGAGCTACTTAACACCCAATAACACACTGAACTTTAGTAGCTGCACTTGTGAGAGTGCATACACTCAATTTCACAACTCTTGTCTTGTTCCAGTGGCTGTTAATGGCACTCAGTGGGGTTCATGATTAATAGTAATATCAGACTAGAAAATGGAAAGAAAATACCATAGTGTTTTAAAGCTCATTCTTGCTGACTGACAACAAACCAAATTTTAGAATAATTTAGTTAACTGTGATGTCTCAGTATGGAAGATGTTTACAGACAGCAGGATACAGAATCTTATGGAAAGAGTCATTGTTTTTCTTTTGTTACAACGTGAAATGAGGCAGAAAGTGTTGGCAACCAACACTGCACTTTTACATACTAAATTCAAAACACACACACACATCTTTTTGAATAGACATTTACTGTTAACATCCAGCTCACATACATCATTGTGTAATAAATTAGCGCTATCTCAGATACTGCTCCCTGCATTACCCCTATTTTTACTTAGGGACAACATATAATATAATGCTGGTAGATGTATTCTACTACATTACTATTTTATTTGTTCTATTTGGCATAATGGTGAATAAATATTGCTTTTTATTTATTTTGTAATAAGCTTAGCTGCTTTTTTGATGACCCCTTGCTGACATTAACAGATTATGACCAAAATAAGATTCTATGCCATAGCATACTACCAGAAAGGGTGATGTAGTCATCTTGCTCATAGATAGTTATTTCACCATTCTCCATCATATGCTAGAAGATAGAGAAGATAGGCTAGTGATGGGCGAATTTATTCCTGCGATTTACTGCCGGCGAATAAATTTGCAAAACACCAGTAAAAATTTGCCTGGTGAAAACGGACGCCCACATCCAAAAACGGATGCCCATGTCCAAAACAAGAAGCTGGTGGCGTTTCACAAATTTTTTGCCATCCTGTGAAAATTCTGCGAAGCGAAACGCCACAGATTCACCCATCACTAAATAGGACATGTCCTTTATATGTAGAAATATGGTGATAATAAGGACACTATGGTGACTTCATTTGAGTTACTGGGGGGGGGGGATTCACAGAAGTGGTGATAAAATAAATGGGGAGATAGATTTGTTGGAATTCCCACCATGTTAGCAAACCTATGTCTCTACTTGAATTTGTCTTTTAAACAGTTTCTAGATTTTGTCTTTAACCCAATCTTTTTATCAACATTTTTCTGAATTTGACTTTATCTCTCTCTAAACCTGTCAGCCTGTCATCAGGCGACTCTCAGCTGTACCTGGGTGCTTTGTACTAATGATGCGTGTTTCAGAGAGAGATTCCCTGCATCTTTTTAAGACCACAAATGCTTTATATAAAGATTTATATGATAAATTCGAATATTGCCTCATCCATTAATAAAAACCAGCAAAATAAAACAAATGTGAGGTAAAACATGGTTTTGTCACCTATTTTATGCTTGTAATATGATACTTTTATATATATATTAAAAGGCATCAAATATACTTTTATTGTTTTTACTTGTGTATAGTGATGGGCGAATTTATTCGCCAGGGGCCGAATTTGCGGCGAATCCCCGCTGGCGAATAAATTCGCGAAACGCCAGCAAAAATTTGCCAGCGAAAATTTGACAAAAAAAAAAGAGTCGAAAACGAGTCGAAAGCGATGCGACGAAAATGACGCGGCACGCGTCGAAAACAACGCGACGTGCGTCAAAAGCTTTTCGGTGAAGCGAAACGGGTGAGATTCGCCCATCACTACTTGTGTACAAAAATACTGATTACAAATTTTACACCTATTATTCTAGGTTTAGACAGAAAACATGACTTTGACCCAAAAAATTGTCTGATAATCTTCATTAATATGTTAATGAGTCCCCTATAGAGCCACTGGTATAGAGGTGAATAAAAATTGGAAGAAACAATGCAGAGTTTAGAATGGGGGGGGGGTAGAATTACACTGGAGTTTTACTCCATTTTTAAATTGTTGGGAGAAAATGTTAAAAATTTTATTTTTCTTCTCAGTTTTTGTTTTTTTAATGAAATATTCACAAAAGTGTCTGTGAACGGTTTTCTTTCACAAAAAATGAAAAGTGGCAGTTGAGTCTGTAATTTGTCTGATTTCTGTTTGTGAATATGGAGATGTTTACTCCAAAAAAAACCACTATGTCATTTTTACTTGGAACAAGAACAAGGTTTATTTGAGAAACCAAACGAGAAAAACGCAGACCAGCAGCACACTGTGTGAGTTGTAGTTTTGCAAAAAAGGTTTTATTTAGCCCCAAAAAAACATACTGAAAGGACTAGCACTTTTTGTATGTTTTTTTGGGGCTAAATAAAACCTTTTTTGCACAACTACAACTCACACAGTGTGCTGCTGGTCTTTGTTTTTCTATTGATTTATGGCCCAGAAGCCAGTGTGGGCTGGCCAGTACAGCACCTGATACCACGACTGGGTTCACCTTTTGGGTGTTTGAGCTATCCATTCTCGTTTATTTGAGAAACCAATGTCACAGAGCCATTTAGAATATTTTCAGCAGAAATTCTAGTGAAAGGGACACATTTACTAGGGGTTGAAGTGAATTATCGAATAGAATTTCTAAGTTTTGTCTCTTTAAAATCCTTCGAATTCGACACTTCACTACCTTAAAGCTGCCGAATTCCCATTAAAAATTTTATTGAAAATTGTTTGAATTGTTTAAATCAAAAGATGCATTCGAACGATTCGAACAATTTCAATGCCTTCAAAATTCGACCATTAGTAAATCTCAGGAAACTGGAGTGCAGTGTATTTTGTGACCTTTTAACATCTTCAATCCTTTGGTACACTAACACATGCACATAAAATAAATATTACACCTCTTTATGGTACACAAGACTTTTATTGCAAATCATAGCATTAAAGTGCCAATGAAGATTCTATTTTTCACACAGCTTTTAAATATCATTTGATTTTTCCTTGCAAATATATCAAATATAGCTGTTCTTTTGAAAAATATCTAGTAAATATAGAATTTTATTTCAATTAACACAAGTTAACACCAAGAGGAGGAAATTGTTTTATATATATATATGAAGACGGCCTCAATTGGAGCGCCGAAATGTTGATCAAGAATAAACCTTCACTTGGCTTTTGAGACACGAAGTCCTTGGAGTGCAGTTTGTTTGTTTTTTGTTATACTAATATGTTGACCGGAACCCAGGCATTTGAGGATAGTTTAGAGTGCACCAGTTGTATGGGATTTATATATATAAAATGGAATGCACAACCATTAGTGTAAAAAGCCTGGGTGCCAGTCCGTAAGATATATATATATATAATACTAAGTACTATAATAAGCATCCACTTTCATTAATGTATCCACATCGTCTGGTTTGCAAAGTTGATAACAAAGTAACAAACAAACCACAGAACTATTGAGATGAGAGTAGGAAGTTCACAGATTTAACCCCCACATCCTCATCTCCAGCAACCCAGTTCAGACCATCAGCGTGTAACTAGTGTGCTTCACTTGATTATCCCCCTTGATTAAACTAAAATATAACTTTTAATAATATTGCTTAAAAACGAGCATATCTCATGAATGCGCAACCGAATAAATAAAAAAACACCATACACCCACAGCATGCTGTGCTGGACCGTGTCCATAAAATACATACAATTAAAAACGCACGGTGGACCAGTGGTTAAGTTTGTCCATTAAGTATCGGTCTAGCTCTATTTGTTAAATTGTAGTAAGACGGTCCGTGTAACACCCATAATCATCTGCCACCCTCTCCTTGATTTTCCCAGGCAAACCTGCCTATCTATGTCGGGAGCGCTCCGAGCTATTCTCACCACCGTCCACCTATGCTTAACCCTACGCGTTTCGCCGACTCAGTGGCTTCTTCAGGGGCATAGGTGGCCTGTGGTCCGCCTTCTCTGGTTTAAATAATCAGCATTGACCGCTTCATATCCGGTACTTCCTTTCCCGTGATGTCACTTCCGGTTACCTCTGCAGTTCATCGTGGATATCGCTCCACTGCGCCTGCGCATTTTTTGTATTTCAGCCACAGGACTTGTATACACCTAGTTAAACACTATTGGGAGAAACCGTATTGTGATAAAAGTTTCACAATTGCATAGTATAGTGGCTGGCTATAAACCCACACTTAAGTCAAATAACCATATATAGAGTTGGTTATTTTGGGGAGTGAAATCAGCTTGATTTTTGCCCCACCAGACTACAGGGGGTTATCAATATTATATTACAAAAAAGGGGAAAAGGTAAAGCCGTCATTCAGGCCATTAGGGGATTTACTATTCATCATATAAATCCACCTTGCTTCTGTTTGTAATAGCTTTTTATTCACATCTCCTATCCTTGTGGCTTGTCTCAATTGTTCTACCGCAAAAAATGTCATAACTTGAATGTTACCATTGTGGTAATCATTAATGTCATTAGCTACTGATGTATTTAGCTTAGGTTTGACATCCCTTGCATGTTCGAGGACTCTCTTACGGAACTCCCGTAGCGTTTTACCTACATACTGTTTGCCACATCTACATTCCATCACATACACTACACATGTGCTTTTACAGTTCATGTAGTTCTTAATCCTATATTCTACATTATCCCTTGTCTGGGTAATGGTCGTTGTTTTTGCTACTAGAGGGCAAGCTGCGCAGTTCCCACATTTGTAGCACCCCCTTAATGTTGATGTGAGCCAAGTATGTTTCATAGCTTGAGTGTAATGACTGCGGGTTAATTTATCCCGTAGATTTCTAGTTCTTCGATATGTAATCATAGGGGTATTGCCATTTACTTTACTCAATTCAATGTCCTGACATAGGATATGCCAATGCTTTTTGATAATTTCGGTAATTTGGGCATATTCAGCACAGAAGTCTCCAATAAGTCTAAACTTATTACTGTTGTCCACTGAACTGTGTTTTCTCACCAGTAGAGATTGTCTATCCTTGTTAAGAGCCCTTTTGTAGGCCTTTTTGAGGGAGTTGTGACTATACCCTCTCTCCTTAAAACGGGCATACAGTACATTTTTTTTGCCTCCTTTTTAAAGTCATCCTGGACACTGCAGATCCGCTTCAATCTAAGATGCTGACTGTTTTTAATTGTGTGTATTTTATGGACACGGTTCAGCACAGCATTTATTTGGTTGTGCATTCATGAGATACACTCGTTTTTTAAGTAATATTATTAAAAGTTATATTTTAGCTTAATCGAAGGTGATAATCAAGTGAAGCACACTAGTTACACGCTGACAGTCTGAACTGGGTTGCTGGAGATGAGGATGTGGGGGTTAAATCTGTGAACTCTCATCTCAATAGTTCTGTGGTTTGTTTGTTATATATAATACTGCAAGAATGGACGGCACTCCAAGGAACAACTTCACAGCCTAATCAATAATATGAGGTGGAGGTTTATTGGTGATCCAACATTTCGGCTATGCACAAGGGCCTTTGTCAGGGAAAAGTACAGTGCACAAGTGAATAAAACTTAAATAGGGATAAAATGGCACCAAAAGCCTGTTACCAGGTGCTTGTCAATCATTGTTAGCTATGCAAACTAGTATATACAGGTACATAAAACAATCAACCACTGCGAAACATAGTAGTGAAGTCCCTCTATATCAGGAGATAAAAACTCATACCCCCTGGTGCGTCCTAACGTCCCCCTGCAGAAGCGGCTTATAAGAATCCCATCAGATTGACCCTATGATAGCCCTGTATAGGTGGACCAGAAGCACACCGGAAAACCTCAGTGAGCAAGAGTCGCAGGCATTGCTAGGCAATGGGGCAAAGCGGAATATGGAGCCACTGCAACCAATTGCTACCTGTTACTGCAAGCATGGCCCAACAGCTTCACTTGAAATGTTGAATGTGATTGATTCGCCTTTTGCGGTGCTTAAACTGCTCACCTTGGTATAGAACCCAAATGCAGGACAGGGTAACAATTACACATAAAGCCATTCAGAGCCATATTGGGGACCAGTTATAGCACCACTGGATCACAGTATAGATATATAGATATATTGTATATAGTTGACTACAGCAGAAAAGAATATAATTTGCTGGTGCTGTTCACCAAGTTCATTCCTCCAGCTTTTCATACAAAATGTACTGTAATTAGCTTCAGTGATGTCTATGAGGATTGATTCTCTACTAGCCCATACTACTGCAACAGCCTCTAAAATTCAATACACACTGAAGACTTAAAAAAAAATATGCATCCATACCTTACCCTGTTTTATTTTGGTGCAGAACTGCACTCAAGCTTGAGCTGTTCATCTCCAGACAATATATTGTCTGAACTACTGGTGAATGCTGCTCTAGAAAAGATATTTACAGCATTACCCAAGTGTCACTATAGCTGTAACCATAGGCTATACAGTAGTATCCATTTAGGCTGAGGAATACAATTTTTCTCTTTATAGTCTGCCTTATTGAGTAATGACAACCTTGCTGTCTTTGAGTTACAGTATTAAAAGTCCAACATTACTTAAGTTACTGTTCAGGAGAAAGAAATGGATAATGCAGCAGAAATTATCAAGAGCATGCTTGCCTAATGTGAAGTTGTATAAAAACAATACAAGCAGTTACAATACACACAGTACATGCTCTTAAAATCTGACTGATTATGTGTATATTGCCATAAAGCTGAAATAATGTTCTGCTTGCTAATTAGATTTGAGCAGAAATGAAGCAGATCTTCTGGATCCTTATTTAAGGACTGGTTGCCCAGCCTGAAATGTGATACAATATTGTTTGAAAAAAAAAATTCACTCTGCCTTTGACCTTTATAGTTGAATTGTGGATTTCATGCAAAACAACTTTTTCCACAGAACATTAAGACCTCTCTCGCTTCTAATTTGATTCCCAGTAACTCCTTCTTCAAACTATACAATACAAATGATTCCCAGTTGATTA
This sequence comes from Xenopus borealis, assembly GCA_024363595.1. NCBI lineage: Eukaryota > Metazoa > Chordata > Amphibia > Anura > Pipidae > Xenopus > Xenopus borealis. The sequence goes on from CM044438.1 coordinate 74,648,847, forward strand.
CAGTGCTGAAACATAGATGTTTTGGCTATACATTTACATAATATTAAATTTTATTATCTGATATTAAATTACAGTTATTTCTTCTGTAAAGCATAAACAATATTCATTATGCCACTGAATATATTTGTGTTTTGCCAAATACCAACAACCTTTTTACTAGCAAAAGTTCTTTGCATTTCATACAATGATCCAGAAGCTGGTAAAAATATTATTGAGCGAATACAATACAAGGAATATGGAAAGTGCTGAAAATATATTTTGCTTTAATTTTGAAAAATTCTAAATATCTATTTTATTATCACTACTCTGCAAAAACATTTGGACAGCACATGCTTCCTTGCAAAAATAATTTTGTGAACCCAGGATTAGTTCTTTAATAATAAAAAAATCTTAAAATGTATCTTTGTTCTTTGTAAACTGTTATGAGTGGGTTCTAGCCTAAGACTTTATTGTTTGCCTTCACTGGATCTGACATAAATTTACATCTGATGGCGATGAAGTGTCTTACCATAAATATGACATTCAATAATAGTTTGTTAACACTTCGAAAGCTTTTTTTTTTTTTCAAAATAACCTGCATATTAATAATGCTCTTCTACACTACTATGTTAGAGAAAATTAAAAAAAAAAAATTGTAGTAGTTTGGGGAAAATCGTTACCTAGGAAGAGTTGGCAAAGACCATTAAGGTGAAAGGGAACCCTGCAGTGACTTGGCTATGGTACAACAGATGATTTATATTACTGTAAAAATGTCATTGCTTTAAAACAAGTAAATACTGTATTTAACCCTTTTTGTGTCCAAAAGAAAATCTATAGCACAGACCTAAAACAACATTTGAGCTCCGTAGGTATCTATAAATGTCTGGGTTTCTCAATTCATCATATGTTTATTGGCAGCACAATATTTCACTAAAACAAAACAAAATTATACTGCAGAATGTAAGCATAAAAGGGCTGGAAGATTGATCAAACTGCGAAATTAGAGCTCAGCATTGTAAAATTCCACTACTCTCTATTAATATCTATTGGATTTTTAGGGGAAAATTTTTATTATGGTAAACTCCAGGATGGCTACACTGTAGACATCAGTTCATCTAATAAATTATATTTTTCCAGAAACCCTTCATTCACAGAACTGTTGAATGAAGGGTCTCCAGGCTTAAATATTCGCTTTTACAAATAAACTTGGGTATCACTGGTTCTTAACAAGGAACAGTAGAAATACTGAGGTAGAGATGCAAAAGTTAGTACTTCCTTGCTACACAAAATATTCAAGGCACAGTACCACATCATACACAGTAGGTATTACTCATCTTCTTACACACGCCTTCTGCCTCATGTTCACCATCACTTCTACTCCCAAAACCACATGGAGACCAACTAGATAGGCTCTCTACCTTTATAAAGACAACAGAAAAGGATCTGCTAATATCACACCTGGGTCAATAAGGGTGGTTAATTTTTGTCATCCCCCAAAGATTATTGAATCTGCATAAATTATATACACACAGGAGTGTGAAATATTTGTTTGTGGAGGCTACAGATAGACAGCTTTACATGTGAGAGCATATTGTTGCATACTTACATATAGCAGGTGATCTTTTTTTGGGCGGGGTTAAATTCCCATAAAATACCACAAAGGCATAATTCTGCAAAGGCATAGACATAATTATAGATAGATTGTTGCTTGTAAACTTTATGGGGCAGGTACTTCTTTTGACATGTCACAAGCTCTGTATATTTATTTGTGTGTACTAAATTTATGTATTTATTAATTTATGTTCTATAAGGTTTCAGTTTTCTAAGGGACCCATTTACTAACAATCCAGTTGTGACTTTTTCTGCAAATCTCACAAAATTTAAGGTTTTTCTATGTTTCTAAAAATCTCAAAAAATTCTAAATGTATTAAAAACTACAAAAAACCTGTTACACCAAACTTCAAGAAGTAAAAGTTGTCAAGGTTAGTGGGAGCTGTACTGATCTTATTGGACTACTTTAAATTAATTCTGACTTTTAAAGGGTTTTGTATTTTTTTTTTGCTAGAATTGCCCAATTGAGGTATTCCTATTTATTAGCTCATCATTCACATGTTTTTTCATTCATACTTTTTATATTCAGATCTTTTCAAAAATTCAGTGACAATAGTGGTTTTAGAGTTTGTGAGTTTAGTCATGGTTTCAAAAATCTCTAAAACCACTAAAATCCAACCTATAATAAATAAACCTACATGTGTACTTTTCTATTTAAAAAATTATACAGCACTTGCATATCCTAGTAGCATTTTATAATGAAAGTTATATAGGCATACCTAAATATGTATACATGCTAATAAAACAACACCTTGCAGCAGCACAAAATATGAATTACCCAGACTTTAATTTAATTTTTATTTTAAAGTATGTTTCAATTTAATTTTGTCCTTTAGGTTTTTTCTGGTGCATGTTTTTATAAACACTGATATGTTTTCACGTTTTATTTTTTTAACAGCTGTATACAGAATGTTTGTTGAATATATTATGGTTTTCTTCAGTGTTCTGTTCTAAAGTGTAATGTTCTCCAGAATGTGTTTTTTATTTCTGGTGAGTACAGATGTCCTCACAGAGAGATCTGTTAAAACTGCACATGGGACTTTTGTTGTTATAGTTATAAGTGAGGACAGAGTCTGTAGATGTTTACAAGATGTTGTACTGTATATTGGATATGTGTCCTGGTCTTTCTCTAGAAAAGAAAGAAAACAACTGATTCACATATTTTTTTCTATGAATTTTTTTTTGTTGAACACTTCTGTGCTGCACCTGTTTTAGAACACATATTTAGGATGATGACTTTTTCTTGAGTTCTGCACAGTACTTATTCATCTTTTACACATGAGGTTTTATTTATCAAAACAGATTATTAAAACAAATGTAATTATTTTTTTACGAAGAAAGTGCTGTGGTAATAATAAATGATATGGTCATGATCAGAAGATCACATCTAGTAAAATGTAAGAAAAGTAGGGAAGAGTGAAATAATGCAGCTGTATAATGATAAAGCAATTAGTAAAAATGCAACAGATTTTGTTGGTATAAAAACATTGAAAATATAAAAAAAACAAAAGGGTTGCAAATATTCAAGTATAATGCCAAATAAACAATGTGCCTGACATGTGTTGATGAAACACTTTCAAACCTGTTAAACTGTGGAGATTTGAATGGTACTTAGTGATGGGAGAATGTATCTCGTTTTGCTTCGGCGAAAAAATCGCGAAATGAGTCGTGTCACGTGTTCGACGCGCCGCTTCGTGTTCTACGTCTTTTTTTATTTTGCTGCCCGCGAATTTTCGCCTGGCGGATTTTCACTGGCCCTTCGCAAATTTATTCACCGGCGGCGAATCGCGCGAATTCGTGCCTGGTGAATACATTTTTAAAGTTTTAATGCAAGGGTTCATATGGACCGATAGACCTATGCTGGGGGAATGGTATCATTTATTTCTGTTACTTTTCCTTTTCTCCATTAGGCTGGCCACCAAATGCACTTGTCTTTCTTTACACTTAGGGGCACATCTACTAAACCTTTTGTTAAAGTGGACCTGTCACCCAGACACAAAAATCTGTATGATAAAAGTCCTTTTCAAATCAAACATGAAATCCAATTTCAAATTTTTATTAAAGCATTCATAGCTGTTTTAAGCTCATTTAAAAATCTCAGCTGTCAATCAAATATTGTCTGACACTCCTCTATGCCTTAGGCATAGAGGCGGGGCAGATAATTACTTTCACTTTCCATTCAGCACTTCCTAGATGTCACTGCTCCCCACACATTCCCCCAGTTCTCTTAACCATTTAATTGTGTAGCCAGGACATGGGGATAGACATCGGGTCCCCAATTCTGGTGCAAAAACAAGATTCTGAGATTATGCAAGGCTTGCCTTAATAACAGTGTCCACAAAATGGCTCCTGCCTGCTTGTTATAATTATGAATTCCCAGACTGAAGAAAACAAGAATAATTTATATAGTGTAATTAATGTTCATTTTGTTTGAGTAATGTGATAAAATAGTGATTTTGAATATTTTTTTGGGTGACAGGTCCACTTTAATTTTGACTTCAATTTTGATCTTTGATTTGAATTATTGAAGTTCATGAATGTTACTTTGACAGTGTCTATAGTCAAATTCGATAATGAAAGCGGTAAACTACGAATATCGAAGGATTTTTTTTCCTAATATTCGATTCTTCTACTCGAACTATTCACCGAAGGTTTAGTCCAAATGATTTCTTCCCCAACTTTGACCTGCCGAACTTCATTTTTCATTTTTGTCTTCAATAACCGAATATTTCAAGGATTTTCTATTGGAATATTCGATTGTACCTGTTTTTAGTATACTTTTTTATTTTTAACATTTTAACTAGGAGGGATACAGGAGCAAAGAGGGGGGGCAGACATGAGGGAGGGTTCATTACGGGTTAGTAACTCCTTAGTAAGTTAGTAGTTAGTAAGTTTGGGAATGTTAGCCATAGGTGAGTCAGATTCCTTTCAATGCTTCCACGCCTCCACCATTTGCCTGTGTTGTGCACTGTTGTGGGTGTATAGTGCTACCTTGGGAGCAGTTTATACACTAGAGGCTTGGTGAATTACCTTAAAGAGATACTTTATGATCATAACTTTGTAACTAAAAACCCCTGTTTTGCAAACTTTGGAGACAGGGGCACAGGGAATGTGCATTAAAACTAGCACTTCCATTATACTTAAATACACTATAACTTTGCCTTTAGAGTGCTTCCACATACTCCCTATTTTGTACATTTTACTTTAGCTAGAAGCTGTGGCTGAGCTTCATGTGGTTTTTAATAGCACCCCATACCCCCCATTGAGCTAGATGTGGCCCTATTCCTTTAAAAATGGGCATTGGTTTGGACAATTCCTCTCCCTTTATAAGCCGCATACTGGTGGGGGAGGATCGATCCTTTATACTGAAACCAAGGTTCTACTGACACTGATTACAAATAATGCTACTATGCAGAGAGACTCCTTATACTATGACAAAAAAAAGGTAAATATGTTAGGGTCCGCCATGTGGGGTTTACCTTGACGTGGTATGGCGGCTTTTCAACTTTATGATCATAACTTTGTAACTAAAAACCCCTGTTTTGCAAACTTTGGAGACAGGGGCACAGGGAATGTGCATTAAAACTAGCACTTCCATTATACTTAAATGCACTATAACTTTGCCTTTAGAGTGCTTCCACATACCCCCTATTTTGTACATTTGCCTAAAAAGATATTGCAAACAACTTACCATATAATTTGTGTGACTCTGCCTCTCCATGTGCAAAGATCTTATGACCAACTAAATTGGACTCAACACCTGGACAGATTTGATGAAGTGACAGCTGTTTGGCTCATTTGAACCTGAGGGGAGTTACCTTCAGTAAGCATTTTCTCAGTAAGTGGCAGTGTTTGTTTAGCAATGACAGGTTTTTGTGTGACTACTTAAAAAAAGTTGGATTTGTGTTAATGGATATTTCTAGTTAGATCTACAGGAATGCCTTCTTCTGTTTTCTTGCTCGGAACTGAAGTGTTAACTAGGCCAAAAAAGGGGTTTAGTATATACCCTGAAAAATGATGGACCTGCTGTGCATGTTTCAAATGACATTACCCATGTTAATAATACTTTTGGCAACCACCTTAGCAGAAATGAAAAACAAACACACTGTTTTTTTTGTGGCTTTATTGACAATCTTTGTAAATGTGAACAATAAAAAGACAATCTATATCTCTATAAAGTTTGTTTGTTTTTGGAACACCACAGAATGTTTTTTTTTAACCCTTTTAGTGCCAGCAGAATTTGGTTACGTGAAAGAAACATTTGTGCTCTCTCGCTTTAGGGGCATTTGCTGAGGGGAAACCTATAGTTAACCTAGGAAAACTATTCACTATTTTTTTTTTGGGAGAAACTGAGCTTTCTAAATCTGCCTGGGTTTTTATGTATTTCTACCTCTGAAAAAAGATTTATAGCTCTAAATACAAAAAAATGAAAAATTCCTATTTTTTAAAAAATATTTAATTTTACGCATGAAAATCCAACTGATTTGGAAAACCTCATGTCTCTCAAATGTGCCAATACAAGATATTTATAGTTTTAGACAGATTTAGGCCTTCTGTACAGCAAAAACTCTCGGCAGTATATAACTGAATTTTGAAAGTACCAAGGCAGAAAACGGCAGACTTTAGATTCCAAGGCCAAAAAATCCTATTTACCCCAATAAACATATATTTTTGGAACGTACACGTTCTGCTGATTACAAAATGGGTAACTATGTCTCTCTACTCCTAACTACCAAACATCAAAGCTTGTCTGAACGTAGCTTTTTTTTAATTTTACAACATTTTGAAAAATCACTTCAAAGGATTTATTTTGCTGCTCTGCATATCCCACATTGCATTAGGTACCAAGAAAAAACACCTTACACATGATTGGCATGAGTCCACTGAACAGCTTGATTCCCATTGTGCATAGGTTTACCAAAGTATCTGACATTTAGAGACCCCAATATGAAGTTAGCGCATCCAAATTGTCCATGGACTTTATTTCAGCTAATGAAAAATTGACTACAAATTTTGTGGGGTAAAAACAAAGAAATATAGGTTTACATCCAAAATCCATATATTTTGGAAAGTACACATTCTGCCGAATCTAAAGTAGAGTTGCAAGGCTTTCCCAAAATTGTCGGTTTTGGTGAAATATCTGAAAATTGCCTCAAAGCTTCAACTTTCCGGCATCGTAATGTCCAAGCATCCTAAATAGGAGCACAGGGGTCTACTAAACAGTTTGATGTGGCGCACGGAGACGCCCAAATGACAATAGTTTATATGAATTTTCATGGCTGAAGCACCCCGGTATGTGCATTATGTGACATAAGACCCCCTAACAGTACAGAGACAATATTTTTTGTACAAGTGTTGGGGTAACACTGCAGCATTACCATAGAAATATGTTAGAGTAAAAGCACTTTTATATGTTTGCAAGTGCTTTTCCAGATGACACCATAAATAATCAAATATGTTGGAGCAAATGCACTTTGCTGTTTGTAAGTGCTTTTCCAGATGTTATTGGAATGGGTGCCAAAGGGTGGTAGATATGGCACCCCTCAGTGATGAGAATGCAGCATGGCCTTTCCTCTCTGCTGTGGAGATGCAGGGGGATGGGGATGGAGGAGCAGCAGCTGGACCAGAGACTGGACCCTCAGCAGAGCCCTCTGGTCGGTGAGGCCAGGCTCTAACAGCTGCCACCAGGTCCTGGATGCTTGTATGGATGTCATGCAAGATGTCATGTATGAGTGATTTCCATCTTTGCATCCAGAGATCCTGGCAGCGGTGCTTGTGACACAGCATCTCCAGAAGCCCCAGTTGTTACACACGTCTCTTACCCAGTCGCCATCCTTCCTCCTGTAGCAGTCCTCCAATTGCTGCCGATGGAGCAGATGCAGCAGTGTGACCTACAAGAAAAATCTAATATAAATATAGATACTTTATTGGACATGTGCATACCCCATAACAAAACAAAGGTGGGAAAGGAAGTTGCCAAAGCTAATATACCAAGTTACATTGGTGGTGGATGTTTCCATCTTTGGGTGGGGAGTGCCAAAATTATTCCAATACTGGAGTTGAAATGGAACATTAATCTGTATGTTGACTAAATATGTGTGTTTTTTTTTGGACAAAAGGACTGTTAATGTTGTAAGGACATAACTAAAATATAAATAAGCAACAATGATATAGTGGATAAAGTATATATACTTTATAAAAGTATAAAAGTAGGAGGCTGCAGGACTTGTGCTTTTATACTGGTCACATACTGTAACTCCGAGTTGACTTCTAATATCTTTGGAAATCACAGTAGGTGGTATGTTTGGTATTCTAATCTCCAGTTGTATGTGCTTTACTTACACACTGCTTAATGACACTGGTATGCTATTCTTTTGCCCCCTCTGATTTAAGCTTTCTCCTTGTTTCCCTGTAGTTGTTTTTTGTGGCTTAATCCCTTTAGTTATAGGTGTTTGCAGTATTCTGTCCCTTGCCTTCTTGTTTGTCATCAGCTGCAAGTTAAGGAGTTTGTAGGACACAGAATGAGAGTGGGGATTGAAAGTGGGAGAGGGGAATGAAACTTGAGAGGATGGGGGTAAAAGAGGGGGAGCAAGACCAGAGAGGTACCCTGCAAGTGGAGAGGGAGACCGGAGAGAGAGCATAGGGGGAGGAAGCTAGAAAGCAGGCATGAGGACCGGGAGTAAAACTTGAGACGGTAGGTGGTCGGGAGGGAGAGGGAGCAAGAGAGACCATGTGAAAGGAAAAAGAAGAGTGGAGAGGCAGCATGTGAAAGAGAATCTACACCAAGCAGAGCCAACAGTCAGGTGTAGGGACAAAGACATAAGCAAGATTTTAAGGTGGGGCTGCAAGAGAGTGAAATAGCAGGAGCGCTGTATGGCGATTTGAGGCTGCCAGTGAGAAAGGGAGGGGCACAGGAAGTAGATTGGAATGCTGCAGAGCCAGAGCAGCAGAAGGAAATCTCTGTAGCTTATAAAGGGCACGTACTGACACAATAATACAATGTTTATAAGGATCTAATTTACACTTTGGTCCCATAGAGAAATGACAAAAATGTAGATTATATCAAAAATCTGGTTTTCAAAACCTACTGCTTCTGATTAACACTGAAGAGGCACTCGTTTTTAAAAAAAAGAACGTTGCATAAAGGACTCCTTAAATTTGCTTTGCATTTTTGGTGACACACACAGACAAATAAAGGAAGGGGTTATTAGTTATAAACATTGCTCTTACGTCTGGGGGGCACCACAGGAATCACGGCTGGTGACTGGGCGCGGCAGCAAGCTCAGTGTACTGTAATGTGAAATAGGACATTGCTAATGTTCCAAACAATTTGAGGAAGAAACTACATTGGCCACAAACATTAAACATGTCTATACTTTGAGTTTCTGGGGCTCTATGGCCATCCCCAGCCTCACCCTCCTCCTGCGGTTGCAAAGCATCAGCGTCCCGGTCCTGGTCTCTGTCTGAGCCACGGCGCAATGTTTGTGGTGGTGCTGCAATTTTCAAGAAATAAAGAAAAAAAGTCTTTAAATACACAATCATATGCTAGTGCAAGTGTACATGTCTATAAGCCTGCTGGACAGACCTCCATGCTTTAGAGTCAATCATGGCACTGCAAGGGAGATGCTAAGGTTGAAAAGTTAAATACATGACACAAACGTGCTTGCAATGATGTGAGCAGCAGAGAACGTAATTGATGACAATACAGCTGTTCTACATGTAGCGTAGGCTCTACATGTGTTACTTCACTTTTACACACTGAAGTTAAAGGGGTTGTTCACCTTAAAGTTATGCTTTTCAATGGTGCACCGTATTATGTTTTGACTTTTATAGCTTTTTTCCCATGCACGTAATCAAATACTACATAAACAAACAGCAGTGTCAAACAGGAGCAATATTTAAGCAAAGAAGTGGAATGCTAGCCATTTATCCAAATGAGAATAATGAGGATAAAAGGAGTAAGATAATGTTTTGTATAAAAGTGTACTTACTTCTCTAGTCTGTCATGGTATAGACCTTCCAACTCTTCACTCTCCTGGCAGACAACTTTGCCCAAATTCAACACTTCAGGTCATTGAAGCACTTTTACAAAGTAGAGTGATCCCTGTGTACAGCACCTACAGCATTGTTGACTCTCTCCATTACATACTGCCAGATTTTTTTGTCTGCCAGCATTAATGTGATGGCACTGACAAGACATCCCATTGCACAATCACTTCATTGACCAGTGCTGCATTCTCGTCACTGGTAAAGCATCGTGCCATTCTCCCACTGGGACCCTCATCTCCATCATCTTCCTCATCCTGCTTCCTCTGTGAGGCAGGTGCTGGTGCAGCCTCCTCCTCCATGCTGACATGCCACCTCCTGGGGGCACTAGTGCCAGCCCTGGGTGAGGTGCCAGACCTGGTATGTGTCCCTGATGTTGAGGGCTTCCTGTGTGAAAAAAATGGCATAAAGGAAGTGGAGAATTAATCGAGGGGCAATGGCCACCTTCGATCATGTACGACTTTTCGCTATGAGAAAATTTTCTAATCGAATTCAATATAAAGTACATTGAATACAAGCCCTTCGATCGAAAAATCCCAATTTGACTGCATTGGTAAATATGCTAATTATCGAAGATCGAATCTGCCCCTTAATCTGTCAGCACCTGTGAACTGTGTATGTAATTAACTAGCTTGTGTAAAAAACCTCACTTGTATTTTGTGTTACATTTAAATGTGTAAGGTAAATGCTATAGTGTACACATATGCATGGGAAATGTAATGCATTTGTGTTGGCTATATTGTTAAGGATTTTAAAATACAGCTTAATTGCAAGTGCAGCTTTAAAGTTAAAAAGTTTTACTATACTGTACCTGTGATCCAGCCGGGAGTGGTGGCTTGCACCACAAGAAGCAGGCCAGCAGCACTTAGTGGAATTTAAAGGGAATACTGCAGTGGATTGTCAGAGTACTGACTCATATTCAAGGCTGGAGTGATGTGCAAGCAGGGGGAGTCATTTGTAAAGCACAAGTTGGACATGCTGGGTCTAAGAAGCAGTGCTGTATGATGTAAATATCAGTTTGTTGTCGTTCTTTTTCATAACAAAATCTGCTTTGCAAGTCTCTGAACTATGCTAAATAAGAGTATTTGTTATTGGTTTATGGAAGTCTGCAAAATAAAATAAACCTCTAACATTTTGATCAAGAGGACTTTTTGAGATTTTTCCCCCCATGCCTCACACAAACCACATTTCACATTCAAATGATAATTCTTGAAAATACCTCTGACCTAGACCTAAAGACACAATGTTCCTACAGAAAATATAGCTTACTGAAAACCTTATCGCTACATTTTATAGGTAAATAGTAATATACTGTATAAAAAAAGCAAATACAAGGTTTGTAAAGATCCATGTTTACACTAATTGTGTCATAAAAGGCAATCACCACCCCCCATTAATTAACATATAACTAAGCCAGTGTAGTTTGACTTTGGACTATAGGGCATTTTGGTTGCAGACCTTGACTCTGTCTTTATTTCTACATATGAATCTATGCCCAACAAGATATATATTAACATCCTGAGATTTACAATTTCAAAATTAAGTGATAAAAAAATCATAGTTTTTGCCAGTTATAAATGGGAATATGCCATTGACTTCTGCATGACATTAGCAGGTTTGAGATGGAGTACTTTTTAATTGTGACTTTCAGCAGCATCAGGGTTTAATAAATCATGAAAAATTATAGTTTTTTCCTATGAAAAAAATAGTTTTTTGCAGTTTAGTACATAAACCAGTCAGTGAGCATGCTCAGGGCTTTGGGATGATTGCTGGACACATGATCTTGCTCTGTTGGGTTTCATTGCAAAACAACAAATTTAGTGTGGTCACCCTACATACAGAAGTTTACTGGTTAAATTAAGCAATGTTGACCTGGAACATAATATGTGTACCTAGATAGAGAACTGGCTAAAGGAAATGTGTCTCAATACAAAAGGAAGGGGGTATCATACTGTTATATAATAGAATAGAATGTGCTAAATTATATGGGAAGGACAAGCTGTGTTTTTCAGACTTATACTCTGACAGTATTGAACTTCACAATACTTAAGAACTGAATACAACAAACAGTGCTTTGCAGACTTCGGACCCTTTGAATGAGGTCAATCTTTTTAAAAGTCTTTTTAAAATGTGTGTGCACTTAACCAGGTGCTTCTTAAAAATCGAAGAACAGGGGAGACTGCCATAACTTACTAGTCTACCACTGACTAGCATTCTCCTGCTGGAACTATGTACGAAATATTGTATTGGACAACATTTCTGAAGTTATACATACATGTAAATGTAAATCTGTCTTAATGGAAAGGTCACATACTGACCCTTCTTTAGCAATGCAATGAGAGTCCAGGCAACGAACAGAAATGTGGTCTTTTATGGCATTCCTTACTTATTGGAGTACAGATCTCTATTTGACAGCTCAAGAGAAGTTCAGAAAAGGTATTATAACTCCTTAAGATTCTTCTCATTTAAAGACCCAGTAACAAACAACCTACTTGATTGAAGGAAGGTGAGTGCGTGTGAGAAAGGCCCTTCCTCCACAGTAGACATAGATGGTCTCAGACTGTCTGCTCAGGAAGGAGAATCAGACTGTTGGGGAAAGCACTTTATGGAAAACAAATTGTATGTAGATGTTGGCCTGAAATCATTACCCTATGAGGAAACAGGAAGCATTCTACTCAAAAGAACCCAGAACATACTGACTGTTTCAACCACAAACTACACAAACAAGCTGCCAGCAGCACATTATCAATGAAACCATTCCCATTTCAAGATTAAGAGAACAAATTAAGAGACTTAGATTGAATAACAGATGCATTAACAATTAACAGTAGTCTGGCTTTATATTTTATTCTAATACGAAACACCTTAATTTGCAGAGGTGTATTGACTACATTAAATAGTTTGTAAATTCCTTAAGAGATTTGCAGCTTCAGTATTCAAAGAAGCTCTGCAACCAATGTAAGTACTAGTTTACATTTGTACAAGTGCAAAAACACTGAAAGGAGCAACATTCATTCATTCCTTCCTAAGGATAAATGCACTGAGCAGGTGCACCTTGTGCAAGAGTCTGGGAGGTTGGACCTTTGTTCCAGAAAACACAACAGGTAAGGTAGGTGCAGGAAAGCCCCATACTTAACATTCTTTCTTTCTTTCTTTCCATCCACAAGCAGCCCTTTCCACTCCATTCTAAAAGTGCAAAGCGCTACACTTTAGGGTGGACATTATGCGAAAAAAATGCTTTTGTTGCCATTTTTTGCAGTACAGGAAGAACAGGTATACAGTACATTTACTTTGTGTTTTTTGAACATATAAGTTGAATATATAACTCCCAAAATCCCCACAGGGATGATGCATCATTTCATCATCTTTTGTTCTGCTGTATTTAACCTGCTTCCCTCAAAAAAAAATCAGATGGAGCAGGATGTGGCATTAATTGAATTATGCCCGAACTAAAGCTTTTCCTTCAAGCAGATCTCTTGTTTTTCCTTGGCTTTTGAGGGATTTTTCCCTCAGCAAACAATTAAGGCATAATGTATGGGCTGGCATGCTGTGATTACCACACAGGGGCTCTGTAATCCTGTTCGATTTGAATGTGGTTTGTAGGAAGCAGTCCCCACTTGAACATGAAAGGTGAAGCTCCTACAAGGAATTTCTTGTAGGTTGTATTTCACTGCTCTGCAACACATAAGCTAAACTCCTGTTCTGCTTCTTGTCACATGCAAATAAACATTGGCAGAATTCCATAACCACTGGATAGGATGCAAACTTGCTGTCTACATCCTTCTCTGTGTCTGATTCAGTGATTTAACTGATACAATTTCATTCATGGCCATTGAATGAACAACAATGATTTGCAGACACCTGCCATTAAATGGTTGGGCTTGTGGTACCATAGGCAAGTTCCCTGCTTGATTTTTTACAGCACTTTAGTTTTGGGAGCTATGGTAGGATTGACCCTTCCAGATTTCACATAAGCATTCCTTAAATGATCAAGCTACATTATGCCTGGTTGGAAGTTTGTACTTTCTTTTCGTGGAAAAGTGTTGTCTTTGGCATATTTCCTTGGAAAATATTTTAAGTTGCTCCAGGAAAATAACAGTAATATTTGTTAGATTTAGTAAAAAAATCCCGTTCTGACTTAGGAATTCCTTTAACAGTTTGTGCCAGGTAGAATTACCATAAGTGACTAAGATATTTTAAGAGCTGCGACTGTGGGGTTTTTTTTTTGGCACCATGTATTATACAGAAATGACATGTTCCCTAACATCTCTGGCACCTCTTTATTTTGTATTTTGTACGGAGCTTCAGCAAAATTATTGTATATGCCATTTTGGGATTTCAAAGTCAATTGTTCCTGAAAAGTATTTAAAATATAGCCTACATTGGTATATAGGCAGTTTTCCAAAGTCAGCATTAGGGACTCACTTGAAGGATTACGTAGAGGAAAAAAAAGAATTACAAGGTTATAATATGCCATATTGTAAGATAATGCCATATTGGATGATAAATACCTGTGGCTAGTAGGGTGTATTTCTCACTTATTGTATCTCTGTGTAATCTTACACCACATGGGATGTTGATCTGCTTCTGCAGTGCTTTCATTTCCAATATCAGTCATATTCATCCAACTTAATGACTTCAGACAGAACCCCGTGAGGAGCTTGGCCACTGTTTTTTTTTTATAAAATGTAGAGGCCTATGGGAAATATGGTATTATAATAAGATAGTAAAAAACTACAAAGACACAAAGAAGAAACATATTTATACATTATTCTCACATGGGTTATGTAATAAAAAGTGCAACGTTCCTACAGGTCTAGTCATCTATGATTACCAATCAGTAAGTAGCATTTAATGTTCACCTGTATAAAATCAAACATCAATATGGTTCTATTGGCACCTGAGCAAACCTTGTATGTTTAACTTTATATGGGGGTTTACTATTGCTATTTGATATTTGACTTTTGATATTTGCTATTTGATTTTGTTTAAGTAACAAGAATCTTTTGTCAGTTAGTCTTACATACCAGAAGTTGTTAGAAAGCTTGTCTTGGATGCACAACTGACTCTACTAACTTTATCTATTTACTCTCTTGATGGCTACCAATTATAGGATTGCTTAGGTCACTCACATATTATTTTTCAAACCCAATCCAAACTCTTTTTTGGTTTCTCTTTGGGTTTCTCTGCTGTACTTTGTATGTTTGCCCCTCTGTGCCTTCTGAGACTCCAAGCTGCTTGCTTACATTCTTGATTCTCATTTACATTTCTGCAGTTTACTGAAAGAGCTAATCAACTTTTTTTAATATATTTTTGGTTTCATGATTATCAAAGATTTTTTTACATAAAACTCTTCAAAAGGTAAAAGGATAAACATCTAAAGACCACTTAATGAAGAAGAAATGTTCAAAACACTTTATGGTATGTACAGATGCAGTCACTTGGATTTGTGTGTTAAATGTGTTGTGACTTAACTCATCTATTCCATTTATCCCACTTAGCACAGAATATTGTGTCACAGCATCCCATCCAATTAAAGAGTTCACCATTGAAAACATTGGTGCTTTGGTATGCTAATGAAAAGGTTAAATGCATTAAATGAGTTAAGATAACTTTGGATAACACAGTTTCTTCAATTAGCCCTGAGTCATGACGCATTTAACTTACAAATCCAAGTGACTGCATCTGTAATAGAAACACTACATTGTTATTCATATTTTTGTAAAAGCACTTTTAGGAATTGTGGGCTAGTTCCCATGAACAAAGATGTACTGCCTTTTTACATATCCATAGTGTTGCACTGCAGAGTGAGCTTAGAATGAATGATTTTTTCTTGTGTTGTCATTAGGGTGCTTTCTTAGGCTTGCCATCTAATAAAGCATTTCTTAAGCAACTCCTTCAAAACTTTTCATATTGGAAATTTCATTTGAAACACTGATTTGAAGGAGAACGAACCCCTTCATAAAAAAAAAACCCTGAATTCTCTATCTCTGCATGCATTGCATGCATATCAAATTAGAATGGGAATGGCTGCAATGGCAGAAGAATTGAGATGTCAATGGAGCTGCAACAGCGCCTGTATGTTTCCAATATAACCAAAGTATAACCAGTGTTTTGTGTTAAAGTATTGTATACTGTAATCAAACAGAAAGAAGATCATTCTTGTGGTTATATTTAAAACTACATGGTGATAATGTTTAGTCATAATAATTTACACTGGAATTTATCACACAATGACAAATGTCAATTTTATCACCTTACCTTAAAACTAAAGCTCCCCAAAATTAACTCTAGAAGTCATAAAATCACAGTTTTAAAAAAAAGTAGACGTACCCTATAAACATACCTCCTATGACACACCATCTGCTCCTATGTTTTTGGACTCCTTGCCTGTTACAGTATTGCACACAGCACAATGACCAACACTTAAAGGAGAACAAAAAACACTAAAAATGAATATGACTAAAAAATGCCATATTGTATACACTGAACTTATGGCACCAACCTAAAGTTTCAGCTTCTCAATAAAAGCAATGATCCAGGACTTCAGATTTGTCACAGGTTTGTCACAGGGGGTCACGATCTTGGAAAGTGTCTGTGACACTCACATGCTCAATGTGTTCTGAGCTTAGGGGTTGGCCTGTAAGATAAGATGATGCTACAAGGCCAGTTATTAAATTCTGATGCTAGTTGCACTGGTTATTATGCTGTCATGTAGTAATTATATGTATTAATTACTAATCACCTTATATTGTGACATTTATATTATATGTACTGCATATTTTGATTTTGTCCTAAGCTCAGTAACTGAGAAAGGACATATCTTTGGAGGCACAGCTTCTGTGCTTATAGAAGCCCAAAGAATAAAATACAATAATTCTAACCTACTTCTTTAGTTAAGTTTTAGTTTATGCATGACCAGTTAATGCCTTCAGTGGCCATGCACACATGGTGCATCCACAGGGCTTCAACAATAAAAAAGCTTGAAAAGAGGCTAGAGCTCCATGGCACAAACCTGTAAATGGAAGTATTTTGCCAGGTCCTTGAGTTGTTAAAAAAGCAATATAAGAAACAATCTGTGTGGTTAATGTTTCCCAGCAATTGCATCATAGCAAAACAGTTATTGGTTTTGTGTGGGCTGTGGTTAGAAAAGTGCTGTATCTTAAAAGAAATTCCAAACTTTCCTAATTGCTTATTTTAATGGCTACATTTATCAGTAGACACATTATCTTTGAAATAAAAAATTTAACGCAGTTCACCAACTTTGTAACGGAATGTCTTTCCATTATATTAAAGAGCAATACCAATGGTGCAATGGTGGAAAACAGCCATTAAGGTTAGAAGTGTATTGTGGGAGTGATTATTTGTTTCTAATAAATCTCATGTAAGTGCACAAATGCCACAAAGACTGATACTTGTTCAAAGCAAAGATCAGTTTGCTGGACTATGAATCTTAGCAGAGGCTAAGTTTACCATGACAAGATCTAGAGGTGGATTTTATAAAATATGGTTTGAAAAACATTGCTGTCTTAATATCTATGTTGCTTGATAATAATTTGTACTGTGTCACAGAGTAAACACTGCCTTGCTTAAAAAAATATTTATAATTCTTGTCTACATTAATTTTCCTTCTGGAAATGTTTTTCCTTTATATTTTTAAAAATATATTTTAATTAATGTTAATAAATTTTTTAATATATGTTAATATATTCTTTACCAGAACATTTTATACAGGACAGAGTTTAATTATAGCTGAATTTTTGTTATAGTGAATTAAATATGAAATTATTAAATATATGTCAACATTAAAATGGCAAATATCTATTATGTATTATCTGTATAAGGGCCTACATTGTATTATACTGACTAAGCAGCTGTAGTTACTGTCATGTTTGGGGAGAAAAGGTTCCATTTGGACCACACCAGAACTGAATCTAAATAGAATCTAAGAGGCAGATTTACTAAGGGTCGAATTTCGAATGCCAAAGAAATTCGAAATTCAACCAGGGAATAGTGGGGAATTAAAAAAATTTGAATTTGAATTCTTTTAGCGCAATTCGATCAATCGAATGATCGAATAGGGAAATTCGATCAAATTTGATTCAAATCGAATTTTCGAACGATCTTTAAACGATCAATCGAATTTGTCTAATTTGATTTTAGGGAATGATCCCCATTTCGGTAGGTTTAATCTGGTGAAGTAGGTGATCGAATTTAAATTTAAAGGGGAAGTATTCGACCATCGAATTTTCGAATATTTGAATAAAATTAAATTTGAATATTCGAATCATTCGAATTCGAATATTCGATGGTCGAATTTGCCTAATTTGCATATTCGAAATTCTAATCTTTTTGAAAATTCGATCGAATATTCGAATCCTTCATGTGAATACATGTGAATTTAGTAAATTTGCCCCTAAATATGAGATTGGCTGCATCATACAGTATGTGATGGTAATCGACGATCAGTACTTTTGAGAACTCCCACTCACCTTGCTTGACGCCTTGCTTGATTTGGCCAATTTGGTCACATATAGGATAAGTGTGTTTTATGGCTATACTAAACAGTATACATTCAAAAATGCAATTGCAGGTAAGTCAGTCTAGCCCACATGTACAACTAGGTGGGGCAAGGTGCAAAGTTATAAAAAAAATAAAGCAGATGCAAAGCTGTGTGTGCACATTCATGCACATTTGGTTGCAAATTTTTCAGTATGTGGTAGTGCTTGAATCTGGCAGGGCAGTATAACATGGACTGGGTTGGGTGTTCCCTGGAACAACTCTGCATGCATGTTGTTGAAGATGCCTAAAGTAGAAGCACTGAGGAATGCAGATGCAATGTTAGGTAACAAGTAAACCGTTATGGATGTTAGCACTGTGCCTTTATTCCTTGCACTGGATTTGCAGGCAACACAAGGCAATGTTTATTGGCATTTCAGGTGACAACCTCACTTGAAAATTTGTTGAATGAACAGCTCTTTTTATGTTTGAAACAATTCATCTTTCCAGAGTGTGCCAGGAAATTAAAAGGTGGACCCCCTTCAAAACAAATCAAGGGGCTTGGGAACAAATTGTACTAACTATACAGTGTAGTCCACAGCAGGATCCTAAACCAGCTATTATTTTCCTTTCTAGCCATATTAGTACTGCCAATTGCAAATGTGGACTGAAAGATGGATGAAAATATTAAATTGGAGTATCATGAAAGAAAAGCCTTGACTTTTTTATACTATACATTGTAAAATGACGTACTGTGTTCCCTTTTTAATTGATTGTAATAAATTGTAAAATTCAGTTGTATTCAGTAGATGTGTATTCCAAAAAGTGGATCCAAATTTGTTCTGTGTCAGGAAATGCCTATCATAATACAATAAAAGGTGCAAATTTTATTCTGAAGGAAAATACATTTATTTATTTATTTCCCTTTACTGTTGGATAGGATTATAAATTAAGAAATAATTCTATAACCATGAATATTTGTTATTTATTAAGCATAAAAATTATAAAAACCTCTAATGAAAAACTATGACATCTAAAAGCTGCCAAGATCATGTAGAAGTCAATGGGAAATGTCCTAAACAGATTGTAAACTATGTATTTACATCAAGGTCTTTCACTTTTTGGGGTTTTGATTGTAAATGCAGGAAAATTGCTGCATAAGTATACATTTCTAGGTATTTGTATGCATTTTTATACATTTGAGCTTTTTATATTTGGATATTTTAATAAATAAGGAAACATTCATCCTTTTTAAAGTGTGAATTTATTTGTGGTAATATAAAAACCTCTAAAATTACACAAATACAAATTTTGATAAACAGGCCATATGGTTAAAAAAAAAGGAAATCTAAGTACATTAAACTATTCCCTGCTGTATGAGCTCAAATCTTACATTTCTGATCGCATGCAAGATACAATGATATCTATGAGCAAAGCTGCCACTTAGTAAAGTGGCAGGTAATCCAGCACAAATATCTTGTAGTTTGTTATGACCAACTGTTATTAAGTCCTAATGCTGCTATTTTTGACAAAAATTGCAGCTTAGCTTTAAGAGTTTCAAGTGCATTCAAGTTCTACAGCTATTAGTGTTGTGTGTTTCTAAAGACCTGCAGCCATCTGGTAACCATACCTTGCTGTATGCTAATCCAGACGTATTCCAACTATTCACTGAACTGGCAGAGGGTTTGTGTTACAATGAGCCCTTTCTCTGCTCAGCTCGAATTTTATGTAATGTACACCTCCAACTGTGCAGCACCATTTTCCTTTTTCATGGTACCATCTCTTGAAAAGAAAACAACCAGAGGAGAATTATGTAAGGGGAGATGTTCAGTGAGTCATTGGGGAGAAACAACAAAAGAATATAATTTATGTGCTTATAATTAACATGAGATTAAAGGGAACAGGAAAAGTCATGTGTGAAATCTTTCCAGAAGGCGACAGTCCAGAGCACAGTCAGCATTCTCGTTTTTTTATTAACATAGCATGTATATATATGATGAAATCATTAAATGCAAATACTTAGTAGGAGTCAGTGTTTAGACAGTAAAAGGCTTAACTGTTTATATAGCTTGTAACCAGCCTGTTGTTATCAAGGTTTTGCCACTAAACCACCCTACTACTAATCTGTCACCAGATCTCAAGTACCCTGATATTTCCCAGATGATACAGATCATGGTCTTTTATTTTATATGTGAAAACCATACTGATATGTAATACCATAACATTTTCTTTATGTATAGTTATTATAGGTTTAGACTATACATTGTTATTACTTGTGTTAACAACTACGTAAGGACTTTGATTTTTTTTATGTTGGAAAAAATAAAGCATTGCATGTAGTATTTTTTTTATCATGCATGTTTATATTCTGTACTACTTTGTTTACTTCATTGAATGTTGTTGCTAATTTCCATGTTGAAAACACAATTCAAGGCAACATATATCTATCTACTTATATTAACATTGCTCCTTAAAATATACCAATACCACTCATTTAATATTTTTAACAATATACTGGTTTTGTAACAATATATCAGGTTTTGTAAACCTAGACCTGTAGCAAGCATTACACTGTACATTACACAACCCAGTAAAATCCCATAGAAAGAGAATTTTCATCCTATGATTTGCTGAAATAGATTGTTGTGGTTTTTTCATCCAATCACAGAATAAAGAATAGGTATGACTAATTACAGGTAATTAATAATAGTAATTGGTCCAAGTACTATACTGTTTTTTTTCACCAATCTAAGAACTGTGTACTCCATGGGGTATATTGATCAAAGAGTGAAGTTAAGAGTGAAGTTCTGCCACTAGAGGGAAATTCCACAGCTCTCAATTCATTTCTATGGGATTTTTTAATGTGTATTTATCAAAGGGTAAAACTTCACTTCACCCATTGATAAATACGCCTTTCAAAAACCCATAGAAATGAATTGAGAGCTGCGGAATTTCACTCTAGTGGCGGAACTTCACTCTTTGATAAATCTACCCCCATATGTCCAGGTTAGATGGAGCAGTTGGAATGAAGCAACCTTCCATGTAAAGGGGTCACATGTAGTTACATGTATTACATTTTGCAAATCTTCTTTTACAGAAACAGTACCCCCATGTGCAAGTGTGAAAATAGGCAGCATGCTTGCTTTAATAGTTGTCCATTATTTGTAATTGTAAGTGAACATTTTTAATTAGACAAAAGAACCAGCTAAATTTCTGCTCCAAACTTAAAGGGATTCTGTCATGATATTTATGGTGTAATTTTTATTTCTACATTACACTGTTTATATTGCAAATAATTCACTCTACCATTTAAAAATGTTATTCTTGAACCAACAAATGTATTTGTAATAATGTTGTGGAGGCAGCCATTTCCGTGCATTGCGCCTAATTCTAATTCATGTAAACATTAAATAAGCCCAATAGGCTGGGTTTGCTTCCAAAAAGGATTAATTATTTCTTAGTTGGGATCAAGTACAAGTTACTGTTTTATTATTACAGAGAAAAAGGAAATAATTTTTTACATTTTGAATTATATCATTATAATGGAGTCTATGGGAGAGAGCCTTTCTGTAATTCGTAACTTTCTAGATAATGGGTTTCCAGATAACGGGTCCCATACCTGTACTGCAAAGTGGCCAAGGCCATCTTATAGCAAAGCAGGGTTTCTCCTGCTAGGGAGTTATTCTCATGACTACCACTATGGTCTATCACTTGGGGCTAGTGGGGCAATGCAAATTATTTCTGAATTAATTTTGATCTTTACAGTGCTCAAATCTTCAGTCTCCAGTCTACTTTTTTTGAAGGGTAATGGACTCTGGGGTGTCAGAAATAATTGCATCTTATTGTCTCTTATTAAGGGGCATATTTATTATGCTGTGTAAAAAATGGTGGGATAATACACCACAAATTAAATTTTTTATGCATTTTTCATATGTGGAGGATGTATTTCATGTGTTTATATAGGTGATATACCTGAAAAAAGTTGTGCTTCTATCTTGAAAATATAATATGGTTTGCACATTACTCTAATTTGTGGTGATATAATTTGTCCTACATAAATAGTTCTTGTTTAATAAGTAGCATTAATCTTTAGGGTTGGTAGGCTACCCCCCAAATCTCCACCATGACTGAAACGTTTGTAGTATTCAGGCAGCAAGATGAAATTTGGTGTAAGGCTAGTGGCAGATAAGCAGATTTGTGGAGATTTAGTCATATGGGGACTAATCAACACTTCAGCCTGCGACAATCTCCCCTAACTGCCTTCTTCCTGCCTTCTGTGCGCTTGAATGAGGCAACTTTGGGCGACTCTGGAACTCGAAGCGCCGCAAGTCCATTAGCGCAGGCGATTCCTCATTCAGGCAGATGGAAGGCAGTTCGGGGAGATTGTCGCCAGGCTGAAAAGGCGATTAGTTGCCTGGCGAATAAAAATCTCCCTGAATCTGCTTGTCTACCACAAGCCTAAAAGCAAAGAAATCTGTTGCAATTGCCGTACTTTGGTAAGTACTTACTTTTAAGCCACATGAAAGTTGTAATTTACTATTTGTTTTATTCCACCTTAGTACTTATTTTACCTATAAAAGTGAATGAGATAAAATCACGCATAGGAATTACTGCATAAAAATTGGAATAAAAGTAGTGTAAAATGCACTGGATATCAACACCACTTTTTGCATTTTTTTCAAGCTGGCATCTTTTAATAGTAAATCATTAAACTTTGTTACAAATACATTTAATTGAATTGCACTACATTTTTAGAACCACACTATTGTGATATTCTGCTAGTGAACATGTTTTTCTATTTTGGTCACCTACTGACCATTTGAGTACTCATGCATGTTTTCAGTTCTTTTTTTACCCACTGCTTTGGTGAATGTTTTTTTAAGAACAATACCATATGAGGCTGTTTAATTGCTGCTGCATAGCTGGTAAACAAATTGAAAACTGGCATGGTTGGTAAAATGTGATAACAGATGATATATATAAAATATTGTCAATTATTACATCATTCTAATGGGTAGACAGAATATTATTATTTCTGACCATAAGTTTCTGGCTTTTAAGATGGCCATAAACTTTTCTTAAGTGATAAATTATAAAATTCAAATTGAGGCCCATCACCAAAAGTTATAAAGATACTTGACAAACCAGACTTGCTAAAGATCTAAATTGATTTCAGTCTCATTACACAGACAAACCGTTCTTACACCACATATGACTTTTTAAGAGGAGCTATTGAATGTACAGTATGTTTAAGCATGTGGTATGTTTTCTTTAGTTTTCAGGCAGTTGTCCAGGGATTCTAATTTGCTGTGATGAAAAGGAATTTGTATCCACAGAGTCTCACCTTGCAGTTACCCATCAATATTTTTTTACTCAAACAATAGGACCCTTAATTAAACATATTAATTTGAAGGATAAAAGTATCCCTTGATGTTTTATTTGTTTCCAGAATGAGGTGCTAACATGTAGGGATTACCAACTAATACATTGGCAGAGGCACTTTAGCCAACAGAACCTATACCCTTGAACAATTACACATGGTATGTGAATGCTTCGTGAAATTGTATAGTATGTGAAACACAGATTCTGACATCTTAGCATGTATTCATATTTATGTGATCTGTGCAATATAACTACCTCCAATGTCTAAATAAAGTGAAAAATGAAAAATGATGTGCTTCAACGTAGGGTATCTTTCAAACAATGGATTAATTCTTAAGCAGTATTAAGACATTTTTGTTTTATTTTGATTGTTTGTTATCAATCACAGGAAAAGTTGAGGTTTACAAAAATCCCTACTGTAGTTTACAGAACACATCTTAAAGAGCAGATAGGTAATCTAGAATATAAAGTATATAATTGATATTATATAATAATATAATAAGAGTTCCCTAGTGTTTCACACCATCCACTTGAGCCATTCTGACCATCTAGTTTGTGAAGGCAAATGACTCAAAGGGGAATAATTTGTACTTTAAGTCCATGTTATATAACTATACTATCTTACTAGTTTTGGTACCTTGTGAACTATTTTGTAGATAGTTTCAAAAGTAAAAGTTGGATTGTAAACCACCAAAATGTATACAATTGTAAAATATGCCAAATCAGTTCTTCATTTTGGTTTAAGTTCAGGCTGATAATCATTAATTTTTGGGTATAAAAGGCAAATGTTGTCTTCTACTACCAAGATCTTTTCATGCTAATATTTTTCCCTAAACTATTGTATCCAGCCTAAGGCCCACCAAATGTGCCCTTCAAGCATTTCCCCCCTTCACCAACTGCTTTAGGCTTCTTGGACTTGTTTGACTCATGTTGCTGAAAAATGATAATTGGGAAGTTCTACAGTAAGCACATAACTGTGTCTTGTATCTTTTTGCTCCTATGTTACTCAAATTAACATTAACACCATACATAATAATTACCATAAAATATTACTAGTGCCCCATAAAAAGCTGACAGATATTTAATCAGTTGGGATTCTTTACTGAAATTTTCATATATGCATTGTAGGATGCTTAACATCTAAGCTTCCAGCTCTTGCACAGTGAATGTAAAAGACAGGGTTTAATTGTTTCAGCTACCAATACATTCATCCTTCTGCTGCTGACAGCATTTTCCTCTGTAATGGGAAATTTCTGGTTAAACTCCAGTGCCACAAATGAGTGATGGGAGCCCCCTGAGAAACAATTTTTTGCTTGTCAGAATACTTTTAAATTAGTGGCACCACTGACCAAAACTTAAATAAACATTTCAGTGTTTTTACAAATAATGAACATAGAAATCTAGGGACCCCTTCCACAAACCAACCTTCAAATGATGACATTAATGTTTCTTTCAAAAGTATTTATGTTGTGTTTTTACTCTGGTGAAGCAGTTTTAGTTTCTGAACCTGATTTACAAGAACTTTTCCTGTTCTCTGGTTGTATTATTTATATTATTTGTAAAAGTGCCGATTATTGTCTGATTCCCATAAAATGGGATTTTCTATAAGTAGTTAGAGGTGCCAGAAACACATTCCTTAAGATAGCTGCTAATGCAGTACAGGCTACTCTCTGCACATGGATTGATTATTCTATGAAATCATCAATCTGAAAAAAAAATATACATTTTACTTTCAAATACATTTTTAAAGAACATTAACAGAATACATATTTTTATTTTATTCAGATTCTAACTTAAATGCTGCAAAACTATCCAGCTGATGTTATAATTTTAATAATGAAAAGTATTTTCAGAAATCAGAATTTTTTTTCTGTTTTATATTAATTGAATAGAGAAAAAAAGAATTTAATACAGGAATACAATTATAAAATTTTTGCAGTGACAAAGCAAGCTTTTTGATGGATCTACTTTCGTAAGATCTCTGGAAAAAATCGAGAGTAAATAGACATCTCTGCACAGGATACATAGCTAATTACTTGTGATCTGAACTTTAAAACAAAGCACAAATGTTACTGATGTATTATATACACCAGCAAACAGTATATACCTCAGCCTACTCTGTTTCCCAAATCTGCTCCATTTTTCTTATCATTGGCTGCCTGGAGCAATCCAATGAACTAATAGTTTACTGGTGTCTGCCAGAGTTATGGTCAAACAGTGTCTCATTAGGAAGTTTAATGGTTCTAACATTACCCAGTTGTTTTTGTATGCAGCCAAATGAGCTCATTTGTTTTTGAAAACAAGTAATTGCAGCGTATCAAAAAGATATACATAGAGACCTTTTAACCACCTCTTCCCTGTCTCAATGTTTTTAATGATGTTACCTCCCCAGAATTTATAAAGAGCTGAAATAATTTTAGAAGAATAAAAAATGTGCATATTTTAGTTATGAATATAATTTTCCAGTAGAGACCTATTCAGATTTAAACAGCTGTGCTTTAAGAATGGATATTCAATTAAAATGTTTAATTTAAATCAAGATCATTCTTTTCTATTAAAATATTAATAAACAGGCAATATGCAACAAAAACAATTGCCCACAATGCCCTTTTTAATCTAATCCCTGCAAATTTCTCACTGGATCCCAGAGCTGCTCAATTTAGGTAGCCCTATATCTGTCTGGCCCTCCTAGAGAGACTATACAGAATCTAGCTACCCCTTACTAGTCCTAACTTATGATGGCTCCACGTTGGACTCCAATCCACTTAGGGGAGTCTTGGGTTAAGACTTCTGATAAAAAGCCCTAAGCTGCACATGGTTTTTTCTTTTATATTAAAGCATACTGACACCTCGTGGTCAAACTTGACAAAGCATACTATGACCCAGGAAGTGGGAAGTAGGGTTGCCGCCTTTTCTGGGGACGAAAAATGGGCAGAGGGCGGAGGCAAGGCAGTGTACAGCACCAGTGACATCGGGCAGGAATGGTGATGTTGGGGACAGGCCTAGTGATCTGGCAATTGGCTGATCACAACGTCATTATTTTCAATGTCCAGTCTAGATTTTCTAATTTGAGAGGAAGGTTTCATCTGAACAGCCCTTCCAAATACAGGGCTGTTCGGGTGAAATCCAGACATGTGTAGTGATGGGCAAATCTGCTGCATTTCGCTTCGCTAAATTTTTTGCAAATTTCTAGAGAAATTAATGAAATGGCTAAAAATTCACGAAAGGCCGTCATTTTGGACGCCAGCGTAAATTGCCGGAGTCGGACGCCAGCGTCCAAAATGAGACACCAGTGAATTTTCACCAGCCAAAATGTTACTGGTGTTTCACGAATTGTTTCGCCTATGGCGGATTGCGCGGGTTTGCCGCAAATTCACCCCAGGTGAATAATTTTGTCCATCACTAGACAGGTGGCAGCTCTGCTTTGAACCTTTGTGACCAATCATTATGGGATGGCAAAATAAATATGGAATAAATGTATCAGTCCCTACAAACCCATTTATTATGAAATGTTGCTTATGTTTTTTTAAATACATGCTAGCAATAACAATTTAATAGCTAATCTGTATTAGCTAATCTGTACTATCTGTAGTATTCTTACAGTTCAAGGCTCATAAAGACCACAAAATTTTAATAAATCGGAATAGCTTTGGGAAAATTTTGTTTACTTGGAACATATTCCTTGCTTATTACCAGGTACTCATGGCTATGCAAATATAGGATCTAGTACCTGGAAACCAATTATCCAGAAATCATGCCATTTTCCGTAGAGTTGTTTATAACAACCCCCGCCCCTTTTTACTAATTGTCTTTCATTTATAATGATAAAACATACATTTGTGCTTGTCAACATAACCCTAACCATATTAGTTGCAAAACAATTATATTGTTTTTTTTTTTTATTATTTAAATATATTTTAGTAGGTATGGTGATCATTTTTGCAAGTGATGAAATAGATTATGAATGCTGATGTGACATTATTGACTGTGGCAATAAGCTCTTTTTTTTATTATAGTTTTTTCACAGCAGTAAGAAATGTAGTAAAACAGACATTTGGCATCTCAGTTTGTATTAGTGATGGGCGAATCTATCCCATTTTGCTTTGCCGAAAAATTCTCAAATTTCCAGCGAAATTCGTGAATTGGCGCAAAAATTCATCTCGTTTTTGACACGTCGCGTAGCTTGCGCGTCACATCATTTTCGGCGCGCATCTTGTTTTTTTTTTACGCCAGCAAATCTTTGCTGGTGGTTCGCAAATTTATTCGCTGGAGGCGAATTGCGGGAATTCGCCCATCACTATAGATAATACATGTTCATTCTCAGTGCCTTTTTAGTCCCTAGTTATGTTGACTTCTTTAAGTAAACCAATATGGTAGGGGTAGTGGTAGTTGCAATTTACAGCCTTTATTGCACTCTGGACACTCCAAGCAATAGATAGAAAAGAGAAATATAAATAAACTTAATTAATATAGCTGAAAAGGAACAAGCAAATGAATGGTAATGATTAATAAGTGGCAGTTTTTTTTAATGTTACAGTATAATTATGTGTTTTGTTCATTCATCTACATTTATCTTACATTAAGGGGCAGATTTACTAAGGGTCGAATTTCAAAGTGCAAAAAACTTAAAATTGGACCCTCAAATTGAATCTAGAAGTTCTACAAGCTGTAGTAATTTCAGGTAGTTGGAATTACTGGGGGATAACTGTTGAACTGAAGAAGCTGCGCAGATGAGAAGTGAAACGTCTTCAATAATTACTCAGCAAGTCCAGTTGTTTTAGAATTACTTATATCAGATATACCATGACCTGAATGAATGAAAATCTTCATAGTCATATTGTGTGAACATATTGTGTAAATAATTATTTTTATTAACACTGCATTACTGTGACACTAACATTTTACTGCCCTCTTATGGAACATAAATACATCTAAGTAACTATGTTTTCTCCACCAAGGAAACTAAGTTATACAGTTAAATGAACCATTTTTTCTTCTCCAGTATGTTTCTGCATTGATGTATAATGCCCCCTTCATTTGTATTGTTCCATCAACCACATTTTACATGCTTTATAAATAATTATATAAAAATAGAAATAATAAAATAATAAAAAGGGAAAATACATATTGCAGTCAACATTTGTTACAAGTAAAGAAGCATCATACAACCTAGCATCTCTATACTTTTTAGAATAATTATGGGCCAAAGATTTCATAATTAATCCTATTAGTCTTACATGCATGGTTTAATCTGACTGTAATTTACCCTTCATTAATCAGTGTAAATAATTGTAACTTATATTTAACCTAT
Organism: Xenopus borealis; assembly: GCA_024363595.1. Taxonomy (NCBI): domain Eukaryota; kingdom Metazoa; phylum Chordata; class Amphibia; order Anura; family Pipidae; genus Xenopus; species Xenopus borealis. The sequence goes on from CM044438.1 coordinate 74,677,675, forward strand.
TTTAATGTAACCTGTATGTTTACACAATGTACTATAGAATTGTCTCATAAGAGATGACTAGCTATAGATTTTTAACAGCATTGTTTTTCTAAAAAGTTTCTGACCTCAGTGCCAAGTATTATTTTCTGCATGGGGTGAATTGAATTCTATATTATTTGATATGCCACTCAAAATAGCTTAAATATCCATGTTAATGCTATTTCATGATTAATAACTTTATTGAATGATTACAGGGTCATTACTTGTACTCTCCTGTGACTGATGAGGAAAAACTTTTGGCTTCCTCACCGTACTAACTGCCCACTTGATCTCATTCCTTCCAGTCTTCTCTGCAACACCAATCCCTGTTTAAAAAAAGTTTTAAAGGAACAGTTCAGTGTAAACATAAAAACTGGATAAATAGGCTGTGCAAAATAAAAAATGTTTCTAATATAGTTAGTCAGGGAAAAATGCAAACTATAAAGGCTGGAGTGACTGGATGTTTAATATAATAGCCAGAATCCAACCTCCTGCTTTTTCAGCTTTTTAACTTTGAGTTAGTCAGCAACTTGAAGGGGGACTACATGGGACATAAATGTTCAGTGAGTTTGCAATTGATCCTCCGCATTCAGCTCAGATTCAGAAGCAACTGTTATGGCCCATGCGGCCCTCCTTCAAGTCACTGTTTGGTTACTGCCTGGTCACCAGGGTAACCAGTCAGGGGAAAACAAGAGAGCTGAAAAGCAGGAAGTTGGATTCTGGCTATTATGTTAGACATCCAGTCACTCCAGCCTTTATACATTACATTTTTGGCTAACTAAATTAAAAACATTTTTTATTTTGCACTGCCTATTTATTTACACAGTTTGTATTTTTATACTGAACAATTCCTTTAAGTCATCTATTTAATCTCTCTCTCTCAACTAGAATCTTTCTTTCTCAACTAAAACAAGCACTTTTCATTCTAAAAAAAAGCCTCTCTTGATCCTTACAAACTTGATAACCTTCTGTTCTCACTAATAATACTGCTTGATTTCTCAGCTGCATTTGACACTGAGGATCATCCTTTGCTCTTCCAGTCCCTCCATTTGCTTGGCCTTCGTGACACAGCCCTGTCCTGGTTCTCTTCTTACCTCACTAATTGTTCCTTCTCTTAAAATGGCATATCATCTTCTTCCCTACATTTGTGTTGGGACTTCTCAAGACTTTGTCCTTGGCCCCTTTTTACTCTCTCTTTCTTTCTATACTTCCTCTCTCGGCAAACTAATTGAATCATATGGTTTTCAATACCACTATCTATGCTGACAATAGACAGAACTATCTCTCCTCTCCTGATAGAAACCAAGAACTCTTCCTGCCTCTCCGCTATCTCTACTTGGATGTCACAATGCTACCTTAAACTAAACCTCTCTAAAAGGGAAATGGTTCTCTTTCCCCCAACTACCACCAGTAACTTTCCAAACGTCCCATAGTTAACAATTCCACTATCACCCCGTCTCACCAGGCCCAGTGCCTTGTGGTTATCCTAGATTATGCCCTGTCCTTTAATCCTCATATCCAGTCACTTATTAAATCATGCCATTTACACCAAAGGAATATTCAAATATCATAATTTATCACCCATAATGCCACCAAATGTTCACATTTACTCTTTCATGATATCACGTCTAGACTACTTTATTTCTCTATTAATTGGCCTACCGTACCAGAGTCAACTCTCCAGTCTCTAATGAATACTGCTGCCAGGCTTATACACCTCAGCAACCACACTCTACCAAACCCTGCACTGGCTTCCACCAACTTACAGAAAACAATTCAAACTTATGACCCTAACATTCAAGGCAGGTTATAAGTCTGCCCCACCCTACATCTCTGAATTTATTTCTCTAGATACTCACCCAAACTCTTACTCTAATGACCTGCTCACATGCTTGCATTCAAGACTTTGCAAGGGTTGCACCCCGTCTCTGGAATTCTCTCATGGTCTGTCCAAATTTCTCCAAACTTTCTGCTTTCAAAAGATCTTTTAAAACACACCTATTTAGAGAAGTCTACCCTAATTCTGTTTAGCTTCCACATGCAATACCATATGCTACATCTCTCACCTTGATCATTTTGGTCTCTACCACTTGAACCTCAATCCCTTCCCATTTTAAATTGCAAACTCTTATGTACAGGACCTTCTTCACCTCTTGTATTGATTACTGGTTGCTACGTATGTAATTTTGTACAGTATATTCCATGTATGTCATTCTATCCGTTCCTTATGTAAACACATTTATTTTACAGTGCTGCAAAATATGTTGAATCGCTAAAAATGCATATAAATATTATTATTATTATTATTAATAATAATAATAATAATAATAATAACTGTACCTCTTTCTGTCAAAAATGTTGCCCACTTTCCCTTTCTGTAACATTTTGCTACACTGAAAATTGACAATTGACTTTTAGGTCTACTGTGTAGCAAAAATAAAATATAATAAATAAGTTGAAAGGTAAATCATTAACATTTTTCAATACCAGAATATTATGGTGCAACGTCTTCCTAAAAATTAATAATGAGAAACATAAAGCTACAGTATATGTACAGGGATCATTCTTTTACATCTCTTTCAGACTCTTTTAACATCACATGAGATAGCTTCATGATCTCCTTTAAACAAAATCTGGCAGCAACATTTCTTTCTAAAGAATGTGCTAAAGTTTGCACATTTGCCTGAAATCCTTCTGTAATCCTAATGGAAACAGAATAACACGGGAGACCAGCAGCATATGTGTTTCTTAGAAACTTAAACAACACTGAAAGAATCTTTAGACTTTATTATATAAAAGTTAAAAAATAGCTATATATTTCACTAAAGGACAACTGCAACCCAATCATGTTGCCTCATAAGTATTTTTTTTAATGTTGTTGTAATAATTCTAATGCCCACTATTATGATTTCATTTACATAGCTAAAAGTCATTGGGCAATATCAGTAATATTAGGCAAATATTTTAAGAGCAATGCATCTCCAATACTACATGAATGATTATCTGTTTTACACACTGTCAGTACATCCATGGTCATTCTGTGATGCTCTGCCCCCTGGTCTGTGCAACAGCCACACAGAGAGTCTGCAGAATAATATTCTATGCATCATGTGCTCCTCTTAATTGTTTCCATTCCAAATTGACTGTCAGAATTTTAAACCCTGTCTAATCCTTTTCTGCAATTCTGTACTGTGATCTCTTATCTAGTTTTGATGCAGATTGGGTTAATTAAAATTATTTTATCCTCTTCCAACCATCTTCCATACTCCTAGCCTATCCAGTGAACCTCAAGTGGTTACAACCTGGTGGCACCCAAGTAGTAGTCATACGTTCTCTTAATCTCGACGAACCATCTTTCATACTCCTAGCCTATCCTGTGAACCTGAAATGGTTACATCTTGATTGCAGCCAAGTAGTAGATTTTAAGTTCTCTTATCCACTTCCAACCATCGTTCATACTCATAGCCTAGCCAATGAACATCAAGTGGCTACTTTAAGTTCCCTCATTCTCTTCTAACCATCTTTAATTCTCCTTGCCTACCTAGTGAACCTTAATTGGTTATGTCCTGGTGGCACCCAAGTAGAAATCCCAAATTAGTGTGTAAATGTTCCTGAAGTCAAATGTGGTATAATATGAAGATACGAATGCAAAAGACCAGGTTAATTTTGCAAATTAAGTAGAATGGAGACACCATCATAACAGTAAGAAATGACCCTACGGGGCCGATTTACAAAATTCACGTGAAGAAATCGAAGTTCGAACAAATTCGATCAAATTTCGAATTTCGTTTGGTCGAATATGAAAATTTTGGCATATTCGATCATCGAATAGGGAATGGTCGAACGATTGAATACATTCGAATAGAGTCGAATGAACGAATATTCGATCATTCGACCAGTGAAGGATCTAATTGCAATAGAAGCCTATGGGAGCACTCCCATAGGCTTCTGAGGCTAAGTCCTGATCGAATAGGATTCGTATGATCGAAGTCTCCGATTGTTCAAATCGTACGAATCATTCGAATGATCGAATGATTTATTCGTTCAGTTGAATGATTTATTCGACTGATCTAATAAATTTCTATTCGAGCGTCGAATGATCGAATATCGAATAAAAGGTAGCCCAGAACTATTCGATTAATATTTGAAAATCGAATGCTAATCGAATTGAAACTAATTTTTTTTTGGGGAATAATAGTAAATGTGCCCCTACCTGTCTATGGATTTCCTATGCACACCTTATAATCAGTTAACCCTCGAACTGCTGAATCTTACTTGAGCCAAAAACTTGATCCTAATTTCTTTGATTGGGAAAAAGCATTATTTACACAAAGTTAAAACACACTGACTTGACACACAGATATATACAGTCCCTGAGGTCTCTAGCTAATCAATTTCTTTACATACAATCATTTGGAATATTTTCCTGATTTCTGGCAAGAGAATGAAGAAGCTTTCTAGAAAGGGCAGGAACAGTTGGCATTGACTAGGAAAACTGTAATCGGGAATCAGTGGGGACATAAAATATGTTCAGAGGAAATGCTGAAACACTTCAAAGATGTTAGCTGGAAATTGAAAATATCAAGAAAATCATAAAAATGTTACATGTGCTGAAGAAAAAAAAGAACTGATAAAGCACATCTGGCAAGAGCAGAAACATATGCCTAGTTTACACCTTAGAAAGTTTTTTTTTACCAAGTACTTTGCCACCAATGCATTTTGTATAATGTTTACAACATGCTTGTTATTGGTTATAGAAATAACTATATCTTGCAAATAGATTTGTTTCTTAAGCAAGATGTTTATGGATATACAGTAAATAAAAAGGAGATCAGGACCTGGTAGAAACCTCTGCATGTGCAATTCATGAATAGAGATCTGAATACTATACTTACTACAATAAAATAGAAACACACAAAAACATTTCAAATAATGCTGTGAAAACAGTTGCAAAACTTTTGAAGTTTATTGACGTCAGACGCCTATTGGAAAGAATGGCAATAGGCATCACTGTTTATCACTAGGGATGTGCGAATTTGACCCATTTTGCTTCACCAACATTTTGCTGAAATACATCAAAGTCTATGAGCGACAAATTATTTTTGATGCACGACATTTTTCTGACACACAACATTGTTTTTTTTCTCTCATTGGAGTTATGAGACTTGGAGAAACAAATTTGCTCATCTTTACTTATTGCTGCTAATGCTGAACAACAGTTCAGTACTGAACAAGTCAGTAAAAACTGATTTTACTGACTTTGGAGTTCCAGAGTGGTGCCTGCCTCTTTTGAAGTTTCATCAGTGCTTTACTCCCCTTTACTGAAGGTCTGGGGCATGAGCACCCGAACCCCCACATGGTAAACTTGTCCAGTCACATTAGAGAATCCATGCTTCTCACAGTTTCATGTCCTAATACTGAAAAACTTCAAACTGATGTCACTGTTTTGTAACATTGTTGATAAGTGCCAAAATTGTTCGTGATATCAATGTACTATTGTACTAATATGCAAGACTCTTGTCTGAATTCAATCCATTCTTTTGGCACATAATTTGATCAGCCTCCAGGACTTGGTTCCCCCTTGATGATTAAAAAGAGCAACCACATATATATTTTCTAACTGGATAATTACATTCTTCCAGTATATCTCTCTGTAGGAAAATGTCACTACCTTCTAAAGTGCCTTCAGTTCTCTGTAATTTGAAGAAGTCATCTTCTCCTTCTGTGACCACAACCCCTGTGCCATCTGACTGTTTAGGTGGGCCAAGTCCATCACTTTAGGGCTGCTTTCATTTGGGGTGACACTCATCCTTTTGTCTAGACCTGAACAATCCATTTTCTCAGTATCAAGAGATGAAAAGATCTCATTTGTGTCTTGGCCCAAGGAACTGCCTCTATGGTCACAGTCATATGACCAAGTACTCTCGTACTAGCATGATGGATGGAAATAAATCTACTCTTCAATGTATCTCTTATCTGCTGAACCAAAGTCTGCACTTTTTCTTCTGGTAGAAATATCTTCATGTGATGGGAATCTATTTTGAAAACCAAGAATCTTATTAAGGTGGATTGATTTTTCAGTTGACTATCTAGCCATGACTTTCTAAAACTGTTATAGTTCTAATTGACACTCTGCTGGAGACTTTCAGAAACTAGTCGTCCAGATAACTTATTTATAGCTATTGTAAATATGCCTTCTTTTTTTAACACTGCTGTCTGAACTTTATGGTGTAACTGTCTTTTATATAACCCAGGACCCACTTGTCTGTGATGGTCTGCTCCCACTGATGATAACATATTGCAAGCCTGCCTCCCACAGCTTCGGGTATATGCCTGATGTCAGTATTGCAACTTTCGGTTTTTGAAGACTTTAGGCTTGATTCCTCTTCTGTCTATGGCAGATTCTGAAAGCCTAAATAGTCTGTTTTTTTCTGAAAGTCTCTGTTCCTGAGTCCATATTTGGACTGTTTAGCCCTGATTGACTTGCTTCTGGACCCGTAATGAAAAAAAGATCTCTTGGACCCCCTATAAGTATTTTGAGGAAATGTTTTTCCTTTTCCACCTTGTAGACTAGTTGATCCAGTGTAGAGCTGAATAGCTTCCCTGGTTTAAAGGGCAATGAGTAGTGATGGGCGAATTTATTCGCCAGGGGCGAATTCGCGGCGAATTCCCGCGATTCACCGCTGGCGAATAAATTCGCGAAACAGCAGGAAAAATTTGCCGCCAAAAATTCGCCGCCAAAAACGAGTCGCGCGTCGTTTTTGACGCAACGCGCGCCGAAAACGACTCGTTTCGCGAATTGGCGAAAAATTCGCGAATTTCTCTGGAAATTCGCAAACTTTTCGGCGAAGCGAAACGCGGCCGTTTCGCCCATCACTAGCAATGAGCAGAGGCTATGTTTCAATGTCAAATCTGCCTCCCAAGCATTCATCCAGAAAGCTCTTCTGGCAACTGAAGATAGTGCCATCATCCTGGCAGACAGCTTCACTGATTCAACAGTCGATTCACACAGGAAATTTTTAGCCATCTTTATATATTTGAGGGAATCCAAAATTTTCTTTTTAGTTCTTTGTAAGTGATACTCTATTTCTTTTTTGTTGGAGGCTTTCTGAAAGCAGTCATCCATTTAACTAATTTATAGGTACTTTAAATATGCCTTCTTTTCTTAACACTGCTGCTAGAATGACTACTGTATAATCTTTGCAAACACCCTTTGTGCTGAAGTGATTCTGAAAGGTAAAGCTCTGAACTATAGATGCCTGATTTTTTTGTTCAAACATACTACAACTCTTCCTGCACCCTCGATGTATCATGACCTGTAAATAGGCATCCTTTGGATTTATAGTGGCCATTAAGTGCACTTTGTTAAAAATGTATTGGACAGACTTGGACTCCATGCAAAATGTTCTCTTGTAAATGAATTTGTTGAGATACCTTAGATCTATGACCAGCTTCAGCTTTCCTCTGGGGAACATCTTTCAGCATGTTCATTCAAAAGAAATAGTATACAGTGTCTTGAAAATTACTTCTCTTTGTCTGGATAAAATACAGTATATCTTGAAAGCTTGAGCACTGAACTCTATGGTGTAACCATCTTTAATACATTCCAGGACCTACTTGTCTGTAATGTCTGTGATGGTCTGCTCCACTGATGAATAAATATTTCCAGCCTGCCTCCCACACCTTCACTGTGAAGAACCACCTATGCTGCTTCAAATGAAAGTCCTTTCATAGTCTGAAGGGGTGGCCTCTGGTGTGGTGATCCTCTTTATTGGTAAAAAGGTCCCCTGAAATTTGTCTATAATGTCCTCGAATGTATTTGTAAAGTGTTATCCTGTCCCCTCGCAAGCGCTTCTTCCATCCCTCTAACCAGTTTAGTTGCATGTCTCTACACTCTCTCCAGCTCATTTATAACCCTCTTAAGGACTGGAGTCCAAAACTGCACTGCATACTCCAGATGAGGTCTTACTAGGGATCTGTAAAGACGTATAATTATGTTTTCATCCTTTGAATTCATGCCCTTGTTTATGCAAGACAAAATTTTATTTGCTTTAGTAGCTACAGAATGACACTGCCCAGAATTAGACAACTTGTTATCTATAAAAAACCCAAGATCTTTCTCATTTAAGGAAACTCCCAACACACTGCCATTTAGTGTATAACTTGCATTTATATTATTTTTCCAAAGTGCATAACCTTGCATTTCTCAACATTGAACCTCATTTTTCAATTTGCTGCCCAATTTCCTAACTTAGACAAATCACTCTTCAGTGTGGCAGCATCCTGCATGGTACTTATAGTTCTGCACAAAGTAGTATCATTTGCAAAAATAGAAACCATACTTTCAATGCCCACATCCAGGTAATTAATAAACAAGTTTAAAAGAAAGTGACCCAGTTCAGAGCTGTACACCACTAACAACACTGTTCCAATTAGAAAATGTTCCATTTACCACCACTCTTTGTAGTCTATATTTTAGCCAGTTCTCTATCGAGGTACAAATACTATGTTCCAGGTCAACATACCTTAATTTAACCAATAACCTTCTATGTGGCACTGTATTGAATGCTTTAGCAAAGTCTAAGTAAATCACATCCACTGCCATCCCAGAATCGAGGTCCCTGCTTACCTTCTCATAAAAAGAAATTAAGTTAGTCTGGCATAAAACCATACTGGCACAAACTCATAGTATTAGTATTTGCTATGAAGTCCAGTATCATATCCTTTATTAATCCTTTGAAAAGCTTTCCTACCTCCAATGTCAGACTAACTGGCCTATAGTTTTGAGGCTGAGAACGGGATCCTTTTTTGAATAGCGGTACCCCATTAGCAATTCGCCAGTCTCTCTGCACCATGCCAGACCTCAATGAATGCTTAAAAATTGAGTAGAGAGGTCTGGCAACCACAGAGCTAAGCTCGCTAAGTACCCTGGGATGAATCCCATCTGGCCCTGGACCTTTGTTTATTTTAACATGTTCTAGTCTTTTTTGAATTTCATCATGTGTGAACCATGCATCATTAGATGTATTATTAGAACTGGGACTATTAACAAGGAAAGCTTCATTAGCTGGTTCCTCGTTTGTGTAGACAGATGAAAATATGCATTCAGAATCTGAGCTTTTTGCTTTTTCTCATCAACCAGCTGACCCCCCTCTGATAATAAAGGCCCTACCCCTTCCTGCTTAATTTTTTTACTATTAACATATTTAAAAAATAATTTGCAATATCCTTTTCCAGGTCAATTTTAGCTTGCCTGATAGCTTTTTTGCATGATTTATTGGCCTCCTTGTATCTTATAAATGATATGGCTGTCCCAGCTAACTTGAAAGCCTTAAAGGCAGGTCTTTTCTTACCCACCTCAACACCAACTCTTCTATTGAACTAAAAAAAGGTTTTGCTTTGCAACAACGTTCCTTGCTTACAAGTAGAATATACTGACATATATATTTATCAAGCAGCATTTTAAAGATTTACCATTTTTGTTCAGTGTTTAACCCTGTGAAAAGTCATGTCAGATCCGCCTTCTATGCCTTCATCCATTAAGCTCTTCTGCCAACAGATAGTGCCCTCATCCTGGCAGGCAGCTTAACTGATTCAACATCCGTATCACACAGGAAATCTGTAGCCAGCTTTATATATTTGAGGGAATCCAAAATTTCATCTTTAGACACTCCTGTATCTATATCTTTTTCCAGATTATTAATCCAGCACTTCATTGTTCTGGAAACAGAAACTGCTTCTATGGATGGTTTGGCTATTCCAGTTGCTGCAATATAAGATCTTCTTAATGCAGTGTCAGCCCTTCGATCCAAAGGCTTCTTAAGACCCAAAGTATCCTCAACAAGAATTGTTGTTCTCTGTGACATCCTGGCTATGAGTCTGTCCACCGAAAGAGGTTTGTCCCACTTAGCAATATATTGTTTGTATAAGGGAAACATCTGTTTGAGCCTCTTCATTCAATCTCCATAAGATTTCTTATGAACAGATTAAATGGGAAGGTGTCCTCTCTTGGCAGAAAGAAAGAAGCATATCCTTAGGCAGATTTTTACTCTTCTTTGCCTTGATCTTCCATAACTTTGTTCCCTCTGATCCTGACCAACAGAAAAAACAGAGGAAGAAGATATTTGGCCAGAGTCAGAATCACCAGATACCTGGTCAATGATAATCAAATCTTCATTATTCCCTGAAGTAGAAGGGTTCACTGTTTGCCTCATTTCATAAATTGTCTTTGACATCATAGACTTAAACCAGTCAATAAAGCACTCTGACCTCTTCATCTGCTCTTCCCACATTTGTTTTTATACAGGGAACAAGAATCTGTGCATAATCCTGAGGTAAAGGATTCTCACATGCAGCACAAATTCTATGTTTAACAAACATCTGCCAGAAAAATACATGTAACAGCAGTCAATAATAGCAGGCAAAAGAACATGTGGTAGACTTGCAGGGTAAGTAAAACATACCTTGTCATAAAGTACCTTTGCAAGAAAACAGCTTGACAGAGAAAGCAGCCCTCAACTGTAAAAGGCCCCTTAGTAAAACCAAAAAGGTTATATACATACCTTCCTCTTGATGACTAGATGTAGAAAAGCTGCTCCAGTCCACCGTCGTGACACACACATGCATGCACACAGACATGCACATGGATGCAAAAACTTCCCTGAACCCATGCATGGCCGCTCCAGCTCTGAATCCTTCCGTTGTCTGACCACAGTTCTTTTCCTGCTAGGGCAAATTTCAGGCTAAAAATCCCCACAAGGATTATGAGCCCAATGCGTATAGCACGCATAACTTGTCAAGGGCGTTCTCCCCCCCCCCATGGGTTAACCCTAAATTAAGCCCTAGTCATCCATCAAGCTCCTCAGAGCCTGAATCTTCCAAAACATTATCTTTTCCACCTTGTCCACAGGTATGACAGGAAAAAAACATGCTGGGGAGGAGACTGCTATTTAACCTTTTTTATGCTAGCTGTCCTATCAGGAAAATACAGGAGTAACCATTTGTGTGGATATAGAGGCAACACTTGCATGTCCAAATAATCTCTAAATTCAGACACAATACATTTTATATACAACATATTGTAGGCACTGAGCTATAAGAAGAAGAAAAGAAGATGATAAAAGCAAACCTGCATATTTTTTGTCATTTTCATACTGCATTGTGTTTAATTTCATTATGGAAGCTCCCTTTTGTGTCCTAGAAGACATATGGAGCCAACTGGCTGCCAAAAAATGCAGAACACTTAAAAAGACAATTAATAGCTTTGTGACATTCACTACTTTCCTGGTTCATTTCTAAGACAACATATTTTTCTTAAAAAGACAGATCAAACGCAGCAGTATAAGCTTTAACTATCACACAATCGTTAGTCATTCCCAAGTATATTGGACACAGTTCTGTCTGCACTTTAACTTCCCTTCTTCTTCATCCCCACAACATAAACTGTCTGTAATTGTAGGTAAAAGCTGAATGTAACAAAAGCTATTAAAAGAAATAGTTTGTTATAAAAAAAGAAGCACATAAGAGGGGCCAACTTCATAGGAAAGAAAAGTGAGCTGTATGGTCAGAGAGCCATGCTTCTTTAATGCACTGTATTTTAATAAAAACCTGGAATCCCATTATTAAGAAGTACAACACAGGATCATTTTCCTTTGCTCATATGCAACATTCATTTTCAAATCTAGAAACATTTTTTCACCAGCAGAAAAAATATAATACACTTTCTTAATGTATGCCAGTGCACAGTATATATATATATATATATATATATATATATATATATATACATATATATATATAAGCACTCACAGTATAATGTATACATAATGTTGCAATCAATCTTTATTCACACATAGTGTGTCAACGCGTTTCGGCCGTCGTCAGGACAAACACAGGAAGTGAGATCAAACAATAAATAACAGTCAGTGTCCAATCAAAAGGTTAATACGGTTAATAAAGAACACCTACAATTACAAATGTAACACCCCTTGTCAAACCCAAAGTGAGGGACTATGCTTTATCATTATAATCATATAAAATATATGTAGTATATGTGTTATGTGTCCAATCCATATTCAGGTGAAATAAAATAAACTACATTTCTTTGAAAAGGGTCTTCTTGACTATTGCAATATCTTGCAAGGATAAATAAACTGAAATTCCTAATATCACCTTACAAAAAACTGGCCAAAGAGTACATTTCGTTTAGCCCCCTAGGAGCCACTGTATCCAAAATCCGCATCCATTTGGCTTCACATTGCAGGAGAAATTTAGACCTATCACCACCCTGTTTAGGAGGGGGGATGCGGTCTATTAGGACTGCCCATAGAGTGGGTAGCGAATGATTGCAGCCTAAAAAATGCCGAGCTAAAGGGGTATCTGCTTTTTCAGTCGTTAAAGTAGCTCATATTACCGAGCGGTGATTATTCACGACGGCTCCATGCGAGCCGAAACGCGTTGACACACTATGTGTGAATAAAGATTGATTGCAACATTATGGATACATTATACCGTGCAGCTTGCCTGGGTGCAGTCTTAGGAGATAGCCATATGCACACATAGAAGAAGTCTGCACTCTCAGGGCTTAAAATGTTTCAGAACTTTATTTCTTTCAGCGTTAAGTCTGACGTTTCGGCTGATACAACAGCCTTTCTCAAAGTGAAATAAAAGATTGAACAAACAAAATAAATACTTGGAATGGCACGAAAACGGCCGTGAAGAAAGGGAAGCGACGTGATAATTAACATAATAGTGTAAAGCAATCAGTTATTCTTATTAAACTGTGAATGCACCAAAAATAATAATATGTGCACTGTGAATACACCAGGAATAAAAAGTGCACATGGTATATTAGTGTATATTAAAAAAAGTGTCTATCTAAATACAAAGGAGCCAGCTACTCTTGTCCGTAGTGAATCTAAAAGCCGGGAGGCGTGTCAAGTGAAATACTACGTGCAAGTGTAAAAAGGTGAAAAAGGACTAAAAAGTATCAATCCACATAATCAATCCAAAAGTAGACATTAATGTATCCGTTGGACCCGAGTAACTCTGTAACAATGTAGGTAACAATGTGAGCTCAAAGGATGCAAAAGATTGTATCATGTATTTAGCGAAACCAAGGATGTTTTCCAACTAAAGAATAGTAGGAAGAAACTCTTCCTACTATTCTTTAGTTGCAAAACATCCTTGGTTTCGCTAAATACATGATACGATCTTTTGCATCCTATGACTACATAGGAGGAGTATGCTAAGGAACTGAGCACACTGTTGAACTAAGGGGAACCAGTTACGTATCTATGCTGCTACAGGTATGAGCTTAAGTTTTTATTGTTTAACCTCAATATTGTTTAATCTCACTATTGCTAACAGAAATTGAGTTAAACACAGAATGTGACACTGTGTTGTTTGCTTTGATACTTTGTGACTACGTTTGACATTTTTGCTATTTAGCATGCACATGCGATCGATGTATTTTAGTAATATTGTTTTAAATTGCACTTAAGTCACTTGCTTGATTGTGTGCGTTGTATACAATGTATTAATTTTGTGTTGTTTGCACTGAATGGTATTCATGTGGTTTGTATTTTTCTTTATATTTTTGATATCTTTTTATTTTTTGATTTGGGGTTAATCAAGTCATTTCCATGTGAGACACGTTCTTTCCCGCAACTTCCTGTATTTATTGCAATGTTTTGAATGCACTTTTCACTTTGAAAAAGGCTGGTGTCCCAGCCGAAATGTCAGGGACTTTTTTTTTTAATAAAACCTTTACCCTTCATAAGACCTGTGAGTGCGGTTATGTCTATCGATAAAAAATTCTGCATGAATGTGTGTTCAATGCTGGCGGCATAAAGAGGAACTTGGGGCTGGGGGGACATGCTTATGATGTGGGTGGCCCCTGAGGCTGCAGGCCCAATGGGCCTGTTATCCAGAGTGGGCAGGAACTTTCCAGATAATGGATCTTTCCATAATTAAGATCTTCATACCTTAAGTCAGTGGTCCTCAAACTTGACCCTCCAGCTGTTAAGGAACTACAAGTCCCACAATGCAATGATGGAGTCTGACAGCCACAGTCAGGCAAATGCATTGTGGGACTTGTAGTTCCTTAACAGCTGGAGGGCCAAGTTTGAGGACCACTGCCTTAAGTCTACTAGAAAACCTTAAACATATAATAAACCCCATACGCTGGGTTTGCTTCCAATAAGGGTGAATTATATCTTAGTTTGGATCAAGTACAAGGAATGGTTTTATTATTACAGAGAAGCAATTTTCAGAACCACCATTTCCAAATTCAAGTTTATGTGTCAATTTCAAGAAGTAGATTCAGTCACTATCATGATTAAATCAACTAGCAAAAAAAAATACAAATCAGACTACAAATACAACAAAATCCATGATAATTACTTTGACCCTAGCTTTCTATGAAATGTAAGTGAAAGATGATTAAGAGAGAAATAAAAGGTATATTCTCTGAGGAGCACAATTTTTATTACTAAGCATTCTTTTTGCACCCAAACTGACACAATTTAGAACAGAAATATAATTCAACAATAGTATGGATTAGTGGCTAAGCTGTTTGAATATCTTTGATCTACCGGATTCTAAAAAAATATTGTAAGTGACCTTGGCTTTCAAACAAAGGCTTATAAAATCAGCAGGTACTGTATTTTAAAGACCAGAAATATTTGAGTCCACTGAACCTGGACTGTCCTTATTTCCTCTTTATCTTAACCTAATGAGATTTCCATCCTTCACCATACAGATTACCAGAAGCCTATTCAGAAATAGCAAATACACATTAGCCAAAGTGTATAAATCATCAGCTCACTTGACTTACTTCTAGAATGCTACTTGCATAGGGCATAGGGATTGTAATTCAATCAGCAGTGGCTCAGTCGATGACATAAAAGCTTAATAGGTTTATGAGCGGCAAGCGAAACACAAGATTGCATTACAAGCCAAATATTTAGTCATGCAAAATATATTGTTATTTAATACTGAACAGCACCCGAACTCGGTGCAGCATCAGGTCCTGCTGGCAGCTTCTGAGCGCTGGCAGGAAATATGGCATTAAGAATTAGAAAGTTAGACTAAACAAGTCAGTAAGCAGGTAGATTAAAAAACAGTGGCTAATTGCTAGTGATTTATATTCTGTAAAGTGATATATTTTAGCACTGTTAACTGTTTATAATTCTAGAGAAGAGACATGATAACTCTTTTAAAGTTAAAATTTCTTTTCCATATCATTACATTAAAAAAAGCAAAAATAAATATAGTGTTTAGGTCCAGAGGGGTGTAAAGTAGAAGGTAGAGCTATACTAAATGCAAAAGACTTTGAAAACAGTATCGAGGGAAATTGGTTACTATAAACATGTATCTAAACCATCACAACTATGTATCTCTAGTATTGATTATAGCTTTCTTTAGATTTTATTTAGAATTTTTGATTTATAAGAGCTCTCTAAACCTTAGTAAAGCATTCCACGCTTCTTTTCTTTTAAAGGACAAGGAACGTCTAAAATAGAATCAGGCTAGAAATGCTGTATTTTGTATACTAAACATAAGCATGATCTTACTGCACCACACAGTCTAATCAAATAAATGATTTATGCTTTCAAAGTTGGGCACATGATGCTGTCATCTTGTAACTTTGTTAAACACCTTTGCAAGACCAAGACTTTTCACATGCTCAGTGTGATCTGGGCTGCTTAGGGATCGTCATAAATGATCAAAACAGCACAAGTCAAATAATATCTGCCAGAAGCTGATACAGGAAGATTGGCTAAAAATCACAATATACAGACTGCACTGGGTCCTGTGTTGTCATGTAATTTTGTATTGTTTAATACAACTCTGCAGAACCAGTGACTGCAGTAAAATAATCCTCCAAATAGAATTGCAGTTTATCTGTTTAAATCTGGCTCCCTGATCTTTGTCCCTACAGCTGGAGTTGGAAACAGTAAAGGGGATGTAAAGGCAAAAGTAAAATCCAATAGAAATCTCTACAGTACATAGTTGGTAACTGCAAGCTGCTGGAGTTCTGCATGGCTGGGAAGTAAGGCAGGGGCTCCCCCTGCTGTTCATAAGTATGATTGTTTCCCTGCCCAGCATTAAGGGACCGTCTGACAATACTTATCCACAGCAGTAAATGAAGGGAGAATATTCGATCATTCGATCAGCGAAGGATTTAATTTTTTAATAAAAGTTATTCGATTGCCTACTTCGGCAGATTGGACCTACCGAATTGTAATAGAAGCCTATGGGAGCCCTCCCATAGGCTTCTGAGGCTAAGTCCTGCTCGAATAGGATTTGTACGATCGAACTCTTCGATCGTTCCAATCGTACAAATTATTCAAATGATCGAATAATTCATTCGAATGATCGAATGATCATTATTCGATCGTTATTCGATCATCGAATGATCGAAGATCGAATAAAAGGGTAGCCTAAAACTATTCAATTAGCATTTGAAAATCGAATGCTAATCGAATATCGAGGATAATCGAATTTTTTGGGGAATAATAGTAAATCTGCCCCTAAGTGTAGTTTAAGGCCATATTTTTGGAAATTATATCTTTTTAAGGTTTGGGAATCTTTACCATCAATAAAAACCTGAATAACAGGTTTGTACGGTATATGAGTGCACAGATAATGCCTCTGCATAATAGATTGTTGTACACTGTTAATTTACCTTGCAGTGAGCAAACATGGAGTAACTTTGATTTCACTGTTTGCCCTGTTTGGCTCACAGATATTTTTGTGATTAAAGCTAAATAAAAAATGTTCAGCTCATGCACTGTTTATTGAATTCAAGGGGGTATACTTGCCCCTTTAATCAACCTTATACAGATGAATAGGTCTTGTTTGTCTTTTTGTTCTTCCCAACTGAAAGGTGAAAGTATCCAGGTTGTGAAAGCATGGGTATACTGTATCATCCATATGTTAAGAGTTCTTCAATTAAGCAATCAGAACCAGGCATACACATGCATTTGAGTGAGAACATGAGGCACAAATGTTCTAAATGTAATTGTGATTTATATCTTCTCTAAATCCCCACATTAAACCCCTTTTGCTTTGGTGTTTGGAGAAAGTTATAATGCACAGTGCACATCTGTTTTCCCACATATTATGTACACAGTGCCAAATTCCCTGTCTCGTGACACTTTATATATGCCTCACATCCCACTACCATTTTATTCAGTCAATCATTGAAATGCAATATTGCTAACTGTTGTTAAGAATTCTGTGAATAAGAAGTTCATAGACATTTTGTTTTGAAAATTCCAAACTCACCAGCACGACATTTGTTTGATTTGTTATGGATTGTTCTGCAAAAGAACTGTCCAACATGATATACTGTAAAATAAAACGTCATGGAGTAAAGTCTTTAAAGGACAAGGAAAGGCAAAAAAATAGAATCCCATTTTTACTTTCTTTAATGAAAAAGAAACCTATCTCCAATATACTTTAATTAAATATGTGTACCGTTTTAATAAGAAACCTGACTGTATGCAGTGAAATTCTCCCTTCATTTACTGATGTGGATAGGAATTGTCAGACGGTCCCTTAATGCTGGGCAGGGAAACAGTCATACGTTCCTGGTTGTCTTCTCCGCTCTTCTCAGATCCACCTTCTCTTTACACCACCCACATCCACTGCCACCTCTCATCTCAGACCCTTCTATTTTGCTGCTCCTTACCTCTAGAATTCCATTCCTGAATTCCTCCATAAGGAATCCTTTCCCAATCTCTTAAAAAAAAATCTAAGAGCCTACCTTTTGGAGCACTAGAACAGTAGCCTTACCATGTGCACTTTTTCATCTCCAATTTGTACCTGTATGTTAACCTCCGATCCACTTAGATTGTAAGCTCTACGGGGCAGGGACCTCCTTCCCACCATGTCTCTTACCACATAGCATGTAACCTCTTTGTCCTATGATTCTGTATATATTTATTATGTGATTTGTCTCCCCATGTATACTTTTATATATATTGTACTTTTATGCACTGTACAGCGCTGTGGCTCCTTAACAGCGCTTTACAAATAAAGTTATACATACATACATATGAACAGCAGGGGGAGCCCCACCTTACTCCCCAGCTGAGCAGCTCATGCAGCTTTGTTTTCCTGTAGAGCAGTCGGCGAATGTGTAGAATTTTGTATTGGATTTTATTTTTGCCTTTACATCTCCTTTACTGTTTCCAACTCCAGCTGCAGGGACAAAGACCATGGAGCCAGATTTAAACAGATAAACTGGGATACTATTTGAAGGATTATTTTGCTGCATTCACTGGTTCTGCAGAGAAAATCCACATTAGATTACATGACAACACAGGACCCAGAGCAGTCTGTATATGCTGATTATTAATCAGTCTTGCTGTGTCGGCTTCTGCCAGATATTATTTGACTTGTGCTGTTTTGATCATTTATGACAATCCCTAAGCAGCCCAGATCACACTGAGCATGTGCGAAGTCTTGGTCTTGCAAAGATGTATAACAAAGTTACAAGGTGACAGCCCCCTGTGCCCAACTTTGAAAGCATACATCATTTGTCCTTTAACATTTGGTAAAATGATTGAATATATTTTTATTTTTATTTTTTTTATATTTCATAAAAACACTCAATTTATTAAATAAACAAAAATAAATACAATAACTTTGCACAATAGTCTTTATAATTTAACTTGGTAAACACAAAATGTAAGACTTGACACTGTCACGCTTGAATTTTCTTGAACCATTTAAAAAAAGGTTACAAATAGCGATGAGCAAACAATTGGCGAAATGGAGAAAAAACTTGCAAAACTTATTGAAGTCAATGGGTGTCAAAATAATTTTGACCATGACAATTTTAACGTGAGCAACAGTTTTTATACACGTGACTATTTTGTCCAAATGCATTGAAGTCAATGGGTGTCCGAATAATTTTGATGAGTGACAATTTTTATGCATGTACCAGTTTTGACACAAACAATTTTTTTCACACAGTTGATTGTCACCACAGTTTGCAGAAATTTGCCCATCACTAGTTACAAATATTCGAGTTTTAAATATTATTCTTCCCTTAGAGGTTTTTTTCTGAAAATATATTTAGCATTTGACAATCAAAGAATGCTCTATCCTTTGACAGATTCCTAAAATCTAAAATAGTATTTAAAAAATGACAGATTAGTAAGATTTTGCAAAACAGATTTGTATACTTACTGTATCATGTATAGAATCACTTATCATTCCCACATTTAATAATAGTCATGACCCACATCATATTAAACATTGCTTTGGCACCCTGTAATTGCTTCAATTCCTTTTCTTTGATTTGTGATCAAGGCTACATGGTGGCGATGTGGCAATTATACATATGTTTTCTAATGATCGTTCATTCCAATACATAATGCAAGAACATTCTTCATACCGAAATGCTCTCATTTAACTGCAAAGGAATCTCAAGTATTAGGGTGACACTCTTTAAATTGTTTTTATGAAAAAAAATGTGATCACCAATCCCATTAAAATTCCACAAATGCATGTTGCTTCTCTGTTAGCAATGATAAATTCCTCTCTAAGGTGACCTGAGGAATTCAGATTTTGTCTTGTTACATTATGTTGAATGTAAGTAACTTTTTTGGAAATGTTATTTCAAATTTCCTTGGCTGTTTGAGGATACGTGCATTAATTCTGTATGAATGCATACTTTTATGCCTGGGCCCAATGTATCATCTGTTGATATATAAACGAAACTAGGAACTAGGAACAATGATTTGTTTTAAAAATGATTAAAATTGAATATTTCCATTCTTAATGAGAATGACTTGATAAATAAAAAAAAGTATAACAATTACAAAATCAAGATCAAATACTACCTTATTTAATGTGACAAACATAAAAGAAACAAACAAAAGTAAAAAAAAAATCCCAGCAGGAAAGGAATATATCCACTGTTTGATTCAACCCATACCTGAAGACATTTTTGGCCTTCCAAACTGATATCTGACCAAGCCAAACCTGATATTGGTTGAGGAGGCCATATATAGGCCAATAAACTGCCAACTTGGCCTATGTATGGCATCAAAAAAAAAGGCCAGAGTTCAATTCCAAATATACCCCTTACATTGAAATGTTTCTTAACAAAGCTCTGTTTTTTAAAGTGTAAAAATATTTAAAAGGATACTGTCATGGGAAAACATGTTTTTTTCAAAACGGATCAGTTAATAGTGCTGCTCCAGTAGACTTCTGCATTGAAATCCATTTCTCAAAAAGCAAACAGATTCTTTTATATTCAGTTTTGAAATCTGACATGGGGCTAGACATTTTGTCAATTTCCTAGCTGCCCCTGGTCATGTGACTTGTGACAGCACTTTAGGAGGGAACTGTTTTCTGGCAGGCTGTTGATTTTCCTTCTCAATGTAACTGAATGGAACGCAGTGGCATATGGGTTCTTACTACTGTAAGTGCTGGTCTTAGATCTACCCGGCAGCTGTTATCTTGTGTTAGGGAGCTGCTATCTGGTTACCTTCCAATTATTCTGTTGTTAGGCTGCGAAAATAAGTTTGTTAGCTCAGAATTATTCTCCACTGTTTGTTTTTTGTCTTACAGTTTTCAGTATGCAGTGGCACTTGCATCCATGTTTGAGTCATGCTGTATACGTATTTATGTTGCAGATCAGACTTCTAGTATGTTTAGATTGCAACAATGAGCATGTACTACTGTTTCCATAAAACAATAAATAGTGAAACCTTTGTAACTTAACCTCATCCCCATGAAATACCTTTGTGCAAAGCAGTCCAAAAACCTTCTATTAAATAAACTCTTTCACAGAGCAACAACCTAGTCAGTGAAACCCTAGTCACTTTGCAAGGTAAGGGTTTATTTAGTAAAAAAATTCAGAACAAAAAATATTAAATGCTTACTATCTCTCGCCACATGTGATGCGTTCTAAACAGCTTTTCTTAAATAAGTTCATAAAACAAGCAATGTTCAATGCATTCTATTTGCAATATCGTATAATGCAATATCCAAAAGAACGTACAGGAATAAAAAACGATTCAATAAGCGATTCAAGTCCAAAGGTGGTGTGTGTTTTTTTGGAAAAAAATTTTTACAATAAGGTTTTTAATGCATACACAATGAAGCTGATTCACAAAATATCAAACATGGGAATACTGAAAGCTTGATATTTTCTTCATTTATCAATAATTATGTTATAGTACACAAGAACCATTAATATCCTGTAAATTATGCCCTTAGAAACAGTGCTAAGTGATGTCTTCAGTTAGAATCGGTGCTTAGTGATGTAATTAAACGTGGATATTATAATAAATAAAGTATGATAAAATAAATATGAGAATATTAGAAGTATCCTCAGAGTTTAGCCTCATGCTTTTACGATATATGGTCATAGAACACCTCTGTGGCTTCTTATATCCTTATATTTTACAAGTGGGTACAAGTGTGTACTTTGATCACTATATAAACACCTAGCACTTATGGGGGTTATTTATAAACACTGGGCAAATTTGTACCTGGGCAGTAACCCATGGAAACCAATTCTAGTCCACTGTAAATATTATAAATACAGCTGAGCTCAGGGTAGTTTAGGGGGAGAGTTTTCAAAATAATTAGGTGCTTTACCTCTGATTCAGTGCACTGTATGTACAATGTATGAGCACTGATAGGTTGATCAAGTGCATAGCTAAGGCAGCAGAGCAAATGTCAAATGTCACACTGCCCTATTAAGTTAATGAAGTTTTTAAATCAAGCACTGTTAATTCCAATGCCAGTAGGTGATTTTATTCAGGATAAGATATATATATTTTTACATTTTCATTTAAGGTTATGGGACAGGAGTTTAGTATTTTAGTTCTAATTGACACAAGCAGGGCTGGATTTCCAACATGCTCTCCCTTAGGCCAACTGCCTTCAGAGCCCCTACCCTCCAAAGTACGAGCTTGTGTGCTTTCGCCTCCAACGTACGAGCTTGTGTATTTCGCAGCACTGGTAGGCTCCTCTGCTCCCTGCCCCGGGTGTGTATTATTACACAAACATTTTTTCCTGACCTAAAACAAATATAGTAAATGTATAATTCAATTTCCCACAGAGAAAGACCTGGTCAGTCAGTTTCAGCAAACAAACATTTTATGCCTAGGGGATTTAACAAATTATGGGATTATATAATGAAAGGATGGTCATCATTTCTGTTAGTTAACAATGAATATGAATCCCCTCATTCTTATAATTTCTTGAATGTATTTTTTATATAGCTATGCATTAGGTTCTTAGTACCTTTCATACAGTTCTTCATCTTGGTTGAGGTTGGCCATAGTAGTTGAGCGGTCTCACACCAAGTGGAGTGATTACAATTAAATATATCTCTATTGGCTATTATACTTTTGTGCCATAGTATGTTGATAGCAGTAGAGAATTAGAATTATTACACCTGAAATATTTCTGCCATAGTGATTTTATTTGAAGAAATATGTTGGTTTAAATGCATTTCTTGTCTGATCCTCAAACTCTGCTCCTTTCTGTAAACCATGGTGTTACAATTTTAAACAGAATCTGACATTAAAAGCTGCTTGAAGAGGGTCAGAATGTGTAACTGAAATACAATTATGACCACAATGAAGCAGAAGAAACATTTTTTATAATACCAAATTACCAATCATTTAAAAGCAGGAAGAATTGTGCCTTTCTAATAAAAGAAAACTCTACGAGCTAAGACTAGAACATTTTGTTTTCCGTGTCAACTTTATCTTTATAATAGGGAAAACATGGCAACATTAAGGGCAGATTTACTATTGGTCAAATTCGAGGGTGAATTTAACGAATTGTGGTCGAATTTAAATCCTTCGAATTTGAAGGATTTTACCGCAATTCAATCGATCGAACGATCAAATAGAAATAATTCGATAGATCGATAAAATCATTCGAATTGAAATATTCAAACAGTCTTAACCATTCGATTGAATTTTTTTACTCAATCAAAAATAATTAAAACAAATTTGGTAGGTTGAAACTGGCAGTCGAATAAAAATTTTAAGGGCAAGTTATTCGACTGTCGAATATTTGTATATTCGAATATTTGAACAGAATTTTATTTGAATTATTTGAATCATTTGATTCAATCGAATTTTCAAAATTCGATGATCAAAGTGGTCTTTAAAAACATTTGAAATTTCGATCAAATTTCGTATCCTTCATGTGAATTTGATAAATCTGCCCCTATATGTTGTGAAAGAAAATTATACATGTATGATGTCAAAGGACACTATTATTGATAAATTCCCAGCAGATATTTTCTTCCAAACTTGGATAATAAGATATGAGTTAGCAAGTGTTATTAGATGAAAGTGATATAATTCTGAATGATTTAAGTGTTCTGCAGCTCAAACTCAAACTTTAAGTGCCTCATGTCTTCATAATTAAAGTCAGGATCCTTCAGAGATATGCAACTTGTGTACATTCTTTTGTGAAATGCATGGAGACATAATAAAAAGCAAGGTTAACCATCGTTTTCCATTTTTAGTTTAAATGCCCTTGATCTATCAAGTACATAGAACAATTAATTACTTATTCTCTTTCAATGTACATAAAAGCTGCACTGACATCTTTTGACCACTAGATTTTTTACTGTAATTATTAAGATCTCTGTTTTGTTTGCATGCTTGTGTGCATTTAAAATGAACAAATTTGATACAAGTTAGTAAAATTTAATTAATTACACATGCTAGTGCTTTCAGTTTAATGTTTATTGTTCCTTCTTATCTGCTTAATATAAACATAATAATGCTTCCCTAGCATCCCTACTTGTAGATTTAGTCCCCCTTTCCCCTCCCTCTCCTTTTCCACCCTCCCTTTACTTCTATGATGCCTTTTGACACTACACACTAATTTACATTCCTTAGGGTGGGGTTGTATTCACTCTGATTACTCACACTATTTAATGGTACTTGGGTGAATGTTATGGTTGCTCCTGAGAAAGTGGCGAGAAGCCATGAAACGCGTTGAGTAGCCGCTATTTTTTTGTCCTTGCACACTCCTAAATATGGATGTTTTTTAAATGGATCCAATAAAGGCTTGATTTTTAACTATTTTCTCCAGTGGTGCTCCGTGTTATATTGTTTCTGTAGATTTAGTCATGCATAATATATATTATTCTTAGCTCTCTGACCCTCTACCATATCTTCTTACAATGTATGAATCAAAGCATTGAGTTAGGTGGCCAAAAGGACACTGTTTGACAACCCCTAAAATTACTTATATTTTATGACAATAACTGTAAGAGAACTTACCGAGCGGGTCCTCCTGCGTGTTCCTGTCCAGCAGCTCTGACATCACGCAAGAGCATGCGGAAGCGTGTGCGTTCGTATTGACGCCGGTGTACAATCTGGTGCAGGTGCGATAGCGCACGTCTCTTGATGCCGCCATCAGGACGCAGGAGTTTTGATGTTGAGAATTGGTGCCAAAACTAAAGGTATTTAAACAAGCTTTTGTATGGGATCTGTGCCTGGTTATCATGGTTTATCCTGAAGCCTAGCTATTCTGACCTATTGGTTATTGATTCCTGTGTATGACCTCTGCTTGTCCTGACTTCTGAAACTTCGCTGCCCGTCCAGACCTTTTGCTTGCTATATCTTCCTGCTTGATTGCTGCCTGCCTTTGACCCTGATACGATTGACTACTCTCTCTCTCTACATTCCTTGGTGGGGGGGGGGTCCACGGCGCTAGTGTAGAGCGTGCAAGTGCAAGTGCACACTCTGCTCTAGAAGAGCCAAATTTCCGGGTTTAAAACCAGGGGTTGAACCAGGGGGGCGCTGCCGCCTGAGGCAAATGCCTCATTGGTGGAGCACCCCTGATTGAAGAAGCAATTCACAACCCTAAGATGAGGCTTTACTTTAGGCAAGTCAGAGTAAGTGGACCCCATGATAAGGATAATGAAATTTAAATAGGCTACCTCGCTATCATAGCACTCTGTGGGGCAGATTTATGAATTTCACGTGAAATGATCGAAATTCAATCGAATATGATCGAATAACGATCGCACGGATTTTTCGTGAAATCGTATATGCAAATTTGGCCTCTTCGATCATCGAATATCGAATAGATCGAATAGATTGAATGATCGGATATTTGATAATTCGATCATTTGATGATCAAAGGATTCAAAATTTTAAAATTATTCGACTACCTACTTCGCCAGATTGAACCTAGCGAATTGTAATAGAAGCCTATAGGAAGCTCCCCATAGGCTTCTGAGGCTAAGTCCTGCTCGAATACCATTCGTACGATTGCAGCGTTAAATCGTTTGAATCGTACAAATTTTTCAGACGCTCAAATGAAATTTCACGATGTTTTCGTTAAATCGAACGATCGGTTCTCCGATTGTACGAATTCATCAAGAAATCAGATATCGAGCAAAATGATAGCCTAAAACAATTCGATAAGCATTCGATAGTCAAATACAGATGCAGTCACTTGGATTTGTAAGTTAAATGCGTCGTGACTCAGGGCTAATTGAAGAAACTGTGTTATCTAAAGTTATCTTAACTCATTTAATGCATTTAACTTTTTCATTAGCATGCCAAAGCCCCATTGTTTTCAATGGTGAACTCTTTAATTGGATGGGATGCTGTGACACAATATTCTGTGACTAGACATTAAGCCCGTTAAATTAACGGGCGCTAGAACATATGTAGTCAAACATTTATAAAAACAGAATTGTTCTAGGCGAATTTTCGCCTGCGCTACGCAAATTCACTAAGGTGCGAATTTATGCTCTGGTCGGTGAACAGTAACGTATTTACGTTTTTCAGACTATCACCCACAATGGTAAAGGGTGCGAAGTTGCGCGTCTATCTACTTTTCTAGAGTAAATTATCAAACACTCAATGGGAATTGAACACTAAAACCACTGGTCAGAGGCATCTACTTTATACACTACACCACCAGGCTTTCCTGTATACTGGTACTGATAGCATTAGCTAGTGATTGGCGACTTCTATTGACCAAAACTGATATTACATGCTAGTAAATTCGCCCAGCGTCAATTCGCCAGAGACGTCCGTGCGGCACATGCGCAGTAGCGCAATTCCATGGACACAGGGACTGGACGCAGAGACACTTGAACTTTATTATATAGGATAAGTGGGATAAATGAGATAGATGAGTTAAGTCACGACGCATTTAACTTACAAATCCAAGTGACTGCATCTGTACTGTCGAATTTCAAATTTGGTTGAATTTATTTTGGGGAATAATAGTAAATCTGCCCCTATGTGTGGGTGTGAGCCCAAAACTAGGGTTAGTTGGAAAGAGCAGCCATGTGTTCCAGTAATTTGGAATAATAATTACCAGTTGACTCCCAACTAGTACAGGAACCAAAATGGAAAGGGATGCAGGGTAGTACTATCCTTCTCCCTGGTATATAGATGCTGCAATTGTACTCTCATTGAACATTCACTTCACAGTCTGTTTCTTCCTCAAATAAGTTGTGTGTTAGTATTCAGTAGGTATAGAATCCATTATGTGGAAACCCATTTTCCAGAAAACAACAAATTACAAGGCCAGAATTACATTCTAAAAAATTACAGATTTTTTCCTCTGGAAAAATAAACCAATTGCTTGTATTGATCCCAACTAACCTATAATTAATCTTTATTGGAGGCAAAACAATCTTATTGGGTTTATTTAATGTGTAGTTGATTTTTAGCAGACTTAAGGTATGGAGAATCAAATGAAATACCCCTTATCCTCAAAACCCCAGATCTGAGCACTCTCGTCCCATATATATTTTAAAAACATACCAAGGGGCAGATGTACTATTGGTCGAATTTCAAATAGAAAAAAATTTGAGATTCGACCATCAAATTTTTTGGGGGGCATTTTCGATCGAAAATGGAGCAAACAGGTCCTTTTCGACTGAATTGAAATCCAAAAATTCTATTTTTTTTAATAAATATTGTTGAATTTCGAGTTTGTAGGAGTTTATGGGAGTTTTAAAAAACTCACATGAATTTAAAATTCGACCCTTGATAAAGGTGCCTGCGTGTGTGTAATTTGCTGTTCATACAGAATGTTATATATCCCTTCTTAAAAATATATGTAGGTAACATATACTAGTATTGTGTTGCCTACATGTATTGAATAATCATACAGATACCTTATGAGTTATATTATGCAAATTTATCGAAGAGATTGATGCCTAACTCCAAAAAATTTGGCTTTAATAATTTACAAAGCCAACAATTATACCAAAAATAGGTACACAAACATTTGCTCATTTTGAAATACACCTTCTAGTTATTGCTATTTTAATTGCCAGGGTATATACACTTGATTAATGGGCACATTAAAGATTTATTGCAGTCACAGTTGTATTTTATCTTTAACAACTGGAGAAGAAGAAATCGCAAACAGAATGCAAGTTATCTGGTGTAGGCAGTACTGTCCGTATATAATATTTTCCAGCAGGAAATCTCCAGCAAAATTAATAATTGTTTTTTAGAATATTATGTGAAACAACTTTATCCATAGTACAGCATCAAAACTTCAGTTCTGGTATTTCTGTGACACTAAGATTTCAAAGCAAAATTTCAATATAAATGTTAAGACTTTTTGTTAGAATCACTGGACTTTGCCTTTTTAAAGCATTTCTAAAACCTCTGATAATTTAGATTGCTAAGTACATTCCTCCTAAACAGGACTGGTGGAAGTCTGTCTAGGCTGCAAAACATCTGCCTGTAAAGGAGAAACATTTTATATTCATAACATTTTATGTCGTTATTTCATTATGTGACTCATCATAAAAATGTCTTATTAGTGCCAGGACAATATACTGTATATAGTTTTAAATAATGTACAATAGATGTATTTAAAAAGCCATGTACTGTTATTCATTTAAATCCTGAGCATAATAATGTTTATGTTAGTTCTCTGACTTTTACATGACTATATTTTAACAGCTTTATATAATACTACATGTACATGTCAGGCAAGTATAGCTCAAAATGTAATGTAATGTATGACAATGATGACTCAAAAGAAATGTGGTGGATTTGAATAAAAGTCCCACATGGACTTTGTGGCAGTTAGTTAAGGTTAATCTATTAGTTTCAGGGGGTTTCAACTGGCCCTTCCCAATGGGGGTGATGTGGTTTTCTTCTGTTTTTGGGTCCCAAAGTTGCACTGGTGCTATGGGGCTAGCTGACATTAATTTAGAGAGGGGCTGGGGCATCATTTTTTTTTTCGATGGAGGAATTTAGTTATAAGAGTCAGCTGCCTCCTTCTAAAGTATTGCTGCCTCCTTCTAAAGTCTTTCCCAAGGTTGAGGTAATTTACCATGTAAAAAAAGGCTTTTTGCAGTTAATCTTCTAGCAAAGAGGTAATACTTAAGCTTTGTGTGTAAGCCTGATTCCAGAGTCTGTCAACTATTAGAGTGAATCAGTTAGGATTAACCTTAAGATGCATCCATTCAATATACTGAATGTTCTAAAGAGGCCTCAGTCTGGTTCTAAAGAGGCCTCAGTCTGTTCATATTGGTGACAACGGTTCCGGCACCATCAGATTGAGCACAGGAGCTCCTCAAGGATGCGTTCTCAGCCCGTTGTTGTACATATTGCTGACACATGACTGCACAGCTAGACACAGCTCAAACCACAAGCCTATGATTAAGTGTTTGCTAACGCAGAAGGCGGAGGACACTAATTAATCTTTTCTACTTTTTCTACTACTTCGCTGGAAGAGTGCCTTCATTCAAGTGCCTGCCATTAGATTTCTCTTACAGTTGTCGGCTCCCTAAGCTGTGGGCCCAGGGAGGTTCACCTGGGCCACTTCCAAGAAGAGGTGATTTATGGTCTACTAAAAATAATCAACCCACTTTTACCTTAGTTACAGCTCAAACCACATCATCTAGTTTGCTGATGACACGGCTGTGGTGGGTACTCATTAGCCACAACGATGAGTTGGCATACAGAGGTGAGGTTCAGCAACTGGCAGTGAGAACAACCTGTCACTGAATATGGATAAGACGAAAGAGATGATCGTCGACTTCAGTGCTCCACAGTAGAGAGAGTAAAGAACACCAAATTCCTGGGAGTCCACATCTCAGATGACATCACCTGGACCACCAATACCGCCTTCATCACCAAAAAGGCTCAGCAGTGTCTTTTCACATCCTGAGACTACTGAAACGGGCCAGCGTTCCACCTTCCACCCTCACAGTGTTCTCCAGGGGCACCATAGAGAGTTTACTGATGAATTGCATCTCCATCTGGTACAATAGTGCCAGTCCTGCTGAGCAGAAAAGTCTACAGCAGACTATCAGAGCAGCTGGCAACATCATTGGAGCGGCACTTCCATCACTGCAGGAGATCTTCCACAAGTGCTGTGCAAAACAAGTCCTCCTGGATTGCATTGGACTACACGCACCCCTCACATGCTCCCATCCAGCAGACGCTTTGGCATTAAAGCCAATCAACCAGGCTGCGCAAAAGTTTTTTTCCACAAGCTATCAGACTCCAACTCACTGCCTGCCCTCCCACTACATTCCAGACACACCTGAACTGTATATTGCCAGGAGGCCTATATGTTCCACAGGGGAGTAGTCAGGAACAAGGAGGAAGCTGTAGGGTTTAGGTCCAGAAATGAGGTACAGACAGGGTTCAGGCAATATCGAGGTCAAAGTCCAGGCTAGGGTTCAAAAGGCAGGCAGAATGGATTCAAGGTCAAAGTTCAGGCAATAGTTCAAGGTCCAGGAATCAATAGTTAAGAGTTAGAGCACCCAGGAATGTTAACAAAAAACAACCTGTACTTGGCATGGAACTGGCTTCCTGGCCATCCTTTTACTTTGAATTTGGAGCCAAAACAGGTGCAGGTGACGTGACGCGCAGTGCGTCCGTCACAGTGCAGTGACGTCATGATGCTGGCGCTGTTACCCATTTAGCGGTCCATGGTATTTTGGGACCGACACCGTAGTGACAGGACGGGCGGCGTTTGTGACAAATATATTATATTGGGTATTCTATGTACCTTTTTGTGATCTGTACTAGCTGGATCAACGTTGTCTCATCTCACTGTGTATTCATATACTGCTGAGATGGCAATAATGTTTACTTTGACCATCTATTCTTCTCCATTTTAGAAATATAGGTTTGCTAAGATATAGTAGTCAGCCTGCACAAATTACAATCATGGTTCTGTGATCTAATATGCCTTCTTATTTTTTAGACAAACTGTATTCTGAATCCTGCCACTGTTTGGCTTGTGGTTCGGTGTCTTGTTTTATGGATATTTATGCAATAAGGCTAAAATGTTGCCAAAGCTTGAGGATCTGACTGCTACTCTTGGGTTGGTTCTGGGGCACAGCGTCTTACCTTGGTTTATCAATATGACAGGGCATTGAGCTAGTGCCTGAACAATAAAGTTCTTATAATCAATGATAGCATCATCTTTTACTCTGAATATGGAGGTTCAGTTCATAATTTTTGGTGTTAGTCCAGTGATTTGTGTACACATAGGTTTAAATAATCTTTTACATATTTATGTGAATGCAAATTCATTGATTGGTATAGACACTAGGTTAGTAACTGATACATTATTTTAAAGCCTCATTTTGGCACAGGTTTGTCCAGTTTTTGTCATGGATAATATGGGGCTTGTCAGCTATCTGAGTATATGCTCAGGGGCCACAGTATATCAAATTATATATTTGGCTGCATATGTAACCCTTAGGGGCCGATTTACAAAATTCACGTGAAGGATTCAAAGTTCGAACAAATTCGATCGAATTTCGAACTTAGGATTTATTCGTTTGGTCGATTATGTGAATTTTGGCATATTCGATCAACGAATAGGGAATGGTCAAACGATCGAATACATTAGAATCGAGTTGAATGAACGAATATTCGATCATTCGATCATTCGACCAGCGAAGGATTTTAATTTTAAAGTTTATTCGATTGCCTACTTCGGCAGATTGGACCTACCGAATTGCAATAGAAGCCTATGGGAGCACTCCCATAGGCTTCTGAGGCTAAGTCCTGATCAAATAGGATTCGTACGATTTGAAGTCTTAGATCGTTCGAATCGTAAGAATCATTTGAATGAACAAATGATTTATTCGCTCAGTCGAATGATTTATTCGACTGATCGAATAAATTTGTATTCGATCGTCGAATGATTGAATATCGAATAAAAGGTAGCCCAGAACTATTCGATTAACATTCGAAAATCGAATGCTAATCGAATATCGAGTAGAAACAAATTTTTGGGCGGAATAATAGTAAATTTGCCCCTTACTGTTGACAATGGTATTTGATATGGACAATATAATTATAATATACTGAATGTCTTTGGGGTCTAATGCACTGGAATATATTGTGTTTGCATTTCAGATGACAAGACTTGGCGTGGCTTGAGAAAAGACCGATGGCGGTCTGAAACATTGCAAATGTACTGGGTCAGAGCCCATGTCTCAATAAAGGCATTTTATGGAAAGAAATCCTTGATTGGTGCTGTCTGCAAAACACAGAGATTGATTTAAGATGACAAGAGAAATGTCTTGCTCGTTGGTTAGCTGGCTATAGGTTACATCCAGGCCAGTGTAGATAGATTTTATTCCCCCTTCCTAGATGTCATTCTTCTGCTGTCATGGATG
Organism: Xenopus borealis; assembly: GCA_024363595.1. Lineage (NCBI taxonomy): Eukaryota > Metazoa > Chordata > Amphibia > Anura > Pipidae > Xenopus > Xenopus borealis. The sequence continues at coordinate 74,709,341 of CM044438.1, forward strand.
CTTGTTGAAGAATAGCCTTTACCTGGAGGCTATCCATTAAATATTCTGGGCTGGAGCCCTAGGATAAAGAGGTGGTATCAGAATAGTCACGCGTATAGAAATGTAATTCGCAAAATTATTCAGACACCCATTAACTTTAATGCATTTGGATAAAAATTGACGCTTGTGTCAAAATTGTTGCACGCCAAAATTACTTTGCCGCCCATTGCCCATCACTAGTCACATCCTCATAAGTTCAAAATAACTGTATACCTGTAAATGCTAGGCACATCTTATAGCATATCTATGTTAGGATGCCCATTCTATAGGTCAAGCAAATCATTTTGCACTGTATAACCAATTTAGCTGGGAATCGTGAACAAATGGTAATAAGAACTAATTTCTTGGACAACAGGGCATGTCTCTGTCATGCTCTGTCTCCCAAAAAATGCTTGCTTCTTTTCATATTTACAGGGTGATAGGCTGCAAAAGATTGTTAAATTTTTTTCTGGTAACCGGCTTCTCCCCTACATTTCCTAACATATGGAACATAAACTATACAGTGGGCACATGTGTAGGGCAATATAACAACTCTAGTTCAACCCCTCCAAATTCAAAACCCAGCATACACACACACACATCTCCACTCTTTCACACAAACCATACTGTATATGCCCATACCTATACTAACTGTAGAGTTTAGTATCAAAGTAGCCTTTGATATTATGTCTGTCCAAAAATCATCCAAGCCCATCTTAAAAGAATTAACAGAATCAGCCATCACAAAATCACCCGGCAGTGCATTCCACAACCTCACCGTCCTGACTGTGAAGAACCACCTACGCTGCTTCAAATGAAAGTCCTTTTCTTCTAGTCTAAAGGGGTGGCCTCTGGTGCGGTGATCCTCTTTATGGGTAAAAAGGTCCCATGCTATTTGTCTATAATGTCCTCGAATATATTTGTAAAGTGTAATCATGTCCCCTTGCAAGCGCATTTTTTACAGAGACAACAACCCCAACCTGGACAGTCTCCCCTCATAATTTAAGTCTTCCATTCCTCTAACCAGTTTAGTTGCATGTCTCTGCACTCTCTCCAACTCATTTACACCCCTCCTAAGGACTGGAGTCCAAAACTGCACTGCATACTCCAGATGAGGCCTTACTAGGGATCTATAAAGAGGTATAATTATGTTTTCATGCCTTGAGTTTATGCCCTTTTTTATGCAAGACAGAACTTAATTTGCTTTAGTAGCTACAGAATGACACTGCCCAGAATTAGACAACTTGTTATCTATAAAAAACCCAAGATACTTCTCACTTAAGGAAACTCCCAACACACTGCCATTTAGTGTATAACTTGCATTTATATTATTTTTGCCAAAGTGCATAACCTTGCATTTATTAACATTGAACCTCATTTTCCAGATTGCTGCCCAGATTCCCAACTTAGACAAATCACTCTGCAAAGTGGCAGCATCCTGCATGGAACCTATAGTTCTGCACAATTTAGTATAATCTGCAAAAATAGAAACGGTACTTTCAATTCCCACATCCAGATCATTAATAAACAAGTTGAAAAGCAAGGGACCCAGTACAGAGCCCTGCAGTACCCCACTAACAACACTGGTCCAATTAGAAAATGTTCCATTTACCACCACAATTTGAAGTTGTGGAATGCACTGCCGGGTGATGTTGTGATGGCTCATTCTGTTGATGCTTTTAAGAGGGGTTTGGATGATTTTTTGGACAGACATAATATCAAAGGCTATTTTGATACTAAACTCTACAGTTAGTATAGCTATGGGCATATATGGTTTGTGTTTGAAAGAGTGGAGATGTGTGTGTGTGTGTGTGTGTGTGTGTGTGTGTGCTGGGTTTTTAATTTGGAGGGGTTGAACTTGATGGACTCTGTCTTTTTCAACCCAATTTAACTATGTAACTATGTAACTATGTAAGTCTATCTTTTAGCCAGTTCTCTATCCAGGTACAAATACTATGTTCCATATATATATATATATATATATACTGTATATATATATTTACTATATACTATAGTTTTCTCTGTGTGTTTTACCACTAATCACTCACATTTCTTAGTTTGCCTGCCATCTGCTGGTTAAATAGTATAATACACAACCTTCTGTATAACAAAATTTACGTTCAGTCTTCCCAAACTACAGACAAAACTCGTCCCTCATGAGATTATGAGTAGGTTAGAGCTATGGCAAGCATAACATCTTCAGGGGCAGAATAATGCCCAGGCTTACCTAGGATATAGCCTAGGGGCCCAGTGTGATCAGGGGCTCATCTGGTTTTTTTCAATTATTATTTGTATTTTCTTTTAATATTTATTTGTTTTTGCACTGCTGGGTCTGTCTGGACACACCTGCTGGGAGAAGAAGGCAGGAAAGACACATGCATGCTCCCAGGTGGACCCAGTTAAAGAGGTTGGGTTCATGCATGACTGGATCTGCACACATCTAAACCTAGCAGTAGCCTAATGGGGGCTGTGGATATAGCCTAGGGACTCCACATCTCATTGATAAGCTACCGAACATCTTACTTTCACTACTTGGGGTTTATTCCCTTTAAGCAGCGTCAGATCACTAAGTGCCAGTTTCTAAAACCATATAATACTCCATGAGCCAAGACATGTTGCAAATAATTTTATTTTGCAACAGTTTTTAATGGTTTGCATTGTATACATAATGGGCATCCAACCTGCAACTCTCCATCTCTCAGCCTAGGTGGATAGGTCTAGTAACCCATAGCAACCAACCAGGTTTTCTCTTAAACAGGTAAGCAGTAAACGCTACCTGTTGGTTATATGAAATGGATTACTAGACCTGGGACAGTCTTCATGATTTTTGCTACATTAATTGAGAAATGTTACAAATAATACAAAATGTTTGTGTGCAGGGTGGTTTATCAGCTCTTCTTTCATGGTTCAACCTGACACAGGGTTTATTAGCTGACTACACATTAGCTATTTCCAAGGCCCTCCAATCTTATTATTATTCTGTAATTATTTTAGTATAAATAAAATGTATAATCAAAAAGGGAAACAATTCAGACTTGAATCAAGGATTTTTATTGCTGCCTCATAATGCACAACTTCATTCTTTATGCAGAAAAAATTATTTTCTCATATATTTTTAAGATAATGACATTGATAAAAAAAACTAAAAAAAATCTGGTATTTTTTTTAATTTGTATGTTTTATTGGAGTATTCAGTAACTGAAGAAAAAGCCAGGATATAAGCATAAACTTAGCACCATAAGGCTAACTGAGAAATAAACAGCAAAACAGAAAGAGTAAGTATATATAGTGCAGTGCTTATGGTTCTGCACCCAGTGTAAATTTGCGTAAAAATGTGTTCAATAAAAGTAGGTTTAGTTGCCCTTTGAATTGGCATTAAGTTCAAATACAAGAGAAACCCCATGCACTGTGTAGGAACCAGTGTCAAATGTTTGTGCCCTTACATATGAAAAGTACTTTGATCAACACCACGAGTAGCAAAGTGCCTACTTACAAACTAGCACTTGTCTGTGAAAATTGCATGCATCACTATTAAGTCCATCAATGTAAAGCAGTCATGATGCCAATATAGAACCATTAAGGAAGGTTACAATGAAAGGCCTATTTTATGTTTGTTACCATACTGCAGAGCATTTGCAAATAAACTCTTAGGGCTGAACTCCACCGCACAACTTCTTCAGATCCAACGCCCTGAGAGGAAATGCATATGACAAGACGGATGCATCAAATATAATGTAAGTAATAGAAAGATCGCACCTACAAACTGCATGCATCCAACAAAACATGACTGCCTGTGAGGCTATTTTTGGTAAAATACTGTAATAAGAATTCTAAATTTAGGTGGGTGGAAATATAACTGAACTGATAAGGAGAAATGAACAATAACTAAGTCACTTCTCTGGCTTATTTTACCTCTGAGTTACTGTATCTCGAAGGATTAAATGCAGTTGTATTGGGATAAGTTTAAATGAAAGTACAGAATGGACAGACAGACAGGTCAATTTATAGTGCATGACTGGGAATCTACTATATTTGTCATGGTTATAACCACCCATATATGTGTAGTTCCACTCTTGTTATAGTCCACTGTATTTCCCATGCATGCATTTAGCACATAAGGAGACACCCATTCTGATCAGCAACATTCTCTGTTCTTAGTCCTCCTCTGTCACCACCTCAGCTGCTCCATGTGTGGCAACTCCACTTTCTCACCCATTCTTGATTCACACCACTTCTACAGGGACAGAGTTAGAAGTAATCATATGTGCCTAGGGCACAATTGCACTCTAGGCACATGCCTACTCCTAGTACTGGCCCTGGCAAGGTAAATATATCATAATGCATTAAAGGATGCATTGTACATAAAATGTAGCACTTTTAACACCATGGTTTGTCAGAATGTATAGTATTTATTGTTGGTTCTCTGCATGTGCCATACTTTGAATTGGGTGGTATAAAAACTGACCTTGAACCCATCTAGGTTAGAGATCAATATAGGGGCACACTTGTCAGCTGTAGCATGGACCATGCTTCCCCCTTTACCAAAACTTTTCACAAATAATAGTTTATTCTGTTCCTAAGAATGTATTTAAAAATACATATTATACTAAAGCATTTTGCCAAGTCAAATAATGCTAAGTAGTCTTGACATTAACATTCTTAACAAAAGTTTCACATGGTACTTCACCCTGTTTTATATGAAAAATGTTTGTGTGGCACTAAAAATGGTTATAAAGAGGAAGCACTGGATCTATTTTTAAGGCTGTCATATACTGTATGTTTGACAACCTTTTGTTTGAGCTATGTAGAAATAAATATGGGGTTGTTAGACTATAATAGCTTTGTCTGAAGTTATGTGAGAAAAAGAACATTATCAGTCTTGCAGTCAAGCAAGCATGGACAGGCTTTAGTTCCATAACCATTCAGCCTAGCTACTGATTGGATCCATCTTACAGTGCAGAGTGCCACCAGCTCCCATGCATAGCTTGGGAAAGAAGGCAACAGGAAGTGGAACAGATGGGTGGGATTAGTTGTGGTTTTGCAAACGTTTTCAAGAAATCAACCCTAAACACTATGTTTTAAAGCACATTATGCTCTTAATAGCATAAAATGCACTGGCACATTCTGTTTTTCACAAAATATGTCTCTAAATATTTTGTTCACTGAAACATTAACATTTTTGGCTATTATGTCTAGCTCTTATGTTCTTAATTTTTAATCAAAAATAGCATTAGTCAAACATTATAGAAAGGACACTAATGGAGAGCTGTAAATTTTCTTTGGATAATTAATGTCAATTTTCAGTTTTTTCACCTTGCATAAAAGTAGAGCACTAGATGGTCTGAAAACCTTCATCTGACCCAAGACCATGCCAATACATGTTCTTATCTATGGATCATATATCTGTACCGCTAGACCAGAAAAGGGAAGATTATGTGCTATATTTTTTTTCTCTTTATTTTGCTTTGTCTTTCAGGCACATGTGTATTGTCTGCTCTAGGTTTTTAAAAACTCAAAAGAAAGAGGTGGTGCTCAGTGTGATATACAGAATAATAAAAAATAAGAGAGGACTGACACTAATATAATATCACTTAAACTTCCTGTTCACTTTCACATACTGTAGTATAATAAATAGTGCTTCTTTTATCAGTGACAAAACATGTCACTTAAAATGTATCTCTTTTGGCATTACTTGAATTCATACACATCTATACAGGTCATGTTAATAATGGTCTATAATAACATACAACAATTCTTAAACTACTATTGAATTGAAACAATAACATAGCTGCAGTTTATATAAATGGACTCCTAAGTCCAAAACGGTCATAAACATATCCCTAACTGATCAAACTAAACTGCAGCGGCCTACAAAGCAATGGACAAATACACAAAATCTCAGAATTAGCTGGATTTCCAACAGTTTTATTATTTTGTTTTGTTCCTTTTCCAATTTTATACAATTCACTGGAATGTCTTGCAGAGACACATGGGTTACAGGGTCCCAATGAATCCACTTTTATTTATGAGCTCATAAAAATTTCACAGGCCTTGTTTTGCACCACCCAAGAATATTTTCATGCTTGCATTGCTCCCCAACTCCTTTTATACAAGAATGCTACTCTCAGGTAAAAAATGCTGGGGACCCCTGATCTAATGGGTCAGCAAATTAATATTTGCTTCCTGGTGGCTAACAAAAATCTTAAATAGGAAGATATTATATACTGCTCAGTGACAACCAAATGGGCATTTTTGTTTACTTTAAATGGTCAAGCAAAAAAAAATAAAAAACCACAAGCATAATTACCTGTGGAACACTTGCTTTGTCTAATGGCATGTTATAAAGTTAAGCTCCAGACATTATATTACTGTCTGTTTGACATAAACTGCAGTATACTGACTAAGCATAAGATGGCAGCAATGTCTAGTGAATAAAAATAGCTTTACACAAGATCCAGTAGAACTTAGCAGACATTTGTGAATGGTAGTGTAGTATATATATATATATATACTATATATATATATATATAAATAACATATAACAAGCAAGCTCTGCACTACCCTTGTGCATTCTAGAAAAATGGTTCACTGTAGTTATTGCTTATAGTACTCACCTGTATAAAAGTAGCTGATGTTTAGTACTCTTCATTACTAGCCAGGTGAATCACCAGTGAGCAAAGTGCAATTTGAAAAGGAATGTTTTTTCCATAATACAACATTTCCCTCTAGAACTCCAGCATTGTTGCACCGTTGTTGTGCATGCTGGTTATAGTGCATTTCTCTCTAAAAATCTGAGTAAAATGGGTCATTCCAGGCATTGTTCAGCACACTTTCATTGAAAAGTTGATTAGAGAGGGGAAAACATATGAAGAAGTGCAAGTTATAGCAAGAATTTAGTAGTCCTGCTTATCTTTCAAATAAAATAATACAGAACATTTGTCAGAAAAACATTTTTAAAGATTTAACTTGTGAATAGAAAAAGATTCTCATGTGACTAGAGAAAATTTGATCCAAATCCAAGCTGGTGCATTTTTCATTTAATAAAAGCAATAGCTCAGGGGGCAAGTATAGTGGCTATAATCACAGGGGTAATTTATACTTTTCTGATGAAAACTGTTGGGACATTCCTAATCTGTACAGGAACTAACTGATGTCAAAGGTTCGACAAAAGAAAAGTTCCAGTGAGAAAACAGCATAAAGAGAATTCATTTTAGGTATACATCTTAAAATGAAAGGAATAGCTAAGGTCTTGTCCTTACCTTGAAATAAAAGACACATTGCAAATGAATCCAAATATGACAATGTCACTTTAGAAACAATCTGTCATACAGCATGATAAATAGACACTGAAATTTTATGAAACTGCACTTGATTTTTTATATGAAATTTTTCAGAAATGGCATACCAACATTATGACAAACAGCTGCAGCTCTTTCATTAGCTATGACAAATCAGGCCATCCCGATAGCAGACAATTGCTTTGCACTGCAAGTTTTCAAATCTGGAACTGATGTTAAGGACAAGGAAAAGCTAATTCATTGAGGTGCACACAATGTTAAAAATGTACTGCTTTTACTCCACTTATCATAAATGTGTATAATTCAGCACTAGGGGTGCCTGGGAAAGGTAAGAAAAATCGTGGCACTTGGTAGGTAGGTTTTTCCCCCAGGGCAGTGCTTGAGATAACTCCCATTGAGTCTGAATCTGTCTGAATGAGTCTGAGTCTGAATCTGTTCATGTGTTCATTACTACTGATCTAACCTCTCTACCTGCGCTGACTGGTGCCTAGACTTTGACCACAAACTTTACCTTAGCTTTTTGTACCTTTGCCAAACTTTTTTCTTTTGTTGCATGATTATAACCTGTGCGACACTGCCTCCTCTTAACTCACATTCATTGAAGGAGCACCCATGCATTACCCAAGCTTATTTTATGAATGATCATCTACTTTCCCTGATTTCTGCAATATCTTAAAGAAAGTTTAATTGAAACAACATAAATTTTATTATTGTTATTACGAATGGTCTTACTGAGGTTTGTACCAGCTGCCAACTTGGGTGCTCCCTATCATGATGTCAGATCACTTGCTCATTGTGGGGCCAAAATATTTCATGTATAATACTGTATATACACACGTCTGGACTTTTTTAGTCTTTATATTAAACAGATGCATGTGACTGTGGCGTATCATGTCCAGCCTTATTGCAGTATAACAACACAAAAAAGATCATGAACTGAACACCATGAGCTCAATCTTCAAAGCTAACATTTTTTCTAACATGGCACCTTAAGTTTGCTTGATATAAATTTTAAACCAAAGCAAAACCTAAAAAAAACTAAAAAACCCAATTTGTGGATATTTTTCTATGGAATATGTTTCTGTATCTATAATTTGTAAAGGCACACTGTTCAGTGGAAATAGTACTAGTCATAACAGCCTCTTTTTCCATTAACCTGAAGCCAGCGTCTCTCTGGACTTTCAGCCTTAAGTGAGATTACTGTTATAATTTCTTCTGTTCCTCCAGGTGGCATGTTTGGAGAACTCAAAAGGTTACAGTATCTACACCTTAGCTGTGGTAGCTAGATTTATTTTTATACAGATGCAGTCACTTTGGATGGTGAGTTTAATGCGTCGCGACTTAACTCATTTATCTCATTTATCCCACTTATCACAGAATATTGTGTCACAGCATCCCATCCAATTAAAGAGTTCACCATTGAAAACAATGGTGCTTTGGTATGCTAATGAAAAGGTTAAATGCATTAAATGAGTTAAGATAACTTTAGATAACACAGTTTCTTCAATTAATGCTGAGTCACGACGCATTTAACTTACAAATCCAAGTGACTCTATCTGTATTTCTAAAAACAATCATAACTTCACACAAAATGGAGATTGACAACTGATTTTCTTACCACTCATCTTTTAGACTTGCCACTGTTGTAAAGGAACCTTTCTATTTTCTGAATGATGAGAAATGTTCTTTTATGGATATGTCCATAAACTTTTCTTTGGGAAAGATAAAAATATTTTACAAGCCATGTGTCCTTTGCATATACATATAACTGCTCTGAAGTATTAATGCCACTGGAGGGACATAATACAAGATCAAATTCTAAGTTTGTCCAGAGAAGAAGGACAGACCGGTGAGATTTATTGTTCTAGGCAATAATTATTTAATATAAGGAAAGACAAGCTGTCTATTAATATAGGAAGAATCCTGCCTTTCAGTAAATCTGGCAGTATTTCCTTTGTTTCAGAGTAATCATTAAAAATGTCACCTGTTAATTCATTTAGTGGCAATATGTGTGTTTCTTGATGTTCACTAAACAGATATTTCACTAGAAATGCTATTTCTCATCCACAACTAGAGCATCATTAGTGCAAACACCTTAATGGCAAACTCCTCATAAATTGCTTTTTTGATCACTGAATACTGATCAGGTTTTAAAAGGGACCCATCTCCCAAATAAATTATTCAAGCAAAATGAACTTTAATTACACTTTCTAAATTATTTGAATCTTGTTTCCTTCAGTCTGGGAATTCATAATTATAGCAACCAGAAAGGAGCCATTTTGTGGACAGTTATTAACGCAAGCCTTGCATCATTTCAAAATCTTGTTTGTGCACCAGAATGTGGGACCTGATGTCCATCCCCATGCCCTGACTATACAATTAAATGGTGAAGATAACGGGGGAATGTGTGGAGAGCAGTGACATATAGGAAATGCTGAATGGAAAGTGAAAGTAATTGTCTGCCCCTCCTCTATGCCTTTGGTAGATAGCATTTGATTGACATCTGAGATTTTTAAATGAGCTTACAACAGCTATGAATGCTTTAATAAATAATAGAAATTGGATTTCATGCTTAATTTGAAAAGGAATTTTATTGTACACCTTTTGTGTCTGGGTGACAGGTCCACTTTATTAAAACGAATTATACCAGGCTGATGTATTCATTTAGGAATGGTTATATCCAGCTGAATGTAAATTTTAAGTCTGACATTACTATTCTTATCCTGTAACAGATATATTTAATCAGATTTTTGTGCTCTGTATCAATCTCTTCTATGAAAGGTATTCTTGTTTTTATCTATTATGCCAGACTAACTTAATTTCTTTTTATGAGAAGGGACCTAGATTCTGGGATGGCAGTGGATGTGATTTACTTAGACTTTGCTAAAGCATTC
>CM044438.1:74721257-74739497 GCA_024363595.1 Xenopus borealis
ATTTGGAGGGGTTGAACTTGATGGTCTTTTTTCAACCCAATTTAACTATGTAACTAACTATGTAACTATGTAACTATTCATCTATTCATTTTGTTTCTAAGATCCTTCTTGTTCTTTTGAACCATAAACTACTTCAGCCAGGAGATCACAAAGAGATCCCTATAGACAGTAGAGTGTACCAAGGCTGAGACAACTGCCATACCCTGTTAGTAGCAGTTGGACTTTCTTGTACCAATTCTCTCCCCCAACACATACACAAACAGCACCTCTCCAAATTAAAACATTCTATTGGTCATCAATCCATTTTTAAAGTGCAGTACATTTTCTATTTTCACTTAAGGAAAACTCTTATCTGCAGTCTGGCTAAAAAAAATTCAGGCATGATGACATTTCATATCCAACATCAATAATCGGAACATTCTTTTTCATTTCGGTTAGACAGAGATCAAGAAGTTAGGACACTCAGCTATAGCATATGCATCATGTTATATATACAGAAAGAGAGAGGAGATTTATACTGTACATTAGCTATCTTCAGCTTTTTAGAATAGCAGGTTCTATGTTGAATAAAGCCCTCCCTCTAAAATGTCAGTAATATACAAATCTCACGGGAATACCTGAGTAAAAAGTATCTTCTAGATGCTCGGTTAATGAGGGGTGATGCTCCTATGTGGCTTACAGGTTTTCAGTGCTTGTATTTTGATATATATATATTTTTTGAATTCGATTGAAGTCAATTCGAGATACGGGTCAATCCAATTCACTGAAACTTAAAAGATTGGATTTTTTTTATTTATAAATTTCAATTGGTCTTTTTTTAGAATTTCGAGTTTTTGGGAGTTGATAACCTCAAAAATCAACCCTTGATAAATCTGTCCGCTAGTGTATGGAAGGAGCTATTTAAAAAAGCCCAGGGAACAGAGTGATTTTTAATATAAGTAACAATTCTCTTGCTTGCCATGTCAAACTAAATAATAATAACATTATAATATAATAATAACTTGGGTTCAAGAAAACCTGAAACACTATTTGCTGTTCAGTACCCCGAGGACATATTGAGCCATCAAAACCATGTGTAATCTCAAAAACTATGAAAACCATTAAGGGGCATATTTATCAAGGGTCAAATTTCGAAGTGAAAAAAACTTCAAAATTTGATCATCAAATTTTTTTCTATTGAATAGGTCCGTTTTTGATTGTATTAAAATCGTTGGAATCATTAAAAAAAGACTCCTAAAATTTTTTTCAAAAAGACTCCTTAAAGGTTATAGGAGGTCACCCATAGGCTAAAACAGCCTAAGGGTCAAATTCACTAAGCGTCTAATCCTAGCGCTAATTCACCAGCGTGACGTCAACTTCGCAAATTCACTAACACGGACTCTGGTGAATTTTTGCTTGCGAAGTAGATAGACTTCGCACCCTTACGCCAGGCGAAGTTGCGCATTGTCGAAGGATCGTAAATTCGCAAATTCACGAAGATGAGCATTTTCCTCTATGTTAGCACTTATGCTAGACTTTACTCCGCCTGGTCAGACCTGGCGAAGTTCAATACAATAGAGAGGTTGAAAAAAAAATGTTACATAAAGGTTTCCTGGGCTTGTGTAGTGGAATGTAGTGGCTGTAACATATACTTCTATTAAAAGTTAAAGTTCCCACCGTATGCAAATTAGGCTTCGCTAGCGTAACAGTGCTCTGCCTAGCAAAGTAACACTAGCGCAACTACACTACCATTCGCCGACCTGAGCGTAAATTCGCACTTTAGTGAATTTGCGTAGTGCTGGCGAAAATTTGCCTGGCGAAGTGTGGCGAATGCTAGCGAAGCCATTGCTGGCGAATTTGCGCATCTTAGTGAATTTGCCCCTAAGAGTCTGCAGTGTTTCCTCCTGTACTATGATAAACAGCAACAGATAGAGACACCATTGTGGCAACTGGGTGTCATTCTAGAGGATATCAAAGGCACTTGAAGGCGATGTTCCAATAATATGCACACTGAATTGTTTTAATCATTTAATAATTTTTCTTCCCATTGACAATCCAATCTCCCAATACATTTATTTTTTGTGAAGGAGACGTTGAAATTGGTTCACTCTGAGGCACATTTATCAAGGTTCTAATTGTAATTCATGTAAATTTTTTTAAACTCCTATGAACTCTAAATTCGACTAATGGAAATGTATAATTAAAATAATTAAAGTCGGGTGAATAGGATAGACCCAAAAACTCGAATCATACTTTTACATTTTTTAAAACACTAAACCTCATACACATGCAACATACATAAAATCAACTGGTAATGTTTTGAGAAAATTCTTACCCTCGTCCATAAAGTCCAAATTATAGCTACTTATTGTTCTCACGTTCTGACAACAAGTGTAAATTCAGTTAACTCTGTGTGTTAAATTACAATCTGTAAAAACACATTTTAGAAAGGCATTCATATCATTTAAAAACATTTACTTTATGTAGTGGATTTGTTTACTTCAACACCAAAGGTTTCCAGAGCAGAATGTTATTAAAAGCCAACCAAGTCTACATTCAACTTCTCACCCATTCATCAACCATAATGGGCAAACTCCGTGTTAAGCTTAGGTGAGGTTTATTCATCTCCAGGATTGTTCATATGGATAAATGTATCATCCCCAGAAGCACATATTCCAGCAGGAGACATACATTAGGATAAAAAGGTTGCACATAACAGCTTCAGGGCCTCCAGTAATGCAAACGGCTGCTTGTTGCTCTCAGATGTAATTCGGAGTGAAATTGCTATTGCAGCCTTATTTGTAGTAAATCAAACATGTTGTTTCTATGGGCAGGCTTCAAGTGAATGGTGTAAATTAAATGGAACAACCAATAAGCAAAGAGAAATTCATCAGTCAGCTAAGGATTGGTAACATTTATTCTGAATGAAAACACTGAGATTGTGGAAAACCCATTATTCTTTAAAGGGAACACTTATGGGATCTCTGTGCATTTTTGAATTTAGGAGACGATACTGTATTATTTGTGGCATAATCATACACGTTTGTGCCTCTTCAAAGTGTATTTAGTTGAATCTTTGCTAGATACTTCATTTAAAAAAAGGACATAAATCATTGTAATGTTATTTCTTTTCTCAGAGAAATAGAACTATCTACTCCAATATGTAATACAGCTTGGGAGCTGGGGTTTTCCAGATTTCCTCACCATACATTAAGGGACAGATTTAATATGGTTTGAATAGTAAATTCTAATTTAAAATTCTTTTGGGGGGGGTCAAAAATTTCGAATTTAAAACCACCAACTTAAATTTAAATTTGAATGTGAGATTTATCACACCTTAACCCTGGGAACGGTTCTAATTCAATACCTTGCTACCTAAAACCTGACAAATCCATGTAGAAGTCAATGGCAGAGGTATGTTGAACCATTTGAAGATGTTAATAACAGACTTCCTGACATTCAGGTTTTTTTTAGAGGAAAATTCAATTAAATTCAATTTGGATTTTCGGGCAGTTCTTATTAGATCAAATGTTAGACTTTCAAGCTTTTTTCCTAAATAAACTTCCATTCCAGTTGTGAGTACATTCAAATTTATTACAGTTAAGAAAATCAACATAACCCCTTAAGTGTAAAAATCATATCAATATTAAATAACCCCAATAGAAGATCAACTATATCTTTGTTAGGATCAAGAAGAAGGTGCTGTTTTGTTATTAAGAGAAAAAAGAAAATATATTATATTTACGGGTCAATCCAATTCATCGAAATTTAAAAGATTGGCTTTTTTATCAATAAATTTCATTTGGTCTTTTTTTAGAATTTCAAGGTTTTGGGAGATGATAACCTTGAAATTCAACCCTTGATAAATCTGTCCCTTAGTGTATAGAAGGAGCTATTTAAAAAAGACCAGGGAACAGAGTGATTTTAAATCTAAGTAACAATTCTCTTGCTTGCCATGTCAAACTAAATAATAATAACATTGTAATATAATAATAACTTGGGTTCAAGAAAACCTGAAACAATTTTGCTGTTCAGTACCCCGAAGATGTATTCAGTCATCAAAGCCATGTGTAATCTCAAAAACTATGAAAAATATTAAGGGGCATATTTATCAAGGGTCAAAAAACGTCGACATTCGATCATCACATTTTTTTCAATAAAAACGGACAATAAAAGGGCATAATTGGTCCTGGGCATAGGGCATTGTGCTAATTGGCCCAGACTAGAAGGGCAGGGTTGGATCTCCTGATGTTGCTCTATTGCTCTATGCATCATGCACCAAATTTTCAATCAGTACTAAGGGTCATTCTCTTGTGCCCACTGGGCTTGTAAATGAGCCCCATAATCTTCATAAACATGAACTGTCTCTCTGTATTCATAAATCATAGTAGCTGCGCTGGGGGAAATTAATGGCCAGAATGCCACTCCCTAACTCTTACAGCTTTTATCTGTCTATGTCCCTTCATTATTATTCTTTCAGTCAAGGAGGTGCATGTCATGGGCTGTTCCATTAAAACTATTTCTGATACTGATGTTCTAATAGTGTGTACCATTGTCTGCTTAGCATCTCTTCTACTACTTCCAAACAAGGACTGCTTTCAGGACAGGAAAAAAACGAATCGCTTTACTCAAAACTTGCAAAAAGTTTGCCCCTCGCACAACAGTATAGTATACAGTAGTTTGAAAACATTTGCAGTGTATGTAATATAATTTTGAAATTGCAGACCAAATTTTGCGATAAAATATTTAACGAAACGGCAGAGCAGGTTTGCAATATTAGACTTTTGCATTTTTTCATAAATAATGTTGGAGACCAGGCCTTGCTCTAAGTTGGCATTCCAATTCACTTCATGGGTAATCAGTTTGATTGAGGTCAGAGCTCTGTACATGTATGTCAGGATCCGTCACCATAAATCAATCGTCAATCATATAGCTCACTTTGTTAATGAAGGCAATATTGTGCTGAAATGGTAAACAGACTTTACATAACTGTTTCCACAAATGCAAGATTTGCTTTGAATGGATCCACAGAAACCACATAATCCCAAAAAACAGTGCTTGTGCTGACAATGCTTGCAGAATTGTAGCATAAAAGTTAGCAGTGTGTTCCAACTGAGGATGTCATCTGAGATGGAGTATCCAGATATTTTTAGTTATATAATGCACATTTTTCAGGTGTTTTCATGGGTTGTTTCCACAGTCTATAAATATATTAGTGCTTTAATTTGCTCAACATGGGTTGATTTTCTTCAGCATAAATTATTTATAATAAATGGGTGAATGGCTTTGGTCTGCTAAAAAAACTGAAGCCTGGGTGTATAGGGTCTATAAAGATATTGGTGTTTTTATTAGTTCTGCATCGGTTGATTTTATTCAGCATGATCTATTTAAAATACAAGGGTGAATGGTTAAAAAAATTAAAGGGGCTGTTCCCCTTTGAGTTAACTTTTAATATGTTGTAGAGAGTGATATTCTGAGACAATTTGCAATTGGTTTTCATTTTTTATTATTTGTGGTTTTTGAGTTATTTAGCTTTTTATTTCACAGCTCTCTCATTTGCAATTTCAGCAATCTGGTTGCTAGGGTCCAAATTAGCATAGCAACCTTGCATTGATTTGCATAAGGGACTGGAATATGAATAGGAAATGGTCAGAATAGAAAGATGAGCAATAAAAAGTAGCAATAACAAATGTGTAGCCGCACAGAGCATTTGTTTTTAGAGGGGGTCAGTGACCCCCATTTGAAAGCTGAAAAGATAAGACAGAAGAAAGCAAATAAATAAACGAATAAATAAATAAACAATGAAGACCAATTGAAAGGTTGCTTAGAATTAGCCATTCTGTAACATACTAAAAGTTAACTTGAAGGTGAACCGCCCCTTTAATGATTTATTGAATAAAATATATTCCACTTCAGTAAATAGTTCAGCTCATCAATGCAAAGTAAAGGCCAGAAGCAACCACCAATATGACATCTTTGTCTCATTCTAGATGAATTTGATGAAACATAACTGTTTCTGAAAGAGACACACTCACTTGAGTTTCTTTTGGGATCCCTTCTAATCTACTCCCATCACCAACAACAGTAATTGCTGCTAATGAAAATAACTTTGCTTTTTTTGCTTATAGCCCAGAGCTAGAGCCATGGCTGGCTCTAAGGATAGGCAAATAAAAGGCACATATCATGGCAGTGGGTGCAAGAGGCCTACAGTACACATACAGTATACATGCTGCCTCCTCTAAATCTGTCCCTGCAGAATCATTAAGGATGAGTGGAAGAAAGGAGTTCAGAAGTGTGGAGCAGGGGTGGCAGGGGAGGAATAGGAGCAGAAAGAGTTGTTAAATATAAAGGCATTGGGGATTGGTTGCTGTTCTCTGTTGGACTGGCTTTGGATTGGGTCTACGTTTGGCTAATTTTGCTAAATCTTAGTTCAGTCAGTCTGGCCCCAACATAAATAAAACTTTTTGAGAAATCTTTAGAGTGATTGTAGCAATAAATTGATAAAAATATAACATGTACATGTTAACTAAATTATTCCAGCATCAAACAATATAAATATTTTCTTGTTAGAACCCTTTCAATAGAAAATATTATCAAAACTATAATGTAGAAACAACTGAGTACATAGTTCATTACATACATTTGTTTTAATATAAATGTGAAATATTCATAAACAGCTTAAGAGAAACACACGTTGTCGATGATTTTGACATTGGTCCAATATTCTTTTATAGGACAAAAAAACGGGTTTGGAAAGGATAACTCTTGGTTCCTAAAGCAGAAGGAAAAGGGTATACAAAACACTCTACAGACTACTAAAAGAAAATAGGAGGAAGTTCTGATATTCTAAAAGAAATGTGAATTTATCTTACGGATGACCAGTGGGCTCACACCCTTAAAGTACCCTCGCAAGTTTCCCTAAATTATAAATACAGGATGATACAGCTCTATATAATCCACAGGGCCTATTACACTAAAACAAGACTACATAGAATAAACCCAGCTATATCCCCTATATGCAACAGGTGTAACTAACAGCAAGGCACCCTTCTTCATACTATGTTGGAATTCCACAGGTTGGATCAGTACTGGCCAAGAATTCTTGACACCCTCTCTCAGCAGCTGGAGGTGCCACTGCCCAAGGACCCTAAGCTGTGCTTATGAGGGATAATGACTAGTGATGGGCGAATCGGTGGCGTTTCACTTCACCGAAAAATGGCGAAAAATTCCGCGAAACGAGTCGCGCTGATGTTTTGTCGCACACCCAAGTTGAGGCGTGCCCAAGTTGACGCGCGCTTATTTTTAGTTTTGACGCACAGTGCAATGTAATAAAACTGCCAGGTGAAATGCATACCCCCAATGGTCAATTTTTTGGAGGGACATTCCCTCTTTTGACAGCGCAACCTGCAGTCCCTCATTTCATTTCCCTCTTTTCTCTGCACGGAATAGCCAGAAAAAGAATGAAGTTTCTAACTTAATTGGCTTTTGGCAGAGAGCCTAGAAGAACAGCTAACAGGTGCAAAAAAGATGCTTTTTAACAATTTTGATATAATAAAATAAGTAATTGATTGTATTTGTAACAGTTTAGATAAGGAGAAATATTTTCAAACTTTCATAACCTGCCAAATTTGGTAAAACGAACATGTTAATTAGTGGTTATGGCCACAAAAATGGGTGTGGTCAAAATGTTGCAGCGCTCCGTATGGAATGTGCTGAATAGCATTGGAGTCAATGAGAAGAGCAATTTACACACATGCCCTGCATTGTTAGTGAACTCTTATCTTTTCAAAAGAAAAAAAGGCCTCCCATTTTGCCAGCTTCTTAAAAACATCTGTGATTATTATTTAAAATAGTGAAACATTAAAAAGGCATATTTTAATATATATTCATTTATTTTTAAAAATATTTTTCACTGCACAGATTTTCTGTTTTGAAGTGAAACGACGTACTCAGCGTGCGACGAAACAAAACGTTCGTCAAAAATAATTTGCGGCGAATTTATTCGCCCATCACTAATAATGACTCCCCAGGATCTCCCACCAGCAAAACAGGCCTATCTCCATAGAGTGCTGTTCCTGGCTAGGAAGGGCATAACTTACCACTTATCATCAAAACTATAATGTAGAGACACTGGCCAGAACAAGTTTTGCTACGCTAGCAGCTATGCAATTCAGAAAAAAGCAAAACCAAAATACTAGAAATAAAAAAATATTGTTCAGAAATAAGCACAAGCAGAAGAGTCAACAAAGAGAACTACAATGGGGAACCAGCCAAAATGAGATTGTGCTAAGAATGCCTTCCCTGAAAATCCATTTGTAAAATCATGTTTCTCAATGGAGAATAATTAACTTTATAGTTTGTTTGGTAGTAGTCCCAGGGAAGTCTCTCTCATAGCTGGATGGTATAAACTGAACTTCAGAAGATTTCTTGTTTTACACAACAAAACTTTTTGATTTCAGCTAATTTAATGATTTCAAACTAAGTAATTGAAGGAGTTGGTGGTTACATGCGTCCAATTTTAATGTGATGACTAAATATGTAATAATTTCAAAAGTGTAATTTTAACATCACATTCATTTGCATTTCTTGCAAGTAAATATATTTTGCAAAAAACTAAATTTATTATTATATTATGAAGTAAACATGTCAATTTCTTCACAGCTATGCATGGACTTTAACAATGCAAAAAAAAGAAAGTGAAGAGTAATGAGCCACAAATTGATGAATATTTTTAATTAAACATTGTTGAATTGAGAGAGGGAAGGGGAATTCCTGTGGGTTATAAATTCAGAAGATCTGCAGAGGCCTTGGAAATCACTGGTGCTTACCATTCACTGCTCACGCCTTTAAAACTCCTGTGGCAGCAGAACTTTTGTAAAACGGCACATCAGAGTCAAATTTCAAAGCTCAGCAAGGTCTCCTGGTAATATTCTCTTGTTAGACAACTGATCATTTGTACCAGTTAGCTGTAATTACAACATTTTCTGTTCAGCAACACTTTCCAGTCCTACTGCCCTAATAAACGCCAGCCCATCAATGCTTAATTTCAGTTTATTTTTTATGAAGTATGCAATGTGTATAAAACAAATAAAATCAGAAAATTACACAACACATAAGGAAACCTGAAGTCGTATTTAGTGTGGGGCATATTTATTTACTGAATTTTCAAAAAAAAAATTTGATCAAAATTCTCATTCTAATTGGGAATAATCCAAATTCGATTAAAATTTTAACTCAAATTCAGAAATCAAGATTTATCAATCCTTGACCCTTGTAACAATTCCAGTTTGGCTTTTCACCACCTAAAACCTGTCAAGTTCATGTATAAGTCAATGGGAGAGGTCCAATGACCCATTTGAAGATGTTTATAGCCTTCATTCCATTCAAGTTTTTTTTTAGAGAAAAAACTTGATTCAATATTCATTAGAATTTTAATTATTCTATTTTTTAAAATAACCTCTCAATTGAACTTTGAGTATATTAGAGTTTATTAGATTTAAAAAAAGATCATGAATTCTTAATTCAATCTTTGATAAATGGGCCTCTAAATATCAAACTTCAGTTTTCAGAGACTTTGCAGTTCACAATTTTCTCCACTTATTAACACTTTCCTGCAAGAAAATTTTATATAAAATGCGAAAAAAAAGAATTTCTAATATATTAAAATAAAAAGTCTTCACTGTCCCCCTCTTAGCATTGGTCTCTCTTCTTTCTCTCTCTATACCATTTTCTCACTGATATATAAAATTAATTAGCATCAAATTTGTGTTACAAAACACTTAAAATTTTTAATAGCTCTCCAGATCAAGCATTTTCAGAATCTGAAAGTAGGAGTGTCCATTCAGTTCGGCAACATTCACTTAGCCACCACCCCCCATGTTCCCTGAGTCATATTTCTCCTCGCTCACCCTCTAGTTATATTATATCTGTGTGCAACACATCTATGCAGACAGGCAGGCAGTATAGAATAGCTCATTTATGCCTCTGGCTTGGTTGACAAAGAACTGGAAAAGAACTTTTCAAACTGATTGAAGAGGATCATTTCAGCAGTTCTGCTCCTTGTCAGGGGGGGGGGCATGTATTGTTCACACCTATAATCTCTCCGAGTATTGTTCGTCTGTAAAACTCTGTACTGTTCACACCTCAGATCCAGACTGCATTGTTCACCTGATCAAACCTCAGACAAGCTGCTGGAGTATGCATGAATATAATTTATATATACACACATCTATCTATCTACAGTATCTATCCATCTATCTATATATATCTATATATATATATATATATATATATACACACACAAAAATGCCGATGTGGACTGCACACACTGAACTTGGTTGATACCTGGGTTCCGATGCAAATGAGATACAAACATTAGCCAAGGGTGATGGCACTCACAGGATTTAAGCACAAAACAAAAAAGTAAAAAAAGGAAGTTTATTGATCCAATGGTCCCACACAAGGACCTTTGTCAAGGAAACACAGTGCAGTGACCCAATAGAACATTTATACCCAAAGTGAGGCTAAGTAATAATAAGACCCACCCACAAGGTTGACATCATAACAACGACACACTGTGAGGTTAAAACACCTGGTTATAACAATGGGTTCTGTGTGTTGTACATACATCCAAAGGCCAGCATCAATATCTACAGGTACCTATGCAGGTATCACCTGGTGGCAAGAAGACTAAGTCAATACAGTGTCAAATACAGTAGAGGTGGGCGAGCCCAAAAAGGGCATCAGAGTGAGACAATATGCACATACAGAACCCAATAAAGGGGAATACATACAGACCACTAGCCAATCGCCCATAGCCAATGAACAGACTATGTCTGCCATTATAATGTATAATGGTGCCCAATCTCTGGATAACCAGAAACTGAAGTAAAAACGTATGGGGTCCAGAGGGGCCAATCCGTACATGAAGGCTTTGTGCCTAAGGGTCATAATCAAGGCAGTGCTTGTTGCACCTCCATGCACTAAATACGCTAATGGGTGACAGTTTTGTCTATTACATTCTACAGGTATGTGGGCAGGGAGGTACGACAAGCACAGCCTTGATTATGACCCTTAGGCCCAAAGCCTTCATGTATATAGATTCCACAGTGCCCGCACATCTGACTTCTTATTTAGTCGGGGGGTGCTTGATCAACAAAAAAGTTGCATAGAGTATAAAGTATTCGCACACTCCTTACTCATAGTGCTCAATTGCTTGTATTGCTGAATTTACATCCAATGTTTCGGTCCCTCCTGGGGACCTTTCTCAAGGATACTGCATGCTTACAATGTTCACAAATACATACCTCCCTCCCCCAAGTGAATTTGGCGCCATTATGACGTCATAAATCCAAATATAGTCCAATGTGAAGCAAAAAGTCTTTTAATTTAAACAAGTGTCCATTTCTTCTCACACCACTAGGTGTCCGTGTTATATCGATAATTGCCTGTGCAACAATATGTGCAAATTAAAATGACAGAAAAAAGAAACATTTGTTACAAATAAAACCAAAGTACTCACAGGTCCAAGACTCACTCTCATCGAGCTTTGTTACATTCATGCATAGTTAAGAGACAGATGTTCCATTGTACTTCTATGTGATATTGCATTTCAATTTAAGAAATAATTGAGTTGTAACTGTCCATTCAATCCCTTTGGGATAACACAGTCTAATTTGAATATCCAAAAGGTCTCACGCTTCAGTAACATTGCGTCTATGCCCCCACCCCCTGGTGGCTTAGATATATGATCTATAGCAGGGATCCACAACCTTTTGAACCCGTGAGCAACATTCAGAAGTAAAAGGAATTGGAGAGCAACACTAGTATGAAAAATGCCTTGCTTCCCGACAATGTTTTGCCACTGTTTGTTGTGCTATATCCTGTTTTTTGGGGTCAATCTTCCTGTCAGGGTCTAGTGCAGCTCTTATGCTGGCCCTATGCTTATTCATTCTTTCTTTGAATTGTCTGACAGTTTTGCCACAATATATGAGGCCGTATGGGCATTTGATTATGTATACGACCCCTGTCGATGTGCATGTTAATCAATGCTTTATTGTGTACTTTTTGCCAGATCTTGGATGTTGGAATACTTTTCCCAAGATAAGTGTATTACATATATATAGGTGTACGGGGTGTACATGTAATACACTGGGAAAAGTATTCCAACATCCAAGATCTGGCAAAAAGTACACAATTAAGCATAGATTAACATGCACATCGACAGGGGTCGTATACATAATCAAATGCCCATGCCCAGCAATAAAAGCAATTGAGCACTATGAGTAAGGAGTGTGCGGATCCTTTATACTCGTGTATATATATATAAAACAGTTATGTACATAACACATGTACATACACTGCCTGTGTGCTATACTGTCATGCATTTATAACAGATTATTTCACATTGGCACAGCTCCTCTCTAATTGTAGACTTGCAATACCCATTAAAAGAAGCATAACTGCCCTGAGTTATGGCTGAGATTATAGCTATTATTGTATTTCCTCTCTGATCCCTATTATAACCAACTGTGGAGGGTTTAACATACTAATGAAATAAATGTCCCATTTAAACTACAATCCCCATAATTTATTGCAAATGGCAGGCTTCTGATGGAGGGCATGTCTTTATAACATCTACTTGGTGGAGGGAGGGAATCGCCATAATTGGCTCCTCTAGGGGGATGCAGATTTGAAATCAGGTCAGGGGGGTGGACTTTATCTGGAAGAAAAAACATACTGGGAGCTGTTTATGATGACAGTTTGTCCCAGACTATGCTGCTTTTGTGTTTGGGTTAGTAAAAGCTTGGTTGATGATGCAAAGGTGATATATAAGGCTATTTTTTAATTAAGTAATAGGTAGTGATGGGCGAATCTCCCGAGATTCGAATCGGCGA
The DNA here is from genome assembly GCA_024363595.1 of Xenopus borealis. Classification (NCBI taxonomy): domain Eukaryota; kingdom Metazoa; phylum Chordata; class Amphibia; order Anura; family Pipidae; genus Xenopus; species Xenopus borealis. The sequence continues at coordinate 74,734,133 of CM044438.1, forward strand.
AAAATTCACGAAACGAGTCGCGGAACGCTTTTGACGCGCGTCGCGTCAAATCGTCGCATCAAAAAACGTCGCGCGACTCGTTTTTTCGGCGAATTTTCACCAAGCGAAATTTCGCTGGTGATTCGCGAATTTATTCGTCAGCGTCGAATTGCGGGAATTCGCCGCGAATTCGGCCCTGGCGAATAAATTCGCCCATCACTAGTAATAGGTTTAACTCTGGAAAAAAAAACACTGTATTCTTTTTTTACTGTTAACTTTACTGTGTATAACTTAAAAGATAGAGAACATTATATTTCATGACAGTTCTCCTTTAAGTATTCAAAGCAGTGGAACTCTATTTTGTGCCATGTGGTTTTAGAGGGCTAATCCATAAAACTCCACCATTAACTAAGCTTGAGAAAATGAATGTGAATTGAAATAAAAAATATTCACAATTACTATTTCTCCCTTACAACAAATCAGTAGTAACATGGAAAATGATGTCCACATTAGTCCCCAATTGTTTTTTTTTCTTTTACAAGTGAAAACAATTTTTTTTGTAGATTTTCTTGCTTATACCATTTGGTTCATTGGAGATATTTTTATTTTTTTCTGTATTCTTGAAGGTTGACAATATTGCATTTTTCCCCCAAAGCATACTAACATAAATCAATTGCAAGTTGAAATGTCATCCAAGTACAGGCTAACAGCATTTATTTGAAGTGGCTGTATTTTTTTTATTTTTTTATTTTCAGACTATGTAGCTGCACATATCTTAAACATCCAAACATTCTAGACTTAAATGGACCTTTGTGATTCACATTTTCCAAATTTGTCAAATAGTTTAAAAACATATTAAAGGGGAAGTATCTCAGATATAAAAACATGCTTCATGTCATAGATATGCAAATATTTGTAAATACAATACATTATATAGTCTTTATGTATTTTACATTTGTATACTATCTTGAATATATATTTACCGAATGTAAATGTTGCCTAGCATTGTGGGTCCAAAGCATGTTTTGACTCTTATGTAGATTTCCTCCCAGTTTGCTGATGATATTGGATCAGACTGAAATCTAGAAGTATAGGAATAATCACATGAAATGTCATTGATAGAGTTATAAAGTTATACAGTTGACACCCTCCTCCCCGAGCTGCTTCAGAAGGTGAAAAATTTAACTTTATGCTACAATATTAGAAAAAAGTCACAGAAAATATAAAGTAATTGGAAAAGTATTTATTTCTGGTGAACAATCTGAAACCAACTGAACTGGAAAATATTTTGAAAGTGAACGACCCCTTTAGCACTTTTTCTCTTTAAAAGTTATGCAAAACGTTAAGTTTCTCTTCAATCCTGCACAACTTTAAGTCATATTAAAATATAATGCTATTTTTTATACCTACAAAACAATAATTGATTTTTGTAAGACAAAACAAATTTAAAAAACATATAACGTTATAGATTGTTTTGTGTAAAGGTTTTCCTCTGGAAATACAGGAACACACCACTAGTCTGTGCTACTTTCTCACTAATGAACACCTTCCAATTGCATAGCCTCACAATTATATGAAGCTGTATTATGACCTATTTACAGTGCTGGAATTTTTCACTTCTTTATTTTTGTGAAAAAGTTATGCTTCCCAAAACTTTCTTTTGCTCCTCTCGACTTCTGCATGCAAATAAAATGCAGTGATAAAATAAAATATAGTTAAATATATTGAAGATATACGGTGAGAAAAATTGATGGGAGAGAAATAGAGAAGAGGTAGAGAAGTATTAACAGATAAAGAATGTAAAGGCATCAGAGAGGGTTAAAGAGAAACGAACAAAAGAAGAAAACAGGGGAACAAAAAGAATAAATGCAGAGATTAAACAGCAGATTACAGAATACAGAATAGTGAATGAATGATATATATATATGAAATAATCTTGGGTAATATAGAATATGATGGTGTTGTGCTATGTTATAACACAATACACAGGCAAAAGCTGAATTGATAGCTAAGAAAAGTCACATGCAGAATTTTCGTTTTGAGGTCCCTACAGTTCACATGGTTAGGTAAATCTATGCATACTGGGCATCAAACTGTGCATTAGAAGGAAATACCAAAATGGAAATAGCAAAATGGTTTTGCTTTAAAGTGGATGAAACCCGTAAGTATTGGTGTGTGAGGCTTTTTTGTTTAAAGGGTAAGGCATTTTCTAGTAGCTGTATGCACAACATGTCTCAATGTCTTAAATATATTGATAATGGGTTGAGTGTAGAGGACTTCTTGTATTTGTCTATATGTATTTTGTGGTCACAGCCTCATTGCACTCCCACCTACTGTAATGGTTTTAAAAATTAATGGTGAGCACAACTTTCCCTAGTTTGTTATCAAAGACTTTATAAAGGTTATCAAGACTTGATAAAGGTCCTAGTGGCAGACCACCGTAAAGTTGTCCTGTTTTTAATGTAACTTAACAAAATGATATATTTTTAATATAAACCCCAGTGTGCACCAATGCTTATTGGATTTATATGGATATATATATATATATATATATATATATATATATACACACACACATACTGTATATATACATATATATATATATATATATATATATATATATATATATACAGTATATATATATATATATATATATATATACAGTATACACAGAAGCAGCCACTTGGATTTGTGTGTTAAATGCATCACTTGGATTTGTGTGTTAACTAAAAACTAAAGTTATCTTTAGTGATGGGTGAATCCACCCAGTTTCGCTTCGCCTAGAAATTCGCGAATTGGCAAAAAAATTATCGAAACGAGCAACTCGTTTTTCAGCGAATTTTCGCTGTCGTTTCGCGAATTTATACGCCAGCGGCGAATCGCGGGAATTCGCAGCGAATTTGCCGCGAATTCGCCCCTGGCGAATAAATTCGACCATCACTAGTTATCTTAACTTAATGCATTTAACCTTTTCATTAGAATACCAAAGCACCATTGTTTACAATGATGAACGCATTAATTAGATGGGATGCTGTGACGCAATTTTCTGTATTAAGTTGAACAAGTGGGAAATCTGTGTTTAGTTATTCTGTGTCAAACACACAATCCAAAGTGGCTTCATCTGTATATGGATCAGAATTTCATCATTGGTGAGACAGAAATGTTGGCTTGTGATGTGTTCCATCAAGAATAACACCTTATTTTTTATATATTTTTAATTATTCATGCGTGATTCCTTTGGATTGAGTGCTGGTATGGTATACATATATATTGGGACTATGGGGTAGATTTATCAGAGTAAAGTTAGAGATCTCCACAGTCCACAGAGTGAAATGCCACCTCTCTCCAGGGGTGGTATTTCAGTCTTCAGACTGTGGAGATCTCTAACTTCACTCTCTCAAGCTGTTCAAAAAGTTATTCAGTTTCTAGCCCCCCATATTGTGCCTGTATTTTATCCACCCATTGTGAGTTCTATGGGGCAGGGATCTCCTTCCTTCCATGTCCCTTACTAATGGCCCATCTATTCATATTTTATTTAATATAATGCTTGTCCTCCCTGTGTGTACTTCTACATTACACTTTTCTCCTAGTGAATTTTCACTACATTCATTCAAATCCATACATTTATTACAGACATGTCGTTTATAATGATGTGAAATTTTATTGTGTTCTAGAGCAATCATAAGTTGACTAATGTAGAACATGAAAGGTCATGGCCCATAGATATCATGCAATTTCTAAGATACTTGGTAGTGCCAAATATTTCTATTCTTTCGCATATATGTTCTGTTGTATTACATGTGTCATAATGAAATCCTGCTGTATTACAGTTTTAGCAATGAAAGATATGCAATTTACATTAAATGAAATAAAACATTAATATATAATATATATGCAACCATCCACTTTATGGATGCATGGTTGTCCTTTTGAGGTCCTGCAACTCAAAACCATTCCAGTTTTAATTTTTTTCTGCTTCCTTTGGTAGAAATGAGCTGAAATGAAAGGCTAAATTGACAGATGTAATTATTGTAGAAAGTCAAAATAAAGATGCTTTTAAATAAACATATGCTTTCGAGAACTGATTTTTTTTTAAATGTGTAACTATTTGAACCTTAGACCTATGCCATCATTGTGTTGCTGTCACATCAGTTAAAGATGATAGATATTGTTATTCATTTTTCACTTACCTATTCTTGATATAGAGCTTACATATACAAAAGTATCTAGTAACACATCTACCAAGTTTGTATACATATCAAGTATGAAATGTATATATTTTAGTGCTTTAGAAATGCCTTAGTTATGTTATACCATGATTATAGAAATCCAATTCTTCAGCTACAGTATATTCATTGTCATACTTCCAATTTTTTTGGGGCCAGGTAAACATGTTGCAGTTGAACCAGTTTAAAATGTTTATTGATTTCAATGGATTGTATAAACACTTAAGGAATTATTGCTCAGTGACCAAAAAAAGGCCAGATCAACAGATTTCATAATTCATTTGGAAGATACTTTGTCAAGTGTGATCAACTACCCTCCTCTTGGTGTGACAAAAAAGACTGAAAAAGGGACAATGAGAAAAACAAATAATCCACATTCAGAAAACGGAGATTTCTTGATTAGCCAACGTGACAGTATTGAAACTCACTGTGGGAATAAAGACAAGCTTGAGCTTGTTACAAGCTCAAAGACAAAATTCGTAGAGGAGTTCACGCTCTGTCAGTTCATCACTCGATACAAAACTCTGTCTCAAATGTCAAACAATTATCTGTTTAAAACAAAGACATGCAAGCAACAAAGACATCAAAGTGACATCAGTGGGGACAACTTGAGAGCATAGACTAAAAAGAGAATAATCTTCGCAAATATATCAGTAAACTTTTTCACTATTCCCAAGGGTGTGCATATTTGTGGAGGATGCTAGCTATCATGTAACATTTTCTATTGGCTTCAAAGGCTTAGTCTGTAGACCAAGATAAAACCTACTTACAAGGACAAACTATCAAACAAGAGAAATCAATATGGATGGCTGTAGGATCACAATGGGTAGGCAGAGTAAAGCAACAGTGAATCTACAATGGAATTCTGCACAAAACAGTAAATTTGACAAGAACTGTACAACAATTTGTTTGTAAACCATTAAACCATAGCATGTACTGTTCATGTCAAGTATAGCAAGAAGAAACTATACCGAAAGTAAGGGCTCACCAACACATACATAACATTTTTACATTATATATGATGTCCTTTTTTTAGAGGCTAGCTTACACTGACCCAGCTATGAAAGAACTAGGGTTCAACTACAAAGACAATTTACTATGATAGATATATATATATATGTATATATATATATATATATATATATATATATATATATATA
>CM044438.1:74766033-74786671 GCA_024363595.1 Xenopus borealis
AAGTAATAGTTGAATCACTGGGTGCTAACCAAAAGGATTGTAGAGATTCATGAAAGCACTCACAGCTACCGCTACTTTTATTTAGTGTATGGTGTATCAACGCGTTTCAGCTCACAACACCGTCCTCAGGATAGTGAAAGGTAGTGTAACATCACAATAAATCACAATAAATACCCCTCCTAACCAATCACGGTCTGTATAAGTGAAACCTAATTTAAATATATTAAAATTTAAAAAGGAGGAACACACATTCAACCTCCCCATAGTGTCTAGCCCATGTGTCTATTTTAATCATGACTGTGTGTGATATTAAGTGTTACAAAAAGTTAAAAATGGTTAAAACATTTTTGTTACCAATAAAAGTGAATACTTTAAACCCAAATAGAAACTAAATGTCCTAATATCCTATTCTCATACATATTATTGTCAGATAAAAACATTTACACAAAGGCCGAAGAAATGGCCATCAAAGTTACCAAGGGCACACACTAGAATATTCCATACACTGTTGCTAGCATGTCAAGGGACATCATGAAAAAAAAATCTGAATCATATCAAAATCTGCTAATACTGTAGTCAAAGGCATATTCAGAGGTATATCTGCTACTTAGTATATCACTTGTATATCTTTTCTAAATTCATCACTTAGTATCACAATATCCAATTCGATACTGATGAAATAGAATGCCACATAACAAATGATAGATTTTAAGAAGCTGGCCAGGGAATACATTTCATGCAGCCCTCTAGGGGCTACTGTATCAAAAATCCGCATCCATTTTGCTTCACGCTTTAGTAATATTTTCGACCTGTCACCACCTCTACGTAGAGGGGGGGATATGATCAATATATTTATATATATTGGACCGTATCCAGTATCACTATAGCGCCCCCTTTGTCTGAGGGCTTTATAGTGATATCCGATCGGATATCGGAGTTTATGTGCCAGAAATTCAGGGAAAGAGGTTATCCTGAAGCAGTAATTAATGAAGCTAGAGGTAAGATAGAGGGGGTGAGAACTAGGAAAAAGGACAAGAGAAGGATTCCCTGTGTCACTGATTTTAATACACAATACTCACCTATTAGCCATATATTACGTCGCTATTGGCACATTTTACAAAGAGCATATCCCCAGATAGAGGAATTCATCGCTCCACCCCTTATGTCACATAGGAGAGGTAAGACCATCGGCACAATGGTGACCTCTGCCCAGATGAAGAAAAATTCCAGAGAAGTGGACACATTTCTGGGCAAAAGAATGGTGGGAATGTCACCCTGTTATAACTGCAATCAATGCCCATATGTACATAAGGGTAAAGATTTTGTACATCCAACAATGGGGTACGTTGCACATTTGAGGGGCCACTATACCTGTGTCACAAAATACGTGATTTATGTTTTGATCTGTCCGTGTGGTCTCATCTATATAGGTGAGACCACACAGATGATCAAATCGCGTATTTCCCAACACAGATCCTCCATCAATCTAGGCAATACAAGTCAGCCAGTATCAAAACACTTTATTGAAAATGGACATACCGCTGATCAAATTAAATTCATGGTGTTAGAAATGGTTCCCTCTCTCAAAAATGGAGGTGATAGAGAGCTTCGGCTAAAACAAAGAGAAGTTTGGTGGATCCATAAATTAGGTTCTCTACAACCAAAGGGGTTAAATAGGGATTATGACTTATACCTCTTTTTGTAAAGACATATATATGAGCATGCAATGTAATACCAGTGAATATTAATGATAGAAAGAATACAACAAAATAACTTTTCATGTTGTTGATGTGAAGTTAATAACTAGATGTTAACATTGATAGGCTAACTATAATGTGCTTTAAACCACTTGTATCTAATAATATTTAATAATATGAATACTCGAGCAACTAATGTCATTTCCTGTATTTCTCCTTAAAAATCACATGACCATGCATTACCCTGTACACTTTTTTCAGCTTGATAAAGGGCACAATGCATGTCCGAAACGTAGCCTGAGCTTGATGGCCTGATGTTAGCCTGACAGCGTCATGCTTTATTTTTAAATACACCTTTTGATACCAAACCAGTGAGTGCTGCCTTTTTCCTGTGTTACTTTATATGACAAGGAGGAGAGACTCAGCAATCCCCCCCTGAGGCTGTGCACCACGAACGCTTGCAAAATAATTTGGGAGAGTGCTGTTACCATAGTGAGTTGATATATATATATATATATTTATGTGTGTTCGTGTGAGTTCTTATACTTATATAATGTACTGTTTAACATTTGTGGATCTGTGTCTCAAAAGTGATAGCAGTTTAATAGCAGTTTAATAGCAGTTTAATAGCAGTTTAATCCAAGTATTATTTTAAACTCAATGAAAAGCAACCAAACCAAGTTATAAAGCCTGCACAAACACTCAGGAGGATAGAAATAGGATACAAAACAGAATTGTACTCAAAATTAGAAATTGAAACAAATGAAAAATAAGCAATATAATTTTTTGACATTTAAGAAATAATATTGCAGTTCATATTAAAGCCCTGACATTAAAATGTCCCTTATAAAATGTTATAGATTTTGATGGCTTGATTAAGGTCAGACTGCTAAGATTTACAAATTAAATGGCAACAAATGTCTGATTTTAAAGCTGTTTGTGGACTGCAATGATTTTCTACTAAAATATGTGTGAACCCTTCTTTTATAGCATAAAGGTATATGGTGAGTAAAATAGATTTTTCTTGTTAATTTATATCTGGTGAGCATCAATAACTGTTTTTCAGAGTCCTTAGAAATCTTCTTTGTTTGAGCCATGACAAACCTTCTCAAACTTGCATAGTAAAGAGCTAGATTTCTAAATTATTTTTAAGACAGGGTCCCCAACACCCACACCCTTTAGTGTCTCATTGACTGTAAACCCCCTTTCAAATTAACTGACAATTTCCTAATGACACACACAAACATGGAACTTTGGATATTTTTCCTCAATAAATAAATGAACAAATATACTGTAAATTGGGGATCATAGTGCATAAGGCAACAAATTACCAAACCCTCAAGGCCAGTGTAACGGGGCGAACCCCTGCGTGTTTATTCAACTTCAGTGATGTAATGTTTCGGGGGCGTCTTGCCTTGTCAAAGTTATTGGATGTGCTGACCTCTTATCCAAACACCAGGCCGTACTGGTTGGAGAGGCTGGGGAAAATAGGAAACTTCTTGCTTCAGATCATGGTGCATAGTCAATTTCAAAGACAGACTGGGGCAGATTTAATATTAACTCTCGAATTAGAACAATCAAATTTTTGTTGAATTTTATCGAATTTGAAGGGTTTTAGTGATTCGAACAATTTTAACCATTCGATCAAATTTTTTTTGATCAAATTTATTTAAATAGGTTTAATCTGGCGAACTAGGGATTCGAATAAAAAATTTAAGGGATAGTAATTTGAATATCGAATGGTCGAATGATCAAATAGATTTTTATTTGAATCATTTTAATCGATCTAATTTTTTTAATTTGATGGTCGAAGTGCCCAAAAAAGGTATTCGAAAATTCGAATTTAAATATTTTTGAAAATTAGATGGAATTTCGAATCCTTCACACGAATTAGTAAATCTGCCCCACTGTGTCACTGCAACAAGGGGTAACATTTCAAGGGACTTATAAATGCCAAATTGTAAAGTCCTTTGATTCAGCTAGACAATACTTTTACTGACTCCCCAGATTAATAAAGATATACTTTGAAGCATTATATTAATTGTAAAACTGAGGGGTAATATGTGCCAAACCTGGCTCACCTTCCAAGTCAGTGTAGGGCAGGCAGAGTATAGCAACCACAAAGCAGCTAAGAGACCTGGCCAGGTCAACGGAGGACCAGCACCACCACGCAGACTAGTGGAAGGAGGTGTGCGGTAAAAGAAACTACTATAGTGAAGGCAGGCAGGCATTCTACCATTCCCAGTGTCAGATTTGGGGTGACCAAAAATGTAGTGCGGTGCTTACAAGTCAAAATCACTGGATACCCATTTACAGTACATAGCAGTATTATTAAATGGGACCTATTATTTTAAAATCAGCTTACAAAGGAATAGCAACTAATTAAACTAAAGGCTTTATTGGTAAGTGCTAGCACATAAGTATTTTATCCTATGCAGTTATAGTGCTAATTACCCATTTTTATTCGGTTCGTAAAAGCTCATTATATATATATATAATGCATCAATATTTAAATGAATGAAAAAATACTGAAAAATAATGGTTATATACAAGGACACAGTAGTCTGCATCATCTTTAAAGAAGCGCTACAAACTGCAGATCTTATTGATAACTTTTGGCTCTGAATTTAATGTCTTTCATTAAATACTGTATGTATTTCCTGACCTTGATTCAAAGTTTAAGCAGACTGTATTATTTGCTGTATATGATTATTATTCACCACTGTATATCAGAAATTACCCTACAGACTTTTTTCAAAGTTGTCATTGGCTGGCTCCTGTTATTTCTGGTAACTATCAGCAAAAAGAGTAGTCCATATGTAAGCAAACTGTAGAGGACATTGCACTCTACACAGAAAAGTTACTCTGGCGAAGGGGAGAAAAAAAGGGGAGTTGACCTAGAACCCTATTTCTGAATAAGCAATTACTTTTTTTCAACATCGGAAAAGTAGTTTGCTCTGCTAAATGTTTGTTGGTCATATATACCTTAAAACTTTACTGAAAATGCAAACTGTGGGGAAGCAGTTTTCAGTGCATTTTTAAAGCCCTATAGAAAATCAGCCAAACTGCACCGTAAATAGATAGGAAGCAGTAAAAAGTTTGAAAGACAGCTAAAAGATCTAGTAACCTTTTTCTCTAAAGAAATATGTAACATCTTGCTCTGACAGGATGTCTTGCGCTTATTTAACATCTCAAACAGAAATTTAGGGGGTCATTTATTAAAGTGGACCTGTCACCCCAAAAAAATATTCAAAATCACTATTTTATCACATTAGTCAAGCAAAATGAACATTAATTACACTATATACATTATTTTAATCTTTTTTTCTTCAGTCTGGGAATTCATAATTATAGCAAACAGGCAGGAGCCATTTTGTGGACACTGTTATTAAGGCAAGTCTTGCATCATCTCAGAATCTTGTTTGTGCACCAGAATTGGGGACCAGATGTCTATCCCCATGTCCTGGCTACACAATTAAATGGTTAAGGGAACTGGGGGAATGAGTGGGGAGCAGTGGCATCTAGTAAGTGCTGAATAGAAAGTGAAAGTAATTGTCTGCCACGCCTCTATGCCTAAGGCATAGAGGAGTGTCAGACAATATTTCATTGACAGCTGAGATTTTTAAATGAGCTTAAAACAGCTATGAATGCTTTAATTAAAATTTGAAATTGGATTTCATGTTTGATTTGAAAAGGACTTTTATTATACAGATTTTTGTGTCTGGGTGACAGGTCCACTTTAAAGTCTGTATTTTTCTAGTTGGACTTTTAAAGGAGAAAAACACAATTTTTTCATAGTAAATTTTCATGATTTATTTTTCATGTGGATTTCATCGGAGTGGCTTTCCAAAATTAATGATATACATTAGATATACATTTTTATGAATAACCCCCTTACTGTTAAAAACAGCTAACATATTTCTAAAATAAAGAATGTTAAGCCAATACTTTTAGGGGGTTATCCAAATTTATTTCACTATTTTTGGAAAGCCGCTCCGACCAAATCTGCACTGACTTCCATTATTTTTCTTGAAATGTTCTTGTGCAGGAAAAGACTCATTAAAATCATAAAAAAATTCAGAATCTGTGACTTTTTCAGAATTGCTGCCCGAATAACGCAACATTTTGCGCACGGAATGATGATATATTGACTTCTACATGAACTCGGCACGTCTGAGTTGGAGTACTATTTTATTCAGACTTTCAACACCATAGGGGTTTAATAAATCATGAAAAATTCTAGTTTTTTTTCTACAAAAATGGTGGTTACCTTTTAAAGTCTGACCAGAAAAAAATCAGACTTTGATAAATAGCCCCCTTAAACTCTGTAGGGTATTGGAAAGCAGAAGTGTACTCTGTGTGCTTTGAAGACTGGGAAGGTAGAAAAAGATGGGTCATTTACAACTTCCTACAGAGGTCATTCACAGCTTCCTATGCAGGTGTTTACAACTTCCTGTGCAGTGCACAAAGTCCATAAAAAGGATGCAAGATCCAGCTTTTGCTCTTTGTACACTGCCTTCCTTCCTTGCACAATTGCAAGGGGCACAGAGATCTGCATCTACCCCAAAAAATATAGCACTGATCAACACATAAGGGGGAATACACATAATTTTGTAAAATGTAAATTGTAATTCAGGGGTGTTAGCATAAAAAATGGGTTTCCATTTTTAAATGTTGGTATGTTTGGTGCTAAGGTAATTTAAAATTAGACCCATCCCAATCATTACAGTACCCCCTTTTACATCAATACATTTAAATACTGGGAGCATTAGGAATAGCCTGTTATTATTCAACAAAGACAATAGGGTGAGAGCCTTGCTTGTGAGAGATAATATAACCTGGAGTAACAATCAGAATGAGAAAAACTGCTTACTTTTTACCATCATTCCAGTTTTGATAATTGATTTTTATGGCTTGCCATTCTACCAATTTAGCATTCAGTATTTCAATTTATGTATAACAGAATTAAATCTAGAAAGTCTTGATTCGAAATAGAATTCTACCACTGGCAGAGTATTTTTTATTATAAATCCTCTATGACACAATTTTTGTTTAGAATATATGCTCACTGTGAGTCTGTATAATTGTAAGTATTTGCCATATTCTTTAGGTTTTCAATGACACACCCTCTAAGCTACTTGTTTGCCTATTATGCCAGCTTCTGGGACAGCGTATTTTCTATATAATTCAACTCACAAGGATCAGGACTCTCCTGACTTAAACCAAGTTGAGAAACTTTTCACAGGCAACAGTGCCCCACAGATTAGCGGGGGAGGCAAGAGTGAATATTTTTTTTAACCAAACTTGGAATCACTCCTGACAGTGATTGCATGTGAACCCCTTGTTAATTTAGAGCACTATACCTATATGTATAATAAGTTATACTACCTGGCGACATCGTTGGAGCATCGTACTCCAGGTCCTAGTAAACTTTATTAAAAAACATATGATTTACTGCAGGTAGTGTCTGTGGTCTGACAAGTTTTGTGTTTATACACTTCCTCAGATACTGCCTGGTGACTACTGATAAAAGGCTGTCCTAAATATTTAGGTCACTTCATTAATAGAAGACTGCTAAACTGGATTTTTTGTGTAGACAGTATTCTTCAAACATAAAAAACAACATATATGCTTTATTTATCCACGTCGTGGGGCAATAACCATGTACTGCCACAGGAGAATAACTGGCTTTGAGTATGCTAATGTTGGTTGACCATTAAAGCTTGCCAAATGCAAAGAATTGTTATACATTTTAATTTGTAGTATGGCATGAATCTATCATATACTTATGATTTGGTTGATCAGCTACTGGTGCAGTGGAACTAAATTTATTGTAAAAAAACTGGACTGTTAGATAATGCACAGTAACATTTGCAATAAAAAATAGAAGAGAAAGCAGGTGAAGCCTAGATTTGTGTCTAATAAAGAGGGCACAATGGGATTGAAGAGGCTGCAAGTGAACAGATAAAGATCTGACAAAAGGAAGGAAACAGAATCTATGATGCATGGCAATCAGGTCCTTGATTCTACCATCTGTGGCAGCAGAGTGTCTAAGGAGTCAGTAATAACACAAAGTGAAGATATTTTCTTTTCTTTTAGAGCTTATATTTATCCAGTAGTGCACCTGTTCTTGGCAACAAATTTTATATTTAAAAGGTTATTGTGCTACTGGTGTATAGAAAGTGATGAAACACACCTGATCCATGTTACTCTCCACTTTAAGGGATGCTATCAAGATTATTATGTTGTTATTTTGAATATAGAATATATACACAGGGTGCCTTTTAGATAATTCATTCTACCATTTAACATGCTATTCTCAAATGTGTTTTATTCTAAATGTCCTATGTTTAAGTTTTAATAATGGTGTGTGTGTAATAATGTCGATTTTGTTCCTTTCTCCTGTTCTCATATCTGATAGGTGGTGCATGGGACCATTTTGATCTATACAAAGCTGAAACCTTATTCAGCCTTCATTCTTTCCCTTTTTTCCCATAAATTTTAAGAACAATTTTAAATCCATAAATCCATAAATAAGAGTTTTCCCGATAATGGTGTTTCAGAAAATAATTGTGTGTATATACACCAGCAGAAAAAACATGTGTGCCACTGGCCTTCGAAGTAGCAAAGGCTATTGCGTCTGCTAAACAACTCAACTATATGGGGCAGATTTATCAAATTCACAGGAAGGATTCGAAATTCGATCAAATTCTCAAAAATATTTGAATTTGAATTTCGAATATGCAAATGATGCAACTTCGACCATTAAATTTTCAATATTCGACCGATTCGAATAATTTGAATATTCTAATTTAATTGTATTCGAATATTCGATGGTCGAAAGTACTTCCCCTCTGAAAAAAAAAACAGATAGGCCAGTTCGCCAGATTGAACCTACCGAATTGCTTTAAAACCCTATGGGAAGCTCCCATAGGTGTTTTAAAGTTGTTTGTGATCGAATAGGAAAAATTTGATCAAAGGGTTACAAATTTTTCCTATTCGATCGTTCGAATATTTGAATAGCAGTAAAATCCTTCAAATTCTAAATTATTTCCCTCATTATTCACATGGTCGAAGTTTGAATTTTTTTCAATTCGAAATTCGACTAATAGTAAATCTGCCCCATGTGTTGAATTTTTGGAGATTTTCCTATTTTGTAAAAACTGATGATCCCCAGGTAGAGTAATGTGTTCCTGTTAGTCCAAAACCATTTTGCTTAATGAGGTACTAAGTCTTTATAATTAGGCACAGAAGGGGAGCAAAGACATACCCATATGAACAATCATTGCTAAGGTAATTTATAAAAAAAAAAAAAATTAATTCTTGCCTTGAATGTATTTATTTCTGACCACATTCCCTAGCAGCCAATTACACAATTAAAGCGACATTTTGTTGCTAAGGACATTAATTGAAATGTAAATTAATTTATGAAGGATCTCCTAATTAAGTTGATATGAAATGATTGTGTCAGGATGGCCTATGTGATTATATTATTCCCCCCCCCCCCACGCTAAACTGGTATTCCTGTTACATTTTGTGTGTGACTTAATTTATATGTAAAGCCTCAGTGCTGACATCCTTTGTGGTTATAACTATTTAATAAACATGTCAACTGTGTTTCTCTTCACATTCACATTTCAAACAGCTTGACTCTTGCTGTTGAGAAATACTTAAATCTAAAGCTTCCACAGCAATTAAACACGCCCATGGGAGACTGGATAGACACTGTTAGGGAATGTAAATTAGTAATTCTTGATTTTTGTTTCCCAAAGGCCCAAGAACTAATAGTACAGTTCGTGAGATTATCTAGCATTTGTGTTTCTGTGGGACTTATGTCATATGTTAAATTTTGCTGTAATTATTCTGTGGCAGTACTCATCAGAGAAATAGCAAGCAGTGGATAAAATTCAATTGGTTTATATTTATTAGTTTTCAGGTCACACATTCATTTTTACACTGAAGATGTGTGACCTTTATGTCCTAGAAGATCAGAAACAATATAGTTTAATCTGTTGGGCTTTTACATACAAAAATTAATCCAATTAATATTGTAGAACATATAAAGTTAATATACAGGCACAGAAACTTAGACAAAACTTTAGCTAGGGTTATATCAGTTATATCGGTTAAATCAGAGATTTCAGAAAATACCTAGTTGAGCTTTCTTTGTATTAAAAACACATATGAACTATGAGGTTTTTACTTGAACAAGTTCAACCAATCCTAAACTTTAATATAAACAACAAGTTTTGTGAATTAACAGAACTTGGCATGATTAAGTTTGCACTGAATTAGTCATTATAGTCACAAATGCAATGTTTATGGGACTGTCAAAACATTTGAAATGTGCAGAGAAAATGAATGTCTGGGGGATGGAGCAGCAAAGCAGTCAAATGTTTTGGGGAATGGAAGATCAATGCAGATGGGGTATTTTAGTAATGGAAAAGCAAATGGAAAATTTGGGGTATTGTATTACTTAGGGAACAAGTCAAAGCAAATCATTACTTTTAATAGAATGTGCATTTTGTTTGACAATCAAGTCTGACCAACCTGTCTCTGATTTAGTTTGGTGTTCATTAGCTCCTAAGAAGTAAAAGAAGCAGTAAAACATTCCACTTTTATTCCACAATTATTGATTACCAAACAATCATTTTAATAGAACTGGTCTGAAGTGACACAGTTTCATTTGCAGTGATTAGTGAAACCCCATATTCAAAAATAATCTAACCTGTTGAAGGTAGGACTAAAGCTAATATCTCTTTAAACACTTGAGGTGCCTGCCACAATGAATCACTTTGTAATTGCTTCTTCAATACACTAAGTAGATTCTTCACAACCGAAAGATGTTTGAAAAGCCAGTCTAACATACTTTATAGATCACTAGCTGATTCTAATCATTTAGCATTTGACTGTATCATCAGCGTATACTGTATAAAATATTTCACCTGACTGCAGGTTTCCCAAATGTTTGCTAACATGCTTTTTAGTTGTCATTTATGACCACAGCCATTGTGTGCCAAGTAGGATTCTGGGCACAAATTGCCTTTTGTGCCTCACAACGCAGCCCCCCCCCCCACAATGTCATTATAATTGCATCCTCTGCAATGTGGCTTTGTATCTGATGCAATATCAGTTGATGTATAAAACCTTGAACTTGCACAAATGTGTTTCAAAGCATATCAGAAATCATTCTGCTTTTGCTTCACAATTTGCATTTCTTTATGTGCATTCTCTGCAGCAGGCTCCTGTGTCATTAAGCTTACTGTATAAGATTTGCATAAGGAGGTGGACAGAAATAACTGTTCAGCGTACAACTATGTGAAAATGCAAGAAGTGACTTTGGTATTTTTAATTAATGGCTTTTTTTTTTTAGAGAAAACTGAAGCGAATTTTGTGCAACAGCAACTGGGCTTCATGCTCACATATGGGCCCTTTTGACTATTTTGTCATATATTATTATATAATATCTTTATTTAAATAGTGACAACATATGTAAACAACAGTATTATTTACCATTAGTGATGGGCGAAACGGCCGCGTTTCGCTTCACCGAAAAATTCGTGAATTTCCAGAGAAATTCGCGAATTTTTCGCCGATTCGCGAAACGAGTCGCGCGTCGTTTTTGACGATGAATTTTTCCTGACGTTTCGCGAATTTATTCGCCAGCGGCGAATCGCGGGAATTCGCCGCGAATTCGCCCCTGGCAAATAAATTCGCCCATCACTATTTACCATTTATGTCAATTCATATTATATAGTATCTTTATTTAAATAGTGACAACATATGTAAACAACAGTATTATTTACCATTTATGTCAATTCATATTATGGTACATAATCTCTCCAGTTTCTTATAAATCAGTATTTAAAGTAACCTGTTTGATGATCTGTACTAATTTTAGTCTAAAAATCTATTAAGTTCCATAGTTCACACAAAGGCCAGTTTCATAAGAAGACAGTATCTATGACAATTATGCATCTATCTCTCTGCTCAACACCAATCAAATTCAAATACTAACCCTCACATTCAAGGCCCTTAACAATGAAGCCCCCACGCAACCTTTGCTCTTCTTCTGACCTTCACCTCACTTCTCCTCTCATCACTTCGGCCCATTCTCATCCTCAAGACTTCTCTCGGACTTCTGCTTTTCTCTGGAACTCTCTGCCTCGAGCTGTCAGACTTTCTCCTTCTTTCCAAACTTTCAAACACTCCTTAAAGACTCACCTGTTTAAAGAAGCTTATTCAATGTACCTTAATTAAGCAATCGCTGCTGTGCCACAAAATTGTATCTAAAATCCTAACTGTACCTTAACCTTTAGTTTGTAAACTCTGATTTGGATTTGCAGGGCCCTCTAATCCTATTGTACTCTGTAAACTTTTGATTGCTATCCACTATTTATTCCATGTTTGTTATAGCTAAAGTAAAGCACTGTGTTTCTTGTCGGCACTGTATAAATAAATGATTATGATGATGGTGATTTTAAAGTATGGAAGTAAAGCGACAAGTATAAGGAGTTAGAGTTAACAAGGACCAAATGTTGAAACACTCACTGAGTAAAATATGTGGTCTGGGTGCACCTGCCCCAAACCCTCAGCATATGGTGTAGTAAGCCATAACCAATAGCAGATTGAAAGGACAACTGGACACTCCAAAGGATTCCACAAGGGGTTACAAAAAAATAACCCTAATATTTTAATCAAAGTTGCATTAAAAAAAGCATCATCTCTGACCACCATAAACATTTTGTATCCAAAGGACAGTTAAAGCTATACTGACACGTTCCTATAAAAATCCTAGGAACGCATCAATATCTAGGAGCTGCTACACCTGGAATAGTTTTCCCTTCATTAACCTGTCCCTTCTACATTGCTAAATGGTCTTCTGTGTTGTTTTAATGTCACTGGGCTGGGGGTGGCACTATCCGTCTATATAATTCCATATAATTACAAATTAAAACAGGACTGTCATCCATTGAAGGATCATTCCACCCCCAGCCCAGTGTCACTGAGGCATTGCAGGAGATCTGTTAGGGGTGTGAGAGGTTCGGCTGCACAAAGGTTCATGGGACTGGGGATAGCTTTGAGGGGAAACTATTATGGGTGCAGCACCACCTAGATATTGAAGTGTTCCCATGATGTTTATAAGAACATGTCCGTATAGCTTTAATCATGGGCCTATTATTTTTTGCGACCCCTTGTAGAATCATTTGGAGTGACTAGTTGCCCATTCTGCTATAGGTTACACTATCACAAAACACAGGAACATGGCATTGAAAGGCAGGGATCCTGAACTATCCACATACGTGTGAATATTGATGCATCTGTCAGTTTGTTACTAAGAATCTGCCAATACATTTGAGTTCTGAGAATTTATCTGGGGTTATCTGACATTAATATGCTTTAGACAATAAATCATCTTTACTGACCAAGTAAAGATCTTACATTACCATGATAATGATCCCTATCAACCATAAAAATGCTCCATTCTGGGAGATAACTATGAAGATTGTCATCCAGGTCATGGTACGGTATATCTAATATAAGTTATTCTAAAACAACAGGACTTGCTGAGTAATCATTGAAGACGTTTCATTACTCATCCAAGCAGCTTCTTCAGTTGAGTTGAGTTCAGTCAGTTGAATTGAAGAAGCTGCTCGGATGAGTAGTGAAACATCTACAATTACAGTATTACTCCACAAATCCAGTTGTTTTAGAATTACTTAGATATTCTGGGAGATCGAAATTTGTACCTCTAGATGTTAAATGTAAATATAATGCATTCACAATGCGTCCAACCATAATACTAATTCTTCTCACAAATACTTCATTAAACCCCAGCAGTTGACTTGAACACACAATAATAAACTGTTTTTGGCAGCCAATTCTTTGTTAGTCTTTACACAGCTGTTCATTTTTGTATGTGTTCAGCCTGCCAAAGTTTGCTATCTTGCAAAATCAACATGCATACAAGCTATGTACAATAGAAAATCAAATCTGTAATCATTTTAATGTGAGACCTTCTGGACTGTGCAAATGTTGGATTTTAGTTGGTTATTTTAGTATCTCCCACAGGAGAAGCATATTTTTAGTTTTGTCAATACTGTAGCTCACAAAATGAAAATGGGTTAGTCTCATCTGAAGTAATTGATTTTATAGAGGGAACCAGGGACTTAAACAATTCTTCCAATATATGGGTCTACATTACCGTTAAGCCCCTCTTGAAAAAAAATCTGGAAACAAATTCTAATTGTAATCAACTTTCCAATATGTATTCTTTGAAAAACATCAGTGGTTTTAACAATCTGTATTAAAGTAATTGTAATATCTCACTGACATTTACAATCATTTAAAACCACGTACACATACAAAATATTATTTTTGGGTTTAGAGCTCACCCCCTGCCCCAAGTCCCCCCAACTCATTTCTTCTGCACTGAGACTGCAGTCAAAGGAAACTTTATAAACAAACAGTTATAACAAAGATTTGCTCAGATTAATTGATACTCTAAGGAAGTTGTATATTTAAAAGGGTAAACACTGCCTCTCCAGGTGAACTGCCTGGTCTTTCCTTTACTTCAGCAGACAGAAGCATGCTAGTTTTTGTTTGGTATCCTCTGAAATGGCATAACCTGTCTGTTAATGGGTTAAAACCTGTGACAGAGAAACCAATTTACTACTGTAAATTGCTAGCGCAGGCCCTGTTGTTGTGGCTGAATCTTAAAATCATTTTGGGTGCTCCATAGTGACGAGTAAACTTTTCTGGTCTTTTTGGGTTCCTCTTGCTCCTTGTTTATTCATTACTGCAATGCCAGGTGATTTCTCTCTGTTAAAATAAAAAAAATGAATACAATACAAATATTGAATACATGCTTTTCTTTCAGTTTGACTAGAATTCTGATGCATCTGATGAGACTTTTACTGAAGTAGTATGTGTTGAGAAATGCTAACTCATGATGGCTCAGTTAGTAAAGACACACATAATTAATATATGGTACTTAAAATTAACAAGTATTCAGATAATTCAACCTATTGCAGTAGTTGGGCACAGAGATTAGAGATGTTATTTACAGTATAGGAGCTGTATGGCAGCTACTCTTTTAAACTGTGGTATCGGCAAAAGTGCATTGAAGCATGTTAACCTAAATGCACCCTAAATAGATGTCAACTCATGTTGTATGTATTATGCACCCCACTATTATGCACCTGCTTCATATACAGTTATCCAGAAAACCCCAGGTCTTGAGCATTCTGGATAACAGGTCCCATACCTGTATTTAAATGTGTAAAAAACAAAAAATGGTGTAGGACCTCCTGTATCAGTGGGAGGTAAATAGGTTTATGAGAGCAAGGGAAGAGAATAGATTTTGAACTGTTACTTAGTAGCTGTTTACACATCTGAGAAACCAGTTAATGGTTTTCCTTTTTAATAGACACAGTTTTAAAAATGTAACTTTTAATGGCTGGTTGAATCAGGAGGACATTCAAATCAGACCAGAGCATGTGAGTTAGTCCAGGACTGGGTGGTATTTATCCCATGGTACAAAAAAAGCTCATATATTTGATTGCAAAACCACTTGACCATCTTATGTTACCATTGGTAATAAATCATAAGATACTTAAAGGACAATGAAAATTAAATTAAAGAAGTGGGTTAGAAATGTTGTACATGATGTTTTGTGCTTCTTTACCAGCCCAAGGCAATCACAACCCTTTAGCAGTAAAGATCTGTATCTCCAAAGATGCCCCAGTAGCTCCCCATCTTCTTTACTTCTAATTCACTACACTTGATCTGTGCTGCTGTCACTTACTGAGCTTAGGGACCCACTCACAATATATAGTACACATAGAAAAGAAATGTCACAACATAAGGCTGATTAGTAATTAATACAGATAATTACTACATGGCAGCACAGAAACCAGTGCAATTAGCATCAGCATTTAATAATCAGCCCTGTAGCATCATCTTATATTACAGGCCAACCTCATTTTCTGCTGGCTAATTAGTGACGACTCCCTAAGCTTAGCTTCTCAACAGTTGCTCAGAGCCCACTGAGCATGTGAGTGTCACAGTCACTTTCCAAGATGGTGACCCCCAGTGACAAGTTTGAAGTCCTGGATTATTGCTACTATTGACAAGCATGAACTTTATGCTGGTGTAATAAGTTCAGTATATAAAACATGGCATTTTTAGCCCTATTCATTTTTAGGATTTCCTTCTCCTTTAAATACATAGTAACATAGTAAGTTAGGCTGAAAAAAGACACACGTCCATCAAGTTCAACCTTTTAACTTTCAACTGCCTAACTGCTTGTTAGACAAACTGAATTGCCTTTTATGAGGAGTACAGAAGGTTATTGATTAAAATAATAAAGTATTGTCCTGGGATATAATATTTGTAATTGGTTGGATAACTAGAGAGTGGTGGTAAATGGAATATTTCTGTTATTGGGGTACTGGAGGGGTCTTCCTTGGCCCTCTGTTTTTTTGAGTTGTATATTTTGTTTGTGTGGCATTGTATAAGTACTGTGTATCTGTGGCCGTGAGGTGGCACTGCACATCAGTCGACATCAATATGAATCTTAAAGGAACGATAACACCAAAAAGTGAAAGTGATTTGACCTAATGAAAATATCACATAGTGTTGCCCTGCACTGGTAAAACTGGGGTGTTTGCTTCAGAAACACTACTATAGTTCATATAAACAAGCTGCTGTGTAGCAATGGCAGAAAAGCCTACATGGAACAGGTTAAATAGTGGATAACAGATAAAGTTATGTTCTACAGAGCTTATCTGCTATCTGTTGTGTAACCTGAGCTTTTTCTCCTTTGAATGGCTTCCTCCATTGCTACACAGCAGCTTATCTATATAAACAATAGTAGTGTTTCTGAAGCAAACACAGCAGTTTTACCAATGCAGGGCAACACTGCATTAGATTTTTATTACTTTAAAGCACTTTAATTTTTTCATGCTTCTGTTCCTTTCAGCAATTGCACAGGGCGTTGTAATTTATGGCACTGGGCATCAAAATGACATTCACATTTATCTCTTGACTCACAAGTTTGCTGCTTCTTTTAATGCAGGCCACTGTGGAAACTCTGAAGCTACTGACACCTTATTGGACTTTACAAGGCACATGTACCTATTCATTAGCATTAAGGTGATATTTTGCATACTATAGGAACAGTATGGCTGATACTCTATAAAATTGTGGTATGGGCAGAAGCAAGTTGAAACATATCAACCTAAATGTACCCTAAATCAATTCTTTTTGCAATTATTATGCACCCGACTACTGTATATAATTATGCACCTGCTTTATATATTTAATTTCTCACGTTCTCTTTTGCATACAAAGTACAGTTGGAATCTAACAGAAAAGATCGTCTTTCCTGTATTGATTTTATGATTAATATTATTTATGAATTATTTATGTATGATTATTTAGATGTGTATGAAAAATTATGAGAATCATTACAGTCTACTACACATAAAGTAGATTTTTCAGAGTGATCTTCCCATTTATATATAATAAGAATACTTTACCAAGCTGCTAATAATTAGCTACTTCAGGATTTCATTCCTGCTGCTTTTATTTATAGTGGCTCTTTTCTTGCAAAAGTATAATCATCTCCCCATGTTTTGTACAAAGTGAAATCGTAAAGCCATAACATGTATTTATGCCAGAGCTGTGTATTTACTAATATGCTGTTGGTGGTAATAAAGCAAAGTCTGCATGCTGTGGAGCTAGCCTAGCACTGTAGTTGTGCTTAGAGAAACATAATGCATTGTTTGCTACTAACCATATATTCTGATTCCTAACTACTCGACAGGATAATTGTAACAAGATGGGATTTCTGAAAGCCCTCCGCAGGAGGCTGTCCATGCTCTATAGTTTAGAAGGATTCCTTAAATGGACACTTCTAGCTAAGCTTAGGCATTGTATAGGACAGGTTCATTTATGGAGTGTTGCGGATATAGTACAGAATGTGTATGTGAGTGTGTATGTACAGTATATGGGTAAACATTATCTATTTATATGTCTATATCTCTAAATAGATAGATAAAAATGTAGATAGATAAACAAATGAATGCAATATAATATTTGTAAAGTCACATTACAGATATTACACAGTCCATATGAATGCAAAGGTTTACTTATATCAATTCTTATCATTATATAAAACAAACACACCTCTTATAGCATGCATAGCTGATAAGTGATGGGAAGGGACTGATGATAACTCTTCCAGTGTGTATTAGCATGCACACTTCATGGTTAAAATACTGTCACAGCATGGTGATATGCTGTTATTACAGAACACCGTATTTTTCCCTGGTGGTGTATATTACTGGTTACATCACTATGAAGATTTTCATTCATCCAGGACATGGTATATCTAATATAAGAAATAAAAAAAAAAAAAAAACTGGACTTGCTGCACATTTTTAATAAAGATATTTCACTGCTCATCCGAGCAGCTTCTTCAGTTGAACTGGTGTAGGGGAGTTCTCGTCATATAGACTCTTCCAACAATCCAATCACAATGGCACATTGTAACTCTTCAGAGAGCTGACATCTGACATTCACAGAGGTATTGATTCTGTGTAGTTACTGTGATAGGATTACCAATGTGGCATGCAACTCTTAGAAACAGTTGTTACTTGTGAAAGTTGCGTGAATGGATGTGTGAAGTGTTATGAAACTGCCAAGGTATAGAGAACAGCAGACAGGTGGTATCGAAGGCCCCGCCTCTGTTCAGGGATGGTTTCTCCACCTTGACAAGAATTGCCTCTTTTTTCTTTAGGAATTGGATCCTTAGGGTGTACCAGTTAAACTTTATCGTAAATTGATGCCAGAGTCCATTTTTACGCCAGTGTCCATTTCGTCCTGTTTCTTGAATTTTTCACCTTTTTTGTGAATGTTTCGCCGAAGGTGAAAGGGGATATGATAAATATGTATAAATATATAAGGGGATCATATAATAATCTCTCTAACGCTTTATTTACCAGTAGGTCTTTGCAGCTGACACAAGGTCACCCATTCCAATTAGAAGAAAAGGGGTTCCACCTAAATATTCGGAAGGGGTTTTTTACAGTGAGAGCTGTGAAGACGTGGAATTCTCTATCTGAATCAGTTGTACGGGCTGATATATTAGAATGCTGTAGGGGTTGGATGGCTTTTTAGCAAGTGAGGGAATACAGGGTTATGGAATAGTGATGGGCGAATTTATTCGCCAGGGGCGAATTCGCGGCGAATTCCCGCGATTCGCCGCTGGCGAATAAATTCGCGAAACGACCCGAAAAATTCGCCGCGTCAAAACGAGTCGACGCGACGTGCGTCGGAAACGACGCGATGCGTCAGAATCGACGCAACGCGCGTCAAAAACGACGTGACACGCGTCAAAAACGACGCGCGACTCGTTTCGCCAAATGGCGAAAAATTCGCGAATTTCTCTGGAAATTCTCGAATTTTTCGGCGAAGCGAAACGCGGCCGTTTCGCCCATCACTATTATGGAAGGATTTTTTCCCCCCTGTGGGGCAAAATGGAGCTGCTTCAGATGGGATTTTATTGCCTTCTTCTGGATCAACTAGCAGTTAAATAAAAGTTAAAAGGTTGAACTTGATGGGCGTGTCTTTTTTTTCAACCTAACTGACTACGTAAGAGGAATATTGTAAGGTCTTTATATCAGCTACATGCGTCTGTTGGCATAAATGCACATTAGTGTATTGGGAAGAAAATGTGCCTCTTTTTGTTTCTCAAAAATCATTATGCTCAGCATTTACTGGAATCAGTCCATTAGAATAACTTTCCTATCAAGGCAAGATCATTTAGCATTTTCCACTTTGTCTAATGTAATTCCTTTGACAAGCATTTCTTCAAGAAGCTTACCAAGAGGCACTGACTTATTTTTAATCCCTTTAAGAGGACCGTTTTGGAATTTAGAGATAGTAAATGTTGGAAAATATCAAATAATGTAAGTGCTTAGAACATTACAGGCATGGAATGTATTATGCAGAAATCTATTATACAGATTGTTCTGAAATACAGAAAGGACATTTCCTATATTAAGTATATGTAATTAATGGTAACTAAACTATACAGTGTATTATGTTCTTCACTTTTGACATGTTAATTCATGGATTGGGTTAGTGCATTGATTTAATTGTTTTATGTGGTAAAGATCAGTAAAAAAAAAACACAAACACAATCACCCACTTGCGCCAGTGTTTAGTTTCATTATTGTTGCTGCTGTGCCTAAATTTATTCAACATAAATGTTTTTCTATACCTAGCCTATCACTCATACACTATGCATGGCCCTAAGGTTCTAAGTAAAATGGGTTTAAATAAGCACTAATAGGCAAAGAACAACAAGGTGTAGAGTCCCCATGGCTTAATTATAGAGAAGCAGTATATTCTAATTAAGCATCATGTCTAGAGTTGCTAACAATGCATGCAATTTAAGCAGAATCAGACTCTTAACCTTTTTTTTTTTAGTATAAGCAGTCAGACACTGATTCAATCCCATAGGCTGTGGTAAAATGCTTAAAGGTAGAACTTTTCTTTAATTGTCTAAAGGGTAAAATATATAACACTACAAGGCAGTGCAAGGCATTAATAGCAAAAGAAAGCAATATAATACAGGTATAGGATCTATTATCCAGATATCTGTGCTTAAGAGAGTCTTTAAACACTATTGGGTTGCAATGTTTTGGCAGCCTTAATGAATAACGTTCTAAATTACAATAAGACACTTTATTAGTGAAAGGTGCCAAGCATTTTGTAAAATATATTCCACCTAGTGTTTAAAACAGGGTTGTCTCTAACCCATTTTTTATTTAATTAAAAGGGGTTTATGATGTTGGCTTGAATGGATGCTGCTAAGTAGGGATGGGCGAATCTCCCGAGATTCGCTTCGCCGAATTTTTCGCGAATTTCTA
>CM044438.1:74800636-74896194 GCA_024363595.1 Xenopus borealis
TACAGTACACATAGAATAGAAATGTCACAATATAAGGCTGATTAGTCATTAATGCAGATAGTTACTACACGGCAGCACAGAAACCAGTTCAGTTAGCATCAGAATTTAATCATATCTTATCAATATCTGGCTGATTTTTGGCCAGGTAGACTTGTTGGAAGACCCAAAAATGAGTAGATAAGATGCCAAATTGGTCTAAATTACTGATATCAGCAGATTTTATCTGCCTGTGTATGGTCACCCTTCGTTTCCCGGCAAAGACAGGTCTGTTAATCAGCTGCCTTGTTTTACATTGTATCAACAGCCTGAGCCACCAGGGCAGAAAATAGAAAGGGACAGACAAACACTGCTTTTAGTAGCAATACATATACAAATAACATAAAAACCATAGTTAATGTCATTAATGTATATTGCAAAGAATTTTGTCTTCTTTTATTAGGGGAAAAAGTCTTTTTTTGTTGCCATTCCTTTTAAAGTGTCATGTGCATGAATTCCCCCAGCAGCTCAGGAAAGATACTTTGCTAATTATTCACCCCAAGCAGCATGTCTGAGTCAAGAATACCATTAGTAGAATCAAACACAAGAAGCTCTGAGTTTAAGAGCAGGTACCTCTTCTGACACATAGCATTTTCCATTGTTTCTGTTGACTTTAGTGGGAAGTGTGCTATTCAGTTTATATTTGGACAAAAAAGCATTTTAGCATTTTAAATCCTACCGATAAAAGGCAAACTATATTTGCATGTCTGTTACTTAAAAATGGCACCGCTTTTAGATACACTGTCATCATTTGAAGGCACAGCTACCATTACCAAGATAATGTATGCTTAAATGTTCCTTAACATAAGGATCATATTGATATTTCAATCACAATACAGATTAATGTAGCATTTAATATGCATTTTTAAGAAAATTCTGGTAGAAGGGTTTCAAAGAAATGCTGCTTGCTTGCAGTACATAATATCTTTCTTCTTTTCAGAAGGTTTCTTGCAGTGTAGAGAATGATAAGCACTCTTGCTCTACAGCTCCAGTCTCTAAGAGCTCCGCTTCACTGGCCTCTGTTTTCTTTTTTTTTTGCCTGAGCTCAGTACAGTGATTTAAAGATCGAAGATCACATGGGATAAAGCAAATTTCAAATTATTTATTTCTCTGAGCTGGAGGCAAGTCCAGAGATTATTTACTGCAAATGGCTCTGTGTGTGTGTGTAAAAGTACAGAGGAAAATGGGTGGGGGGGAGATTGATTGGGAATTTTCAATTAAAACTTGTAGTCTTTTAAAAGAGATTTAAGGTTTCAGCAGGGAAATAATAACTCAGCAGATATGAAAGAGGAAGCAAAGTTATGCGTATAGGGACTGACACTTACCTAAAGGGCAAGTTAATTTCAGAAATCTAAAAATCAATTAGGGCTTAGTCATTTATGAAATATTTCTTTTTTCACTTAATTTTTTTAAATGTTTACTATTAAACATCTTCTACTAATAGCATGGATGCAATGCAATATTATTGAAGGCATACAATTGAGGGGTGATATATAAAAAGAGAAGTGGCTTACAAGTGGTAAATACCATTCAGAAAGTATAGCTGCAGCTCAAAGAAAGGTACCTATAGGGTACGGCAATAAAAGTTGCCCCACAGTATAAAATCAACAACAATAATTTATTGATAAATAGTATATGCACTTACAAAACTAAAAGTACAAGCAGCACTTCATCCAAGGCATAATAAAGATTTGAGTAGGACTACTTAAACCCTAACCAGGGTTGATGAAAGATGCCAATTTTTTAAAGTGTGGATGTGTGCTCTAGGTTACATGTGGAATACGACCCAACAGAGCACCCAAGCATTGTAGCCCCCATTAATCATGACCATTAACCAACAAATGCCATTTGCTAACTAGTTGATATAGGTGACTAGAGCTGGACTACAAGGTAGTACTCTACAGTCCAAAACTATGTGCGTATTTGGCCCATTTAAAGGGGTGGTTTACCGTCATCTTCTATTATGTTATACACTGATCTATTTCTATCAACATTGCAATTGAGCTTCATTAGTTATTCTTTTTTTAATAGTTTTTTAAATATTTGTCTTCTTCTGCCTCTTTCCAACTTTCAAACCTGGCCCCAGCAGTCAAAAAAACTGTTGCTCTGTGAGGCTACTATTTTATTATTAAAATTTTCATTACAAAAGGGGCAAATTTACTATTATTCCCCATAATTTGCTCGACCAAATTCGTTATTCGATTAGCATTCATTCGTCGAATGCTAAACAGTTTTAGGCTACCTTTTATTCGATATTCGATCATTCGACGATCGAATACAAATGTATTCGATCAGTCGAATAAATCATTTGATCATTCAAATGATTCGTACGATTCGAACGATTGAAGATTTCGATCGTACGAATCCTCTTCCATCAGGACTTAGTCTCAGAAGCCTATGGGAGTGCTCCCATAGGCTTCTTTTGCACTTCGGTAGGTCCAATCTTCCGAAGTAGGCAATCGAATAAACTTAAAAATTTAAATCCTTCGCTGATCGAATGATCGAATATTTGTTCATTCGAATCTATTCGAATGTATTCGATCATTCGACCATTCGCTATTCGATGATCGAATATGGCAAAATTAGCATATTCGACCAAACGAATAAATCCTCAGTTCGAAATTCGATCGAATTCGATCTATTCACGTGAATAGAGCAGGGGTGAAGATATTTGTTTGGCCGGCCTCTGGCTTGAGGCTCTGATGTGGCTCCAGGTATCCCTGAAACTGTATTTACACAAAATGAGTAGAATGAGAAAATGTACCACCACTGTTTGTAATAACTCTTTCAGTGATTCCTAAGCACAAACATTAGTACAAGCCAGATAAAATAGAGAATTAAAGTAATGGTACCTATAGTCAAACACAAAACATGTATAAAATAATAAGAGTCAATGGGGAACCATCAAGGATGTCAGATTACAATGGTCTGCAGAGAAAGACAGCTGGAATTTTATTATGGAAAATTATTATGTGATAGCATTTACAGTAAATTAGAGGGGAAGTAATTGGAAATAAAATTAATTTGTTCCTTTAATAGCAAACTATTTAGTATTATACAAATTTCCCTAATAATAGAGCCCCTTTAAAATAGAATGTGAATGATAGAGCTGTGAAATTCACGTAGGAGCAGATTTACTAAATTCACATGAATGATTCAAAATTCGATCGAATTTTCAAAAAGATTCAAATTTGAATTTTCAAATATTCCGACCATCGAATTTTGAAAATTTGTTCGAATCGATTAATTCAAATACAATTCTATTCGAATATTTGAATATTTGACATTCAAATTACTTTCCCTTTAAATTTTTATTCGACTGCCTAATTCGCCAGATTAAACCTACTGGGAAGCTGCCAAACTTTTTTATTTTGAATAAATAAAATTTGATTGAATGGTTGAAATTGTTCGATTTGATCAAAAAAAATTTTATTCGATCTAAAAAATTGAGAATTATGGTAGAAACCTTCAAATTCGATATTCGAAGGTTTCAAATTTGACCACAATTCGGTTCATTCACCCTCGAATTCGACCAATAGTAAATCTGCCCCTTAATGTTTTGTACAAAATAGAGGTGAAATACATGCAGCATGATTTTGTTACTATTTCTATTAATACTCTTCTTTTATATTCACACATAATATTTAATTTCATAGGGTCAGTGATCCTTGCATCCAGATGGAAATTTAAATGTCAGGTTGGAGACAGAATAGAAATAAAAACAATTCCAAAAGTGCAAAATGTAAATATCAAATGCAAAGTCATTTAGATTACTACAGAATATCAAAATGCTGAAAAGTCACTGTGCAATGCAGCACTTTCTTAAGAAAAGAAATAATATAATTCACACTTTAAGAAGGCAACTTAATCCCACCAATCCTCTTGCAAAGTCTTATGCTACAACACAAACCCCTACATTTTGCTTCTCAAGCACTTCCCCTTCTCCAAAACAATGTTCCATAGTTTAAAATTGCAATTTCCCTATTTGCTTCTAAATGGAAGGACATGATAATTACAACGGGTTAAAATGGGAAATTTCCTTTTCAGATATGTTATATCATTAGCAGTGCAGCTTTGAGTGTAAGAAATTAATTACATTTACGTAGTAGCTCTCATTACTTTTATGTCAGAGATGCTAATAACTAGCTTCACACATTTAACCACATCCTTTCACACATTTTCCTTGCTAGAACACTGATGAAATATCATTTTAGGAGCAACAAATCTGTAATGAAAAAAACCCTACCCTACATAGACCCCCTCCTCCCCCTCCAGCCTAGCTGCCCCCGGGGAAATGCCCCTAACTCTTTACTTACCCCTCTGTGCAGATTCTGTCAAGCGGAGTTCACAGCAGCCATCTTCTTCTCTTCGGTAATTTTCGTAATATGACCGACATATTGGCAAATGCTCAGTTGGAGCAATTTCCCATTCTGTGACAATTGCGCATGCGCCAAAAATTCACGGAAATTGCTGAATCATTCCTAAGATTACCAAAACGGCTGAAGATGACGCCCATGAACTTTGCTGTACAGAATCTACATGGAGGGGTAAGTAAAGAGCCAGGGGCATTTACCTGGGGGGGGGGCAGCTAGGCTGGGGAGAGGAGGGGCCTATGTAGGGTAGGGGGGTAGGTTTTTTTTATTATTGTTTGTTTCTCCTTTAATCCCTCTCATTAATAAATAAATATATATATATATATATATATATATATATATAGAGCTGTAATCAATAAATGTCCAAGGTAAGCCGGTGCACACTGGGAACTGTTAAAAAAATCATAATTTTTATTAAAAAGTTCTTAGAAGTAGACCGAAACATTGGCCTGTCTTTTTAATTTTTGATAGATATAATACATATGATGATTTTTCAACAGTTCCCAGTGTGCACCTGCTTACCTTGGACATTTATTGATTACAGCTCTATACAGGTAGCACCTGGGTCATTTGGTGGAAAATCCCATGTATGCATATATGCTCTATGTATAGTGCTATAATTTTCCACTGCTGTTCATTTTACAACTCAATAAAGGGAAATAGTTATGTATTTCATAAACTATTTGTAGTGAAGATTTAGTAATCAAAAGACAAACTGTTTTTATTATCATAGATGCTTTGGTCACACATTTGGATTGTTTAGGGCAGGCATATCATTGTCTGACATATCTTTTGCAAACCTTTGATTTTAGGTGAATAATACAATTATATGTTTTGTATAATGGTAATTAAAACAGTTTGTGGAATAATCAATATAGGACCCTGTGTCTGCCTTTCTCAAACGTTCATTGTCCTACTATTGTGAAGGTCTGAATCTGATTTTATTGAATGTATTGAAACACCCGGTGACTCTAAAAATGCTTCATCTATAGACTGTAAAACAAGAAAGAAAAAACAATTTACTTTAATGACACGGTTTTGTTAAAGAATTAAGCACTGATGAGAAGTTGAAAGCTTGGTCTCCTCTGAATGCAGAATGTGGATGCAGCTCAGCATGGTAGTAAGAGCTGTGTTCTTCTGTTTGTGAAGTACTTCTCGCTGCTGCATAGTGATAAGTTATGGTTTGCTGTAATTCAGTTTAATTGAAATTCTATGCCTGTTAAGTCCAGAGCCCTCTATTGATCAACATATGTCAACTGTGCAAAATTGTATTAAATTGGTCTGAGTTACATAAGTTAAAAAAAAAAATCAGGTAACCAGAGCTTTTGGCATCTTTTTCTGATCTTTATCTTTGTCTGCAGCAAATAGCACATCGACTTAAAGGGGAACTATAGCGAAAATGAAAATTTAATATAAACCTCATATATAAACTGTCTAAATACAATTTATAAAAAATTCTCCATCATTTTTTAAATAATCAAGTATATTTTAACTATCTCTCTCAGCATCTGTTTCTCTTCATTCTGTCTTCTTGCAGCAGTTGGATGTGAGATATTCATTTATGTCCAATTTATCTGTTAGGTGGGCATCCTTTCCTATCAAATGCATTAGAGTTCAATCAACTAACTGATCCCAAGTTCAAACAAAAACCAACACAATAACTGCCTTTTGCACAAATCCTGCATGTAGAGAGACATGATGGCTTGTGATTTTAATAGAGCGATCTCTAATACATCTAGGTAAAAGAAGCCCTGCTATAAGATATATAGGATCTAGCTGTCAATGAATATCTGACACCCAACTCCTGCATGAAGAGAAAATGAAGAGAAACAGATCAGTCAATCCTATCTGCCTATAAATGTCAAATTCTAGTATCGGTTTAAGTCTTATCATTCCTTTGCATCTATCCCATGCACTGAACTTAGTATGAGATGATGTGGCAAGTACATGTTATTGTAGGAAACAAAGTTGTTGGTACTGTACATTTATAGCAAGCCACCAATCCAAGCGGTACAATGGATTTCAGTTGGTACAGGAATCAACCAGGTTCAAAAATTCCATCTGCTGATGCACGACATCGGCCCGTTTACTGACAGTTAAAATGTCAGCAAAAATGTTGCTACAGTGCTTGGCTTATATCACTATACAGTGATATTACATAATAATGAAACAATTGGGCTATAAATTCCACAATTCCACACTTGCATGTGTAAATGAGGGGATGGTGTGAGAGCTAAACTGAGCTAAAAAGAAAATTTACAAACACACACAGAAAAATTGTACGATAATAAAGAACATATAACAATCTGCTTAGGAATCGTCAAGGTCAGGAAAAACCTGACATATGCACTTTCAAATGCAGTAATTTAGCACTCTGTCTAATATCTAATATTTGTTTTGTCATGCGCTTAATCATTTCTAGCCCGGTGCGAGCCGCCATGTCTGGGGAAGCGCATGCACAGTATGCGCGTGTGTGACGTCACACACGCGCATACTGAAAAGCGGTCATGCGCTTCCCCAGCCATCGCTGCTTGTACCAGGAGCTCCCTCCCAGTGCGAGTAAGCCATCGCTTGTGGCGGGCTTTTTCTTTTTAAAAAAGATACTGTAACCCCAAACCGGAATGTGGGCTTTATCAGCCCGCACCTTTAGTTGGGGCCAATTATTTGTCCTTACATAACTTTTACAATTAGACAATATTGTGAATTCCCACCTTACAATTCTGTATACAAATCAAGTCCTTAACTTATGGCTCAATTTCTGTTTCCGCTGTCTCTTGATATCTTGCCACAACTGCATTCTGTTTCATGTTTTCCCCTGTCCTGTATTATTACATAATGATCCAATACTTAAGTTATCTGAAAAGAAATTACCATAAGAATCAACCTGATGAATCATTGGAAGAGAAAACCTAAGGAACCCAATAAATCTGGATATATGAACTTCCCAGCTACATAAACTATTGCCATGAAGAAATACATAAAAATATCTTGTCCTTCCTACAGGTATTTATTTTAAAATGCCATCTTCGCATACTGATTATTATAGACTAAAAAAAAAATCTCCCTGTCTCTAGTCATGAAACTGTTCAATTAGTTTTACAGAAACCACAGTTCTCCAACATAAATCTGAAGAGTATGCAGAAAGCTCTGAATTATGTAGAGGTTATTGCTCCATTTTGAGCAAATAGTTCAAATATTTTAAAATTATTTTCTTTTTTTATTTAATAATAAGACAATAAAATTATGGGATTTTTATCTAGAATGCTCAGAATACTCCAGAATACTCTTTTGGATAATGGAACTTTCTGTAATTTGGATCTTCATGCCTTAAGTCTACTAGAAAATCATGTAAACATTAAATAAAGCCAATAGGCTGGTTCTGCTGCCAACAAGGATCACGTACAAGGTACTGTTTTATTATTATGGAGAAAAGGGAAATCAATTTTATGCTTTGGATAAAATGGAGTCTGTAATTTGGAGCATTCTGGATAAAGGGTTTCCAGATAATGGACACCTGTACCTTGTACCTGACCCCCCAACTAAGAAACAAAACAATCCTATTGAGTTTGATTAGTGTTAAAGGTGTCTTCAGCAGATTTAAAATTACAGAAAGATCCCTTATGCAGAAAGCCCCAGGGGCAGAAAATTCTGGACAACTGATATATTACCTGTATTTAATTGTAATAATACACAGCAACACACAGTCATCTTCCAATTGTACTCTTGTTAGTAAAGATCTTCAGAGACTAAGGAACAATCATTAACAAAAAAAAAAGCCTGGCAGTATTGCATTTCCATATGAATGCTAAGTTAACAAAATGGCTTACTTTATGTCATGCTATACATTTCCTTCTACATCTGTTTTAGTTATTCCTGCCACACAAATCACATAAGGTTATGTTAGACAGAGATTTAGGGAACACTCCATGCAGGAGAGCACTGCTCCTGGTCCAAGATGACGGCGCACTGAGGAATGGTGCGAAATTTGAAGATAAAAGAGCTTTCAGGTCACGGGTCACGAGTATTACTGGGAACAAAGTGCCCCTAGATTTCAGGAGAACTTGTAAGGCGAATAGACTGCGTCATCAGGAATACCATTACGTGTATTTTGTGATTTGGGTTTTGCTCTACTTCTAGCACCTTTAGGTGTAACACTGTGCACTCTCAATGCAGCATTGCCTGAGTTCAGCAGCCTTGCATACAGCGGGGGTGGTAAGCATTTGGCACTTTAAGACACACAAGTTAGCAACCGCATGGAGGCCCAAGGAACAAGGGCTCCTGTATTTATTGGCTGTCTATGGCATGTTTTAAGTGTAGGACTCCTTGAACCTGAAACTGAAGTACTCTGCACCTTGTGATGCAAACAACACCAATCAATGCAGTGGCTGCATGTTATCTGAATTAGCCCTAAGAGGCACCTCAACACTTGCAGCCACAGCATTGGTAATTGAGTAGTGATGGGCGAAACGGGCGCGTTTCGCCGAAAAGTTAACGAAACGAGTCGCGCGTCGTTTTCGACGCGCGTCGCGTAATTTTCGACGCGTCGCGTCAAAAACGACGCGCGACTCGTTTTTGACGCGCGACTCGTTTTTGGCGGCGACTTTTTTTCGGCAAATTTTTCCTGACGTTTCGCGAATTTATTCGCCAGCGGCGAATCGCGGAAATTCTCCGCGA
Organism: Xenopus borealis; assembly: GCA_024363595.1. Classification (NCBI taxonomy): domain Eukaryota; kingdom Metazoa; phylum Chordata; class Amphibia; order Anura; family Pipidae; genus Xenopus; species Xenopus borealis. The sequence goes on from CM044438.1 coordinate 74,809,720, forward strand.
ATTCGCCCCTGGCGAATAAATTCGACCATCACTATAATTGAGTCCTAATAACGTTCATATAAAATGATAAAGATCTCGCTAAATATTATAATTACAAAGCAATGGTTGATTTTTAAATTTGTCATGTGAGCCTGCAAACAGCACAACAAGTTTCAAAACATCAGCAAAGGAGATCTGAAAGTGTGTTAATAATTATGAAACAATTGGGCTATAAATTCCACAATTCCACACTTGCATGTGTAAATGAGGGGATGTTGTGAGAGCTAAACTGAGCTAAAAATAAAATTTAAAAACACACACAGCAAAATTGTACGATAATAAAGAACATACAGTATAACAATCTGCTTAGGAATCGTCAAGGTCAGGAAAAACTTGACATATTCACATACAGTAATTTAGCACTCTATCTAATATCTGATATTTGACGGACAACTTGAACTTTTTTGAACCTGCACAAAATAGAGGGCGTGTTTTTGAACAACGACTGAAACGGAGGTTAGTGCATACCGATAGAAGATTTCGCACATATCTGGCTATAGTGTGCGAGAGGAGGAACTGGCTCCATTTCTAAGATTATGCCTCCTGCCCGTAAGGGGACACAGAGCGGCCCGATTACCTGCTGCATTTAGTTTGCTTTTCCCAGTGGGTAAGTTGTGGTCTATGATTATGTCACCAGAATGCACAGGTTCACTGATTTCTTAACAGCACGCTAGATGGGGATCCTCTTCGCATAGATTAATATACATGATATGTATACTATCAGCACCTAGTAGCTCTTTAGCAAGAGTGGCGGCTTACTATCACTGGTTTATACACTCCTACTTACTGATTGGAACTTCATTGTATGATGTCACAAACTATTGTTTGGCGCCATTTTGTGTTTAAATACGCATTATTATTTTCACTGTACACACTCCCTGAGGGACCCTGTTCAGCTTTTTTTTGTCTACACCGATGTGCTGTTTGCCAGACATTGTCTGGTCTGGTGGCGGTACATCGATGATGTGTTCCTCATATGAAGGGATGACTTGGATTCCCTGTCCTATGACAGCTGATCTCCATGAAGTAACCTTTTTGAATGTACAGGTAAATTGAACTGATGATGGTTTTATAAAGCAAATGTTTTCTAAAAAGACTGATATAAATGTCAATTAGTTTATGACAGTTTCCACCCTCCATCGGTTAAAAATCTATACCCATTAGCCAGTTCACCAGAGTGTGTCGGATCACCATTGAACCATCCCTCCTAAAACAAAATTTAAAATGAGAAATAAATTGAGTGACAGGGGCTATCCATTGGAGACCCTTGATGTGAATCTAGTGAAAGTGAGAGATAAAATAGGAAAGACTAAATGTAATGTCAATAAAGATGAAAAATGTATAACCTTTGCTTTGCACGTAGTGAGGATTTTCACCGCATCTTATGTAAACATTGGCACCTATTAAGGGATACCTACCCCACAGTCATAGACAGCCACCTATGATGTCATTCAAAAAAGGTTGTACTATAGGCAAAATGTTAGTTCACACTGATATGCACCCATCATCGAGACAATACATCTTTTTAGGTCCCTCGGGGACGGTATGTTTCGATGCAAAGGATGCGCACAATGTCATTATGTACTTATTGGGGATATGTTTCATAGCCCAGTGACAACTAAGGTCTATAACATCAGGGGACATCATACTTGTGAAACCAATTTTGTTGTTTACATGTTGGTTTGTCCATGTAATCTTATTTATATATTGGAAACCGTCCAAAAGATCAGTGACAGATTTTCCCAACACAGATCCACGGTGAATACAGGTAATTCAGTGTTACTAGTCTCGAGACATTGTTTAGAAATGGGCCACAGTAGAGAAGATCTTAGATGCAGAGTGATACAACATATCCCGCAACCTAGAAGAGGAGGTGACAGGGTTTTAATTTTGAAAAAACAGAGGTCCAATGTATATATCGGCTGAAATACTTGAGTCCTTCTGGTTGAAATAAGGATTTCGATTTACATTTATTCATATGATAGCTACATTAGTGGTGAACTAATGGGGTGAGGTGTGCAGGTTATAGAAATGTTTAGAATTTCTGAACATGGAAATGCAGTTTTAGTAAGTATGCTGTATAAGACATTGCATAACATGCTGTATTTAAGTATTGTTTAATAATGTCCAGTTTGAGATCTGACATATGGGCTTCTATGTGTTGGGTCAGCCAGCAAACAATATGGCATCCATAGCTTCAATATTCGGATCACTTTGAGTCACAAACTCCTGCGATAGACTAACTCCATTTGCGTCATTGCGTCAGAGTGACCGGAGAAGCAAGGCCCGCTACTTTATGAGAAGCAATAAACATTGAAGCTGTTTGACTATTTTGCTACGTGTTATCGGGACACACTTGAGAAAGGGCGCAGTGAGCTCCCAGAAACGTTGGTTGGCTCCCCATGCAGATGAGTATACTTTCAAGCATGTCATGTGAAGTTTTTAAGCTGTGACAATAAATTATACGTATGTTTTAACTTACCTACTGGAGTGTGACTATGCTGGATAATATATATACAGTAACTATCCCAACCACTTTCAGTAACCCTCTTCAGCTTTCTTGCCCTTCTACTTTTATTCATGTTTATTATTCAGATTCTTGTGGTAACAAGATAGTTGATGATTTATGAATAGTAGAAATACTATAACCCCTTATAAACTATACAGCAATGTTTGTTTCCCATCAACAAAGGCCCATATCCTGCACATTTGTCACAGTGAATAAGAATAATGTTGAAGCTTTTACAGATGTATCCCCTACACAATACAACTTCAGTCTGTATACAGGAGGTGAAGGTCAATGGCTTTGGCAAGTGATTTTCACCTATTTGTTCTTAAAATTGTTGAAGATACAACTTTTGAATGTTAATGCCAAATCTAGAATTTTATTTGAACCTATTATCATATGAATACTTATTATTTATTAGTCCAAATGTCAAAAACTCCAGGTTTTCTTTAGTGGAAAATAAAATGCATTTTCAGAATTTATTGTACCCAGAGGATGGAAAAAAGTCAGAATCTGGAAATCCAGCATCTCAGACCTGCCGAGGTTGTATATAGGTCAGTGGGAGAGGTTCCTATTCTATTTGGAAGTTCCTGTGGTCTGTGCTGGAATTAGCCCAAAAATCGGAATATTTGGGACTTTTTGGACAAAAAGCCTGAAAAAATCAAGCGATTCGGAAAAAAATTGTGCAATTTGGATTTTCACTTTATTTTTTTCATGTTTGTCCCCAATCTGACTTAATATGACTTAATTACAATGTACTCCATTGAGGCCAACTTGTATGACTGCAACAATATAAATTTTTGACTATTGTAAAAAGTCCATGTCTCTTGTGAGGATTTATTTTTTTTAATCCACTTTGTCTTTACTAGGTACTAATACAAATGCAACACTGACACCCCAGCAGTTCAATAATACTAAGACAGAAATGTATCACAGCTCTCTGCTGGAAAGACCATTTAAACATTTACCATTGCCGCCTACGTTGATTATTCAAACTGCGCACTTAAAACTACAAGAAAAGCAATATAAGGGGGCACTCATAAAACACAAAGCATGCCAAACTCATTAATTTTAAACTCAAACAGGAAAAAGTTGGATTCTCCATTTATCAAAGCATTCAATTAACTCTACTCATTAGTGTTGCAAACAGCAATTTAAAGGGAGTGATAATTTAAGATCATAATTTAAAGTTCTTCAAATATATTTTACTATACTGTAGCGCAAAGGAGGTAGCTTTTTGCATAAGAGTGCATTCTGCCATTAAACACGTCTCAAGGCTGAAGTACCAGCTATACGGCACAGCCTTTTATATAAATGTATATGTATGTGATTTCTGTATGCTTCAGTATATCGTATATGGAAACATTTGCACTTGGTAAAGTGCCCGTGGTTATTTCGTGTTGAAGGTATAAAACATTTAACTTATAAATGGTGATAATCTGAAATAAGTTCAAGTTTTGTTATTAAAAGTTGTTTCAATGTGCCAAACTGAGACATTAACTTTTTAAGGCAAGTAAGCCTAATGAAGATCTATGAGCTCAATCCCTTCAGCTTGTGAAGTGAAAAAAAATACCTTTTTGTTTTATGCTGTTTTAAGCTCTGACCACTGGTCTACTAAATCATCCTTAATATAAAAGAGTTAGATTGCATACAGTACTTCATTTTGGTTCACGCAGAAACAAAGTATTTCAGACTGTACTAAGATTACATAATGAGGATAGAAGAGTTTTTTGGCATCTACTATTTGTAATGACACCATAGCAGGATGAATACCTAATTTTAGGGAAAACAATGCTTTTAGCAAATTGGAAATATGTTCATACCAACCATTAATACCTTCACATCCTCTTTGATGGGCAAATGTACAGACAAACACTATATCAAAGGTATTAAAGAACTTTATTATCTACACCAGTGACCCCAAACCAGTAGGTTGTGAGCAACATGTTGCTCTCCATCCCCTTGGATGTTGCTCCCAGTGGTCTCAAAGCAGGAGTTTATTTTTGAATTCCGGGCTTGGAGTTGTATAAAAACTAGGTGCACTGCCAAACAAAGCCTCAATGTAGGTTGACCAAATGGCCAATCACAGCACTTATTTGCCAACCCAATAACTTTTTTCACGTTTGTGTTGCTCCCCAACTCCTTTTACATCTGAATGTTGCTCACGGGTTCAAAAGGTTGGGGATCCCTGATCTACACTGAGGGAGAATAGTAATAATTCAGTTTAGAATGCTTTTTATTGTTCCAAAAAAACTGAGATCCATAAGTCAGCTAGAAAGAAATCAAGGTTGGGGAATCAATCCAGTAGATTTAGTTTAACTAAGATATCCATTAATAATATTTTTTAAACATGGGATGTATTTAAATTGAGTTAAGCCATTTGTTATATGAGCCTAGTTGAAATGTTTCCCATGATACATTCTCTGTAACATAAGTGAGACATCTCTCTCATTATATACCACTTACAGTAAATCTACACTGGCCATACTTATGTATTGTAGGTTGGTTAAGTACACATTAAGCCTAGAGTATACAGGTACGGGATCTGTAATAATAAAACAGTTCTTTGTACTTGATACAATCTAAGATTCAATTCATCTTTCGTGGAGACAGCCCCAGTCTGTTGGGTTTCTTTAATTTTTACACAATTTTGTAGTAGATTTAAGATGATCCAAATTACTGTGAGATCTATTATGCAGAAAACCCCATGTAATGATTATTCTAAATAACAGACCCCATACCTGAATTTATATTTTATTAATATATTGCATTTATAATAAAAGTGCTAATAATAGTAATAATATAATAATGATAACAACATCACAAAGACACAAAGATCGATTGATCGGGTAGACAAATTATTGGGTGGGGCTGGGCATGACCCAGTGGTATTAGTGCATCAGTACTAATGACAAGATGAATGGTAGATGGAAGACCTTAAAGAGTGAGTTCAGGGATTTAGGCTCTAAGATTAAGGGAAGGTCTTCCAATGTAATTTTTTCAGAAATTTTGCCTGTGCCACATGCAAGTTTAGGTAGACAGCGGGAGCTTAGGGAGCTAAATGAGTGGTTCAAGTCTTGGTGTAGGAAGGAAGGGTTTGGGTTCCTAGAGCATTTTCCTTGGGGTACAACCTATACAGTCGTGATGGATTGCACCTCAATGGAAGGGGGTCCACTGTGCTAGGGGGAAAGAATGGCCGAGAGGTTGGAGGCAAGTGGGGGTTGGGTGACATAAAGAATTATGGGGAGCCTAGTGTAGACAGGGTAGTGGGGTTAGTAAGGGGTCATGGGGGAGGAGTGAGGGGGGCATACAGTTTACCAGCTAAGGAGGTCCCTCTGTTACGAGGAAAACAGACTAATACTAACTTAACATATAATTCTCCTTAAAGTAAAGCACATTTAAAAAGTAGAAGTAGTAACCTCCTCTGTATGCTGGCAAATGCATGAAGTTTGTCAGGTAAAATGGGATACCTAGAATTAATTGCATGCTCTAAAAATTATGATTTAATTGGTATCACTGAGACGTGGTGGGATGAAACGTGACTGGACTGTGAATTTAAAGGGTTACACCCTTTTTTAGGAGGGATTAAAAAGGGGAGAGGAGTGTGTTTGTATGTAAAGCCTGAATTAAAGCCATGCAGATTTTGACTGGGCAAAAGGTCACAAAGAAAATTATCATTGGTGTATCCTATAAACCACCTTGTATAAGTGACGAGTATGAAGCCCAGCAACATTTACAAATAGAAGCGGCTTTACAACTAAGTCAAGTTATTATTATGGGTGACTTCAATTATCTGGACATTGGCTGGGGTAATAATGGGGTTGCCAAGACAGATAAAGCTAGTAGGTTTGTAAATATGCTAAATGACAACTTTTTATCCCAGCTAATTCAAGAACCTACTAGGAATAATTCTCTTTTGGATCTTTTAATAACTAATACTGAACTCATCTCTAGCATTTGTGTGGGTGAGCATTTAGGGAATAGTGATCATAACATAATAGTGATCAGTAACATTGATTTTCAGGCATGTAAACTTTCAGTTTCACTCAGTATAAGGGCATCTCTACAACATATTAAGTGTGAAAAGCTTTTCCCCTGGGTTAAACACAGAACAAAAATGGGAAGTCTTTAAAGGAGAAGGAAACTTAAAAAAAATGACCTCTCTCTTTCTGTTCACCATTACTCCCCCTCCTGAAACACCACATTGAAAAGTGCAAGATTATTACCCTTTTATTATGAAACGTGTCCATAGTTTAAACTTTGGTGGCGCCATTTGCAAACTGCCTCGTCACTTCCGCCCTGTGTGTCTTCATGAATAAAATACAAAAAAGCATTATTTTATCAAAAGCCACCAATGATCTAAAATTGTGCTTTTTAAAAAAAATAATACTGTATTATAGACCTCAGTCAGACAGACCCGTTGCTGGGTACATTTGCTCTGCTCCTCTGCTTGTTGACATGCTGTAAATAAAAACCGAGCCAGCGCAGGCAGCCGCTTCAAAGATTCGATTTGCTTCTGGCAACAGGGAAACATAAATCTCATTGGCGGGTGAGTAAATGCAGGCAGGAGCAGAGAGGTCACTGATGACGAATGGGTTGATCACGTGACCCGAACATCATCTCTTCAAAGGAAACCCTGAAGATCAACTGCACATGCGTGTGCCCTGAATAGATGTATTTCTGGACTTCAGTAAGGATATCCTTTTCACTTCAGCTTGCCACTTATTTTAAAAAGAATCAAATTAATGAAAAACTAAACGAGGAAATGCCTGCTGGCAAGAATATATACATTTAATGGGCAATAATTATAGATTTATTTTATTTGAGCCTTTCCTTCTCCTTTAAATTGCTGCTTAATAAATATACGTCAGCATAATCCCCTTGTAAGCAAAGAAACATTATTGCAAAGCAATATTGGTTCAATAGAAGTGTTGGTGTTGAGGTGGGTAAGAAAAGACTTGCTTTTAAGGCTTTCAAGTTAGCTGGGACAGCCAAATCATTTATAAGGTACAAGGAGGCCAATAACTCATGCAAAAAACCTGGCAAGCTAAAATCGATATGGAAAAGGATATTGCAGTAAGCAGTAAAAAGAATCCAAAATTATTTTTATAAATACGTTAAGAGTAAAAAAATTATGCAAGAAGGGGTGGGATCTTTATTATCAGAGGGTGGTAAGCTGGTTGATGAGAACAAGCAAAAAACTCAGATTCTGAACGCATGATAAGATAAAAAAAAAAGGTCCCAGGGTACTTAGCGAGCCAATGCTCTCTACTTAATTTTTCAGGATTCATTGAGGTCTGGCATGGTGCCGAGAGACTGGGGAATTGCCATAATGTGCTGCCACTATTTAAAAAGGGATCCCGATCTCAGCCTCAAAACTATAGGCCAGTTAGTCTTACGTTGGTGGTAGGAAAGCTTTTTGAAGGATTAATAAATAATAGAATACTGGACTTCATAGCAAATAAACTGTTGAGTTTGTGCCAGAATGGTTTTATGCATAATAGATCTTGCCAGACTAACTTAATTTCTTTTTATGAGAAGGTAAGCAGGAACCTCAATTCTGGGATGGCAGAGGATGTGATTTACTTAGGCTTTGCTAAAGCATTCAATACAGGGCCACACAGAAGGTTACTGGTTAAATTAAGGAATGTTGTCCTGAAACATAGTACAGATGCAGTCACTTGGATTTGTAAGCTAAATGCGTCGTGACTCAGGGCTAATTGAAGAAACTGTGTTATCTAAAGTTATCTTAACTCATTTAATGCATTTAACCTTTTCATTAGCATACCAAAGCCCAATTGTTTTCAATGGTGAACTCTTTAATTGGATGGGATGCTGTGACACAATATTCTGTGCTAAGTGGGATAAATGAGATAGATGAGTTAAGTCACGACGCATTTAACTTACAAATCCAAGTGACTGCATCTGTATTTGTACCTGGATAGAGAACTGGCTAAAAGATAGACTACAAAGAGGTGGTAAATGGAACATTTTCTAATTGGACCAGTGTTGTTAGTGGGGTTCCTTGATTTTCAGCTTGTTTATTAATGACCTGGAGGTGGGCATTGAAAGTACCATTTCTATTTTTGCAGATGATACTAAATTGTGCACAACTATAGGTTCCATGCAGGATACTGCCGCTCTGCAGAGTGATTTGTCTAAATTGGGAAACTGGGCAGAAAACTAGAAAATGAGGTTCAATGTTGATAAATGCAAGATTATGCACTTTGGAAAAAATAACAAATGCAAGTTATAGCAGTGCGTTGGGAGTTTCCTTAAATTAGAAGGATCTTGGGGTTTTTATAGATAACAAGTTTTCTAATTCTGGGCAGTGTCAATCTGTAGCTACTAAAGCAAATAAAGTTCTGTCTTGCATAAAAAAGGGCATAAACTCAAAACATACGTAATTATACCTCTTTATAGATCCCAAGTAAGACCTCATCTGGAGTATGCAGTGCAGTTTTGGACTCCAGTCATTACAAGGGTTATAAATGAGCTGGAGAGAGTTCAGAGATGTGCAACTAAACTGGTTTTAGGGATGGAAGACTTAAATTATTAGGGTAGACTGTCCAGGTTGGATTTGTTTTCTCTGGAAAAAAGGTGCTTGCCAGGGGACTTTATTACACTTTACAAATACATTAGAGGACAATATAGACAAATATCAGGGGACCTTTTTACCCATAAAGAGGATGACTGCACCAGAGGCCACCCCTTCAGACTAGAAGAAAAGGACTTTCATTTGACGCAGCGTAGATGGTTCTTCACAGTGAGGACAGTGAGGTTGTGGAATGCACTGCCAGTGATGTTGTGATGGCTGATTCTGTTGATGCTTTTAAGAGGAGCTTAGATGATTTTTTGGACAGACATAATATCGATACTAAACTCTACAGTTATGGGTATATAGGGTTTGTGTGAAAGTGTGGAGGGGTGTGTGTGTGGATGCTGGGTTTTAATTTGGAGATGTTGAACTTGAACTTTGTCTTTTTTCAACCCAGTTTAACTACAGTATGTAACTATGTAAGAGGAAAGAAAGTTAATGGTATTTTCTCATTGTACAAACACACTATTTATCTTAATGTATTTGGACACCTACATGGCCATACCCAAGCCAAATGGATTAATGTTAAGTTGATCCTCCATTTGCTGTTATAATAGCCTCTACAGTTTTTGCAAAGGTGTTACATTAGATTTTGGTGGGATTTCCTTTCTTTCAGCCACAAGTGCTTTACTGCGGTTGGGTACTAATCTTGGTGGGGGGGGGGTCAGTTGGGTTAAGTCAAATGACTATTCGACCACTGTCATTTAACAATTTTTACACAAGTTCAAACAGTATTTCATATAAATGTTCTGTGGTGCAAGCAGCACTGTATGTATTTTTAAATATTTTAAAAGTCCAGTGCAGTTAATAAGTGAGCAAAGGGCAATTTTGGAAGCAATGGTTATGTTCCTTACTACATTGCACCAGATTTCCCCAGAATTAATGCATCATTGTAGGTGCAGTGTGGGCGTTCTATCAGCCACACTTGCATTGTGAACTGCATCTGCCACAGTTGTCCTGTGATTCATTTGAATAGACACAACTGCTTTTGCACTTCATTCCAAATCAGATGCTGTTGCAGTAAATGGCTTAGTTAAATTTATCTGGCCCACTAGCTAAATATATGATAGATAAGCATTAGCAATATAAGAAGAGTCTGTGGTATGAAAAGTAGTTGATCTTGCCCTAGCTGTAGTGGAAAATGGGTAAACTTGACTAATTAATCAGTACAGAACTATTCTGTGGCCCCTGGTGATCCACCCAGCATGTCTGAATGATGTTCCACCTGTCACCTTCCTCCTCTCAGTGAAGTTCTGCTGAACTGCTCCATTGTAGTGGGGCTATTGGATATGGAGATTAGGGGCAAACAGCAAGGCAATGTGCAAAAAACAGGGTGCTTGGTTCCTTTTGTTTGCATTTTGCATATACAAATGAATAAATAAACTAAAACTATTAAGCAAACTATATTGCTATACATCAGCTAACACACTGGTCTGAGAAAAATCCTTTTTTTAATTTCATGCATCTCTGGTTTATTGGAAAAAAATATGCATACATTGTTAGTCATTTCTTGAAGATTGCTTAGCTAGTACATGTATTTGTGGATGTTTAGCTTCAATACAGCAAGGAATATATGTACAAATATAATATGTGATCAAAGTATACATAAAATTTGGTGGTGCATAAATCTACGTTTACGGCAAAACTATCCTTTTGTCTAAATGTTAATTGTTTAATAGCCTTAAATTGGAGGAATGTAATAAAAGTCAGAAAAAATGGGAAAATGTATCCCATTGAAAGAACAAATGTTTCTTGCTTTGGATTTAATATAGCTTTTGCGGACCCAGAAACGGTTTAGCAACCACTTCCGACAGTTGTTTGAGCCATTACAGAGTGTATGTAATAAAACTTCATACTGAAAAGGTTTTGTTTGCACCAAAGCACTTCTTAAAAGTGTGCAATGCACAATTAAAATTCACAATACAATAACAGTATAAGGAAGAATGTTATATTACAAGATGCAATTTTTTATTCTTATTTGTGTAAAAATGTTTTACTACATTTCCCAAGTCATCTCTATGTCTCTCTTATAGTATAGTGCTAGCTGAGTATGCATGATTTGTTTCTGGTACAAGGAAAATGTAAAGTGTAACTAGAGGGGGGATAGAGTGCCAAGGGTTTAAAAAGGGAGGGGCTCTTTTTATGACATCAGCCAGACAGGTAAAGACAGAGAGGGTATTAGGCACTTCAGTTTAACAGGACAGCTAGAATGGGTAGCCCAAACCCCAACAAGGAGTAGAGGCTAAGACACAGCCACAGTTATGGCAGAAGTGGTAGCAGTAGCACCAGTTGGGACAACATTTGGCAAGGACAAAAAAAATCCTATCTGTAATGGGGTAGAGGGGCATTGGAGGAATATCAGACTGCTAGGATTGGAAGCTGGCACATTGGAAAATGACTGTCCAGAGTAGGGCAGAGGGGCATGGAGAGTACACCAGACTGCTAGGACCAGAAGGTGGTGCATAGTCCAAGGAGGGGTAAATGGTCTGTGTAAGGTTGGAAATACAGAAAAGCTGTGAAAGATGTGTGAAAGTGTAAGGAGCGCTTACCCTGGTGGTCTAGTGGCTGGCCCCCGAGCACGCGGGAGCGCCCGCCGTGCCTTTGGCGGGGACGCTCGCCGCGTGCATCCTCTCTCCTTCAGCGCCGGTTCCCTAGTGCGCGCCGCGCGCGCACTTCCGCCTTTTATAGGCGCATGCGCGCCGGCGTGATTACGTCACGCGCAATGGCGCGAAATTCAAACTGTATTTAAAGGGATCTTAGTATTCAAAGCATTGCCCGTTGTTAAGTTCTATTTGTTAGTTCCTGGGTGTGTTTCCTAACTGATTCCTGATTGATCTACTGGTATTTGACCCTTGCTTTGCCTGACTATCCTGCTATTCTCCAATCCTGACCTTTGACTTGTCTGACTAATTCTGTCCTCTGGTATCCTGACCTTTTGCCTGTCCCCTGACTACTCTACACTCTCTAATCCTGATCCTGGCCTGTCTGACTATTCTACGCAGCTTGTGCTGTTCCGGCCTGCCTACTCCGGTTGGTGGTATTCTTCAATCCAATTCCTTGGTGAGACGATCGTGCCCCTGTGCTAGCCAGAACCTTTGCTTTACACCTCTCGTTAAGTCCAGGTGGCATCTGAGTAAGCCGAGGGCTCCTCCCGAGGCCAAAGGCGGTCACTTAACTGGTGAAGCCGAGCTGAGACAAAGGTGTTTGGCAATTGTTCTGGTATTGGGTGCCGTTCGTGACAGAAAGTCTGTCAAGTGAAGCTGAGGGTATGTGTACCCCTGTGATATGGGATTATCAATGCCTACAAAATAAAGTGTGTTTCCAGTTACTGACTATTGGAGTCCTGCAGTTTTGCTGAAAATCAATTTGGAAGCAGGGAACTATTTCCCTGGCTAAGCATGTCACAAATCTGATCACAACACAAGATGAGCCAATTAGTAAGTGGCAGTGGGATTACATGCAAGTTGCTGAGGGTGCTACCTTCTGCCCATTGTAACACTAAGAAAGCCTTGACATACAGTAGATGGTATGAGCATGAAGGAAAGTTAGCAGTCAGTACATCTATGAGGGGGATATCTTTTATAAGTTCAGTGTTTTGATAGTAGATGTGCATTAGACATATATGCTGTAATTTATGGGAAAAAATGGTGGTATCTTATTCCTATAGTCCTCCACAAAGGTCCTCCAAGGCTATAAGATTCTCTACTAGGGATATATGATCCAAGTCCCCTCTTGGATTTAAATAAATACTTACTCAAATCAAGCCTGGCCCCAAAGTTCCCCCTGGGCCTGACTTGAACCGGTATGGTATCTGTGCTGTCATTTCTGAAACTACACTGTATGTGCCTTTCTTGACCTTGCACTAGGAATACTTGTGACATGAGATAGATGTATTCCCAGTTATATGTGAGAATTCAACAACCCTAATAACAGAATGGCCTTTAACCTTGAGCTTCTTCTACAACACAGCAGTTCTGTACTAGAGTCATGTTCTATAATCTTTTTTCTTTCATAATAACTACTTATATGGGGTAAATATGATATCTACAATATATTCCAACAGATTCATAAATCTAAAGAGGGTTGCTTGTATTAAAGTAAAACTATACCCCCAAAACAATGATGCAGGTTTCTCTAAAATATGTAAAACTCTGCTTCATCTACATAAAGCATTTTCATAAAAATATACTTTTTTAGTAGTATGTACCATTCTGTAATCCTAAATAGAAAGCTGCCATTTAAAGGCCCCATTATCAACAAAACACCTGGTTCAAATTTCCCTTATGACAGTAGAGGTTTCTGCAAGACAGTCCCAATTTGATGGTCCCAGATTTTCATTACAAAGTCCAGAAGTTTTCAGAAAGACAAATCTCTTGGGAGAACTTGCAGGTTAAAGGGCAATTTTACCTTCATTACAAAACTGTTATAACACATAAAACATTGCCCTAAAACTCCCATAAATGGCATAACTTGCCAAATTTTGATAAATGGACATGGTAATTAGGAGGTGTGGCCATAAAATCATTGTGCTCAAAATATTTTCTCTGTGCATAGCATGGCTGATCATTTTGTCCCTCTTTCTATTTCTCAAATGTTGGGAGATATGCAGTACATACAGTTCCTGGATTACGTACAATTTGTTCTTAAATTGAATTTGTACAGATGCAGCCACTGGGATTGGTAAATTAAATGCGTTGTGACTCAGGGATAATTGAAGAAACTATTTTAATGCATTTAACCTTTTCATTAGCATACCAAAGCACCATTGTTTTCAATGGTGAACTCTTTAATTGGATGGGATGCTGTGACACAATGTGTCAAATGTACAATCCAAAGTAGCTTCATCTGTATGTATGTTGAAACATATACATTTACTTATTAAATGCAACAAGACAGATGTCTGTCTAATACTAAGTTAGTACTAAAGTATTTATTTTTACCTTTCTGTTTATATGTAGTTTTACCTTTCTGTGCTCTGCAGTAGACAACACAAGCCAGAGGGGTGGTTTCTTTAAGCTAAATGCTAATAAAAGCCAACTAAACCACATCATATTGCTGTAATAGTCTCTGTATATAAGTATGAGTTGTATGTAAGTCTGGTGTATATAACTCAAGGACTCCCTGTACTGGTTATAATGAAATCTGCCATGACAAGTGTTTATGGCACATGTGAACTTTGTTGGTACATGGCTAACAATAATTGTGGTGACTAAGCACAAGCAATTATGACAAAATGTATCTAATTCTGGACAAGTATGAGAACTATTATGGCAGATATGTTTTGATATACAGTATATTTGGGTGATGATACTGAAGGGCATTTGCCAATTAATGGTAAAGCAGAAGGAAATTCTTCAAGATTTGCTGCTGCAATTATAGTATTCTACAGGCTAACAAAACGGCATAGAGAAACAGAAGCCTAAGATGGAGAAATTTATGCTTTTGCCGTTTTGTTGAACTCAAATACAAAAAAAGTTTATTCAAATTATTGCACAAATGTCTAGCACAGATAGATGTCCTCTGTAACAATTACCCTAATATTCCAGAACTGTATTGGTTGTAAATATAAAGTATAGTGGGGAAACCTGGTGACATTATGTGCTATATGTGGCCTATACTAGTGGTACTGAAATTACTAACTATAATCTTTGCAGAACCTTTCATTACCTGTTGCATGGAATGATAGCAAGTATGCTTAGCCTTGCTTTTATCATGTACAAATGTGGATCTAATTGCTAAGTAGCTAGTAAATATTCGTAGCATATGTATGGAATCTATTATCCAGAAAGGCATTATCCAGTAAGCTTTAAATTATGGAAAGGCCATCTCCCATAGACTCTATTTTAATCAAATAATCCAAATTAAAAAAAAAAATGTTCTTTGAAATAATAAAACAGTATCTTCTACTAAGATAAAATTAATCTTTATTGGAAGTAAAACCAGCCTATTGGATTATTAAGATTTAAAGGGGAATTCAACCCCCCTGGTGCTAACCCACCCCCTTGTAGGTCCCCCTCCCTCCCCCCCAGCCTACCTCTCCTCCTGGGCTATTGCCCCTACCCCATAACTTTAACTTTAAGGGGGTTATTTACCAAAATCCACATTTTTCTGATATTTTATTTTTAAAAAGTTTCAGAATCCACAGTTTCGGTTTTTCCCCAGAATCATATGATTTTTTTTCTGTCTTTCTCCTGAAAAGTCTGAATTTTTCAGATTTTTGCCAAAAAACGAAATAGATTTTTGGGTTAATTCCAGCACAAACCACAAAAACTTTCAAATAAGGTAGGGACCTCCCCAATTGACTCGGCAGCTCAGAGATGGTGGATTTTTTAATTTAGTCTTTTTTGTCCTCTGGGTATAATAATCTTGAAAAAGACGCAGCTGTCTTTCTACACCTAAAAGACAAAGGATACACCTTTGAAGATAGCAAGGTACATATCCTGGATAAAGAAGACCGATGGTTTGAACGAGGATAGAAAGAGGCGATTCATTCTACTACTTATACAGTAACATATATAGGTTTGTTGTTATTGTTAATGAAAAGATTAAAAAATATACAGCTGATTTAATATTTTTCCATGTGAATCTTCCCTTGTGCATGTTATCTATTTTAGTAAAGATCAGTGCAACTACTGAGCTGTAGGGTTTCTAACCCTAATATATCAGGACAGAACTAGTACACAATAGCTTTCTTTGTCCTTTGGGAAGTAATTCTATTAGTATGCATACAGTTCAGAACATATATTCTTTAGTACTTTTAGGTTAGATGCTAAACAGTGTGTCTGGCATTAATGAAATTTCTTTTCAGCTAAATCTATACCAACTAGAAGAGAATTGGCTTTTAGTAAACAGCAGCTAGCCTGAGATTTTCTCCCAGCAGATACCCGCAGAACCTCACAATGATTTATGGCCAGAGTGAAAATGGCTGGCATTTTTGACTTGAGGCTGCTTCTCACTAATAGCCTAATGATTATAATGCAAGTCGTTTGTTAGCAGACAATGCAGCAAATGGAAATAAGGGCCAAACATTACAGTACAGAATCTTATATAGAGAGCTCTTTGAAAGCCATTTAATGCTGTTCATTTACAACAGAAGATAATAATGGAGACAGAAAATGAAACACTTGCACTAACTTGAATTTACAGAAGATAGATATTGTATGTGTTTATCTAAAAAGCACTGTTTCACAAGTGGATTTAAAAGTAAATCTATTATGACTTAGATACATCCAATTCCTTTATATTGGATTTATCTTTAAAAATGGATAAGCTTGTTCAGATAATTTTTTATATCTGACATAAGGACAGAATGATGTGCTGAGATTTGTCCTCTGCTTAATGTCAACAGCTAATTGTATTTTGCATGCACTTCTGATAATTTTGGGCAAATCTACTGCAATAGGACTGATGTGAAAAAAATTTGGAACAATAATTAAAAAACTTTTCATCCAAAGAGCGTGTAACCTTTAATAGCCTATTCATTTGAATACAAATATTATTGCCATAACTATGATAACTACAAAGTAGTTCCAAATATTAAACCAAAGCATTTTGGTTTTTGAAGAGAAAGCTCCTGTAGTGATATTAATCTTCTGATCACTGACAGAGACTGCCAGTAATGTTAAATCTATGTACCTGGTGTGTTAGTATTTCTGCATCATTTATTTACTGAAGCATTGGTTTGTTGTATAAATTCAAAAATACCACATCTCATTAAGTTTTACACCCTTGAAATCTATGAAGGCCTAGATCACAGACTAACACATGAACATCAGGAACTTGCAGTCTGGGTGCCCCATTCAAATGTGAAGATGGAAGGTGGGCCAAATGAGTGACACCAGTAAGGTGGGGCCAGTGGTAACCGAAGAGGTAGGATTGCTGACAACCAAAAAAGAATACTTTCATACCAAAACGGGGGATAAGTTTAACAAACTGTGCCACAATCATTTGATAAGAGGTGTTCAGAAAAGTGCCATGTGCTAAGGATCATTTAGATAACTTAGAGAGGTTGACCTTTCATTCTTGGTCTAACTAAGACTTGTAAGTGGGTAAACCAGCCATGTTCAATTTGGTTAAATGCATGGAAAACAATTATCGAAGAGTACTGCAATAATTCACTTTATAAAATCTTCAGCAAAAGAAGTCTGCATACCCCTAATCTCTTGTAGTAGGTACTGCATAAGGTTGGGATTGCCTCCTCAGCCTTAGGCAAATGCTAACCCAAAATGGCCATCGACATCCTCAATCTACTACACACCAAGACAATTCTGTCTGTGCAGCAAATGTTCGACCAATACAGGATAGCTCAGCATGCTGTATGGACAGATATGAGGACAGTTTTATTTAAATCTTTTTACTAACTATAGAATAGTGTTACTTTGAAGTGAATTAAATTATAACTATAGAAGATAACATTTTACATACAGATTTAAATCTGTCAGGATTTACAGAGCCAAATAAGTAATGGCTGTCCACTGAAATACTGTATAGATGAAGGCTTAGCAGGAAACCAGGAAACATAGTCGGGGACAGGAAGAGGTTGGTAGGCAGGCTGAAGCCAGGCATAGTCGGGGACAGGCAAAGATCGGTAGGAAGGCTTAAGTCAAAGATAGTCAGGGAGAGGCAAAGGTCAGTCGAGAGAAGAATCCGTATGTAAGCCAGGTCGATGACAAGAAGCAATTCAAGCAGGCCCTGCAATCTGTGGGTTCTTGCAAATGCCAGAGGGGCTGCTATAAAGTCCCATAGAAAGTCAGTATTTAGTGGGCTGGTGCTGGCTGTTTGGGCCTCTGTGTTGGATGATTGGGCCTTTGTGTACCTGAAAGGCCAGGGCCTATTTTAATTCTCAGTCCGGACCTGGCGTCAAACATAGCATGACCGCAACCTAGGTGAATAGACACACATGCATGCAAAAAGAAGCGCTCACTTGCAACAAGTTCCGAGATTGAGCAGTAACCTGCACACCTCAGCGTATGTGCACAGGCAGAGATGCTACTACATCAAATGGCACCTTACAAAATCCTCTTTCTCACACCAATAAAATGAGCAAGACATGAATTTCTTAGTAACCCACCCATGTTGGTATACCTGAAAAATAGATACTTACATTCCAGAACGCAACCTGACATCTGTTTTATGAACCCACCGCAACTTATTTAGCACAGAAGTGCTGAATGTTCAGCTAAATACTGTATAGGTACTGCCTCCTGTAAATGTAATATATATATATGGCACATATATGATATCAACACCTATATGTTTCTCAAAAGTGTCCTAAATGTTGGTGAACACCATCATAAGAAGTAGCTGTTGTTGGCGAAGGGTTATCTGATTGCGATGATTCTCTCGACCCCTAAAATGTAATTTAGCTGTCTGTTCACTTTGAGTGACATAATTTAGCATCAATACGCCTGATATAAAATGAAAATATTAATTTTAGGGGAAAGAAATGTCCCACAAGCAATTTTCGGCTGATTCAATCATTTATTCTGTATACAATACTGAAGGTAATGTATGTGTTTCTTGTCCAACAGAACCTTCAACTCTGCATTTGTTGCAGAAATGCAACTGACAGCTTAATAATAGCTAGAATGCCATCATTTACTCTTGTTTCAGACCATTTGGTTTAATGACACTCATTAAAGATACAACTCAATATTTATATACAGCGATTTAAAAAAAAAAAAAAAAGTAAAATATATGTATAATCTATAACTATACTACAGAATATTCCCAAAAGCATTTAAAATTCATCAGGCCCTTTTCTTGGCACAGCAAGAGCTTATACAGTAAATGTTATTAGACAAGGAAAGGTTACTCTGTGCTGCAAGCATTTTTTTATTGATGCTTAAATGTTATAAAAAGAAAAACAGCACCTGACCCAAAGAACACGAAGGTCTCTGTATGAAAAAGATTGTTTCTATTTATGATGTGAATGCTCAGTGCTTGAATGGTGATAACAATGAGAAGAATAAGCCTACTACTCAATCCCCATCTGCATTCTGACCATTCATTTTCTGGCTTTAGGGAAGAAAGATGTTTCTCTTAAATGGTGACATTTCATGCACACATAAATGATTCCTACTTCAAAATGAATTTTAAAAATGTCTGACCTTTTTCCAAAAATATAGTTTACATGCATCTATCTCTCTCTCTTTTTTGTCACTTACCTATGCTAACTGTCTCAATTTGATCACTCTCTCTGATTATTTATTCATATTCTCGATGTTGCATGTAGGAGACACTAGCAGTATAGGCAGCATGCAATAGAATTAGGAAGGGGCATTCAATTTAAAGGTCAGGAAATAACAGATAATGATACCAATGTCTGTCACTTTTATTTGGGACATATATTGTTTGTTATTTCAGTATTATTCAATGTCTTTGCATTAAATGTTACCCAAATTGCTACAATTTCTGCATCAGTCCAGTGCACAAAATACAAATCATATCATAGAATGTACGCCTTCAGAGAATTACAGTGATTCTTTCAAAATAGCTATATATAATAACTGTTGTATAATTAAAACAGAAATAATCTTTCTTTCAAACCCCTTGCTTCACCCCTGCTGTGCACATACAGTGGTGGCATAAATCCTGTTATTAGTTTCACACTACTTTCCACATTTTCCTTAGACAATTTTAAGCTTCATTTCTTCTTTAGGTTTCCATTCATCTGCTGCTGGTCGGACCATTTCTCCTTAACTTGAAGCAAAGCAGTCATTTTTATGCCATTATATTTATTCTTGCCTTTGCCACAAAATACTTCCGGCACTTAAAACCCATGCCACATAATAGTTATAATATAGGAGGGTAATAAGACTGAAGCTTGAGACACATAGAATGTAGAAGACCATGGTTAATAGTTAGAAAGGTCTTGCAGATTGTGGTCTGTATTGGAGTATAGGTGAACCTCTATACTTAAATCCTACGTGAATATAGAAGTGTCATTATACAACTATGTAAAGTAGAGACTCCCAGACTGTGTGGTTGCTCAAGGCAGTGAATGGGAGTTGGGACTTGGAGTGTACCCTTATCTACTGCCCTAGATAACAATGGTTATGAGTTAAGGACAGACTGACAAATGTTGTTTGAAAAAGGGGCCTTGAAACTAAAACATCTAAAAAAAAAATAAAAGTAGTGAAGAATTCAGAAACATTATTTATTCATGGCTATAATTTTCCAAGGCTTAAAACATCAAACTATAAACAGCATGGGTAGCCTCAAAGCCTGTATCATAATGCTGCATTTATAAACACTGAATCTCAGTTTTGATCACACTACAAACATTACACCTTCTGCCAGAACTCTCTTGCTCTGGTAATGTCTTGTAAAATGTAAAGTCTACATACCTTTTGTCCTTAACAAACACAACAACATTACTATCAATAATTTTTCATACATAAAAAAAAATATTCTGGATGCAAAACCATGTGGCATACCACTTATAACTTTAAACTAAAAAGGTTGTGCTGTTGACTCCTGTCCATAGATCTTTTGATCATTTTCAATTCATGTAAGTTAAATTGTTCCTAGAACTCACTGAGGGTACTTTTCCTAGTAATTATTTTTCTATGGCACTTTTTCAAAAAGCCTTTGGCTATGCATTGGATGTAGCTTGCTCCACTTTTAGTGTTTCTATTCACTGCACTGGAAATGCATTTAAAGTTGTTATTCAGTGTGTCCACCACAGCTTTTTCAAGTGATATATTCGTGTGAATTAATTTAATGGAGACCTTCTCCCACCATCAACCAGTGTATGTGTGTCGGGAAAAGGGGACATTTTTATAAATTTGGACAGTACCCGTTGGCGTCGGTCCAAATGTGATTATACTCACAGACTTTTAAAAGTAATATGGCGTTTAGTAGTAGCAGTAGTCATGTCAATTTTCAAAGGTCATTTTGTTACAGACTGGCATCACAATAAAGCCCAAAATGATTCTATCAGGTTCCTAATAAGATTTTCCTTTTAAAATCGCTTTAAAAACGGGAACGTCCTTTCTCCAGGTTTAAAAGTACTTGTATTGCTTTCTGTGCAGTCGGACCTCTGAGATTGCGGTGTCAGCCCCAGTGCTCTCCGGGATTAGTTGTCGGTACGAGCTCCTGCTAGTCGCCTCTGCGTGAGTGCTCTCTTCCTTTGGGTCGCGGTGCCGACGTTGCTCTCCCTTGGTCCCTCCGCACTTGACTTACTTTCCGTGGATTCTTTTCACTTCTGACGCGTTTCGCCTTGTAGCGGCTTCCTCTTTGAGAAGTCTACAAATTATAACAAAAGCAAATGTCTGATTGTTGGCAATGAGCACAACACTGGTGATATTTATCTTTATTGTTAGTAAACATGCCCCATAGTCAGTAAAAAACATGGAGCACATGGATCATGGAACAACATGCAAATAAGAACAGGAAAAAAACTGTAGCATACCTGGTAGTCATGCAGAAAGATTTGAAGGCAGAAGTGGTACATGTAACATCTTGCCACATTCGACTAAACCACTAAAAGGTAAGCTTTTAGGCAGTGTTGGACTGGGCCAGTTGGACACAGGGAACAACCCACATAAAAAGGACACAAGTCAGGTATGTGCTCATGGAGGGGGGCATAGAGAGGGCCCTGCAACTGGGGTGGGCCCTGACCATCCCAGTCTGACCTTGCCTTTAGTTTGTGAACCAATATAAGTGATATAACTTTGTCCAAAATCACCTAATACATCTACATGCATGTAGAAATGGCCTTTGTATTTGAGAAAATATTTTCCAAAATCAATTCCATTCAAATCATTCTAATGAGTTATTAGCTTGAACAAAAATGATTAATGATATGCTTTGTATACTTCACCTTTACCATTATACTGTACATAGGTATCTATGCAATGGAAAAATACACACTCCTCCAGTATGAATGCTCATTAATTTAACAAACCTGGAATATTGAAACACTCAACTTATTTTGCTACCATCTGGGGATTCAAAGGAGTTACTAAGGTAATAACTATTAAAATGTTGCAGGCATGCAATTCCATGAACAACATCTATCTTTGGAGACATGGCTCTCATTCTTTCTTTAGAGACATGGCTCTCATTTACACTTCAAAAATAATGTAATGTTTTTCACTGTGATGGTTAGACATTCTCACCACTCATAGCTATGATCCTAACTGTTTACAAGCTATAATGTCTCTGTGACCTTTTCAAAAGCACTGTGTGCGTCAGGTTGGACCTGCGGCTCTCTGTATTTCACTCCAAATTTAAAAGAAAGTATGATAGCTTGAGCACCTAAATTGCTGTAAGCTTCCTTCCTCTACAACTGAGGATTTGCAGAAATTTGAAAGCTAACATGATAGAAAAAAATGTGGTGACAGGTGAAAAGGCACATTTTCAAGGAAAACTATAAAGTACATTTTGTTTTGAGATGTTTAGAGTATTTAAGACTCAGATAAATATAGTTTCTTTTCCCAATAGATCAATACTTTTCCAAATGTCAGGAAAAGATTTGAAGAAGTGCTCACCTGCTGGGCTGTGTTTCTGCTACTTTATGGCTGGTGACTTTTGCAAACTGCATACAGTACCTGTCAATACAAAGGTATATACGGTAACCCCAGTGGGGTGTCCTAGCTTTTCTTGAAGTATCTGGTACCTACAGGCTGCTACTTGTTAACCAAATCATTGGGACAAGTTTGATGCCTTGTTCTGTCCATGAAAATTATCCAGTTAGGGATTTAAAGGAGGCTATACCCCCAAAATGAATGCTTAAGCAACAGATTGGTTATGTCAAAGTAAGTGGCATAATAAAGAATCTTACCAAATTGGTACATATATTTAAGTAAACATTGCCATTTTATATATTTTGCCTCGAACCACCATTTTGTGACCATTTTGTGATGGTCTGTGTGCTGCCTCAGATCACCTGACCAGAAATACTACAGCTCTAACTGTAACAGGAAGAAGTGGGGAAGCAAAACACAGAACTCTGTCTGTTGATTGGCTCATATGACCTCTCATGTATGGTTTGTTTGTGTGCTCCGTGAATCGTACAATCCCATGGGGTGACTCCAATTTTTTAAAATGGCAATTTTCTATTTATGATTACCCAGTGGCACATGCTACTTCAAAAGTATATTATTATGAAAATGGTTTAGTTACATGAAGCAGGGTTTTGCATATGAGTGGTTTTATGCAATATCTTTTTATAGAGATCTACATTGTTTGGGGGTATTGTTTTCCTTTGACAATGCATAACGATAGTGGAGTGAGAGAGGGTGTGGAGGTTCTAGAAGCAGCTAGTCTGGTGGCAAATTTGATCCACCACCCACCTGCAACCCACTGCAGAGGGCACATTTTCAGGCCAAACCCACCTGATCCATAGGTTTTGGGTTAACCTTTGCATCAATAATGCATATACTGTACATACATTTGGTAAAGTTACTAAAACATTTTCAATTTTTCTATAGGTTTGTATCTGCTCTGTCTTGGTAAAAAATAATTATCATTTTAATTATGGCTGATTTGGGGAAACATTATTTCACTTACAGTATATTCTCTGAGAAAGAAAAAAAATTAAACAGTTTTTTCATGTTAAAAGTAAACCGCAGAAAAAAATTGATATTGAATATTTTCAAGTTTGAGTTTTTTAAAGCTCAATTTTTGAGTTAAACAAAACAAACTTTGCCAGATAGAAGCGGCCAGGTTTCTGTTGAATTGGAAGCATATCTAAAGAATTCAAGCAAGTTGATTTAAAAAAGGAATGCAATACTGTGACTTTCATTTGCCATCAGCTTTTTACCTTGAACCTTAGTCACAAACTTGATTTTCACTTTTACACATTTTCTGTAACGTAACAATTAACACATCTACTTCCCTGTCTCTTACAGTATATCTTGTTTATGTTATAATAAACTGTACACATGTAGAGGCTTATTTATCACTCACATTTTGGTGATTTTGGAGGTTTTTAGAGTTTTATCAAACCATGACTAAAACCACTTTCTCTAAAACAACAAGAATATACTGTATGAAAAGATCCAAATATGTAAAAGAACAAAAAATCGGTGAAACAATACAATCACAACGGCACATTGTAACTCTTCAGAGAGGTGACATCTGAAATTCACAGTGGTGTTGATTCTGTTTAGTTACGGTGATATGATTACCAATGTGTCATGCAACTCCTAGAAAACAGGTGTTACTTGTGAGAGTTGCATGAATGGGGGAACAGATGTTAGAACAGCATTTTATGTAGCAGACAGGTAGTGTTGAAGGCCCCCACCTCTGTTCAGGGATGGTTTCCCCACCTTAACACGAATCACCTCTTTCTACACAGAATCAATACCTCTGTGAATTTCAGATGTCACCTCTCTGTAGAGTTACAATGTGCCGTTGTGATTGGATTGTTGGAAGAGTCTATATGCCAAAAACTCCCCTACACCAGTCAGTTGAACTGAAGAAGCTGCTCGAATGAGCAGTGAAACGTCTTCATTAAAATTTCTCAGCAAGATTAGTTGCTTCGAGTTACTTTTGTTAAATATTTACTGTAGTAGTTTTTCTAGTACTCTTTCTTTATTAAGCTGAGCTTTTCATTTTTTTTTCCTGGTTACTTTGCTATACAAAGTTAACTACTATATCCACAGCAACCCTTTTAATTGGTGAGGTAGTGTTAAACTATTTCAGATTTTATGAATAAATACCAATTTATTTTGATATGTACAAGATCCTGCTATATCATTATCACTGTCTTTATATATAGAAACTAATATTATGAGCCATGCACACAGAATTTCTTAGGCAGAAAGAGTGTGTATACATCTTTGATGACATTTTGCCACCTGCACAATTTCACAAAATCCTGACAAAGTTGTCTTGTGAAAAATTTTGCCACATAAAATGCACAGACAAATTGCAGAAAAAACTCCCCATAAACCATCCATAAAAAAAACACCCATAGATTTCATTGTATTTAACTTGAAAAAAAAAGCCACTGCATTTTGTTGTTTCACATGGATGAATGGCATTAACTGTGGGTGTCTTTGTATTTAGCCTGGTTAATTTTTTGTGTTTTACTTCACTAAGCTCTATAGAAAAAAAACAAGACGCGCATAAAAAATCATGAAGCAACGAAAATGACGCAACGCACGTCAAAAACAAGAAGCACCTCGCTTTCGCTGGAAATTGCACATTTATCGGCGAAGCAAAATGGGATGGATTCGCCCATCACTAATCCTGGCACCATAGAGGTTTTAGCTAAAGAATTAAACACAATTGACCATATTTGTTAAAGCAAACCAAAATCAAGGTACCACAAAAAATTAATTATTGAATTTCAGCATGCATGTATTATCATATTGGCTGATACACAGCCCAACAGCTAAGGGCTTTCAGTGACCAACAGGAATTGTAGTTTCACACTAGGAAGAGGATGGTAAGGGAGACATCATTGGTATACATCAATTTTAGTATCTACAAGTAATTATTTTTCTGTATATGCTTTATGCGGTTATTGAAGCCTGTACATCATTACTACCACTCCTGTAACCAATAAGTGTATGGGGGTGTAACTGAAATATTTACAACAGGTTCCAGTGGCATTATGAGATGCTTCTGATGCCAGGATGGATGACGACAATAATGGCTTGCACCTAAGGAGGTAAAATATATATTGTTTTGTAAGTGTAAAAATGTCAAGCAATATGCAGAGCAGCTAGCAGATGGCACCTACCCATAACAATAGCCTGTAGGGGAATTCCCCCTTTATGAGCCAATATAAGGAACTACACCAGCTGTGCACTTCCTCTTTGGCCTGACATCATGCAGTGAGTAGAGAGACAGACAATACTGAGCCAGACTCAGGGATTTACCTGGTCATTGCTAAGAATATATATTTAGGTATAAGATTTTAAGTAGCTCGCTCTAGGAGAGAGAGTTAGATAGAGTTATCTAGCAAGGACAGTCTGTGTCCCAACAAAGAGTTTAGATTTGGGGTACTGCCCTGAGGCTATTGTGCGCCAAACAGGGAAAGGAGCATGAAGGGACTAGGTTAGTTGCAGCCTAGTGGGACTGTTGTGGCTGGAGAACCTTGGATACTGTATGTAGACATCACAAAGAGGAAGAGGGAGAGTTATTGGGAGAGGAGGTCCCCTTTAACAGCTAATAGCTCTCTGCCTGTGCACCTGTGTATGACAGGTGTCCTGGATGCTTCAGAGACATGCCATGTGAGTGTGTGTGGTAGAGGGAACAGGAGAGGATTTTTTGAGAAGTATACACTAGTGATGGGCGAATTAATTCGCCAGGCGCTAAATCGCGGCAAATTCCCAAATAAATCCGCCGAAACGCCAGCGAAAATTCGTCTGCCAAAATTCGCTGGTGTAAAAAAAAAAAAGAGTTGCTCGCCGAAAATGACGTGATGCGTCAAAAATTACGCAGCGCGTGTCAAAAAACTTGCCGCGACTCGTTTCGCAAATTTTTCGCCAATTTTTTGGCGAAACGGGATTGATTCGCCCATCACTAGTATACATATGTGAATAACTCACTAACTTATAAGTTAGTGTGTTATGTCTACATCTTACAGCATAGGCCCAGGGGCAATCCGGGTCAGAAGTTTGCCAGACACACATGCCCCCGTTACAAATACAAGACTTTCTGTAGATTGTTTGGCACACACATATGTTCCTGCTAAATTAAATGTTTCTCAAGGTTTACTAGTCTAGCCCTAAAATATTATCTAACCTTGCCAAATTTGGCCCCTGTTTCCATCACTACCCAGAGAGTGGTATTATGTGAGATACTACCAAACTCACACTGGGTGAGACATGCTATCCGTTTTTAACATGACTGGTTAAGATTGGTGAGTCAATTGGGGAAGAACGCTACTCATAAAGTTGTGTTTCGTTTCATGCGTTCAGCATGGGAGCGCAGGAGTAGACGCACTGAATTCTTTTTAATGTGGCTCTACTCACACAGATGCATGTAAGTGCAGAACGCAGGTAAAATGCAACATGCTGCATCCCAACCTGCGTTCGACGCTAACATGTGTGTCTGTGTGATTACAGCCAGATTGAAAATAATTCAGTGCGTCTACTCAAGTAACAAAATGCTTGTCTGTAAGAGCCCTAAATAATGCCAAATACAGGTATCACAAGACTAATAATAATAATAAAAAAAATAATAATAATAAACAAGGGCAATGATTTACAGTATAGATACATTTATCAAACAGCCACCTTGGCGTTAACATGATAACATTCCAAAAAAAGTTGAGATAATTTAGCCATATGTTATGATTAAATTGTAAATGGAAATATGATTATTTGTAAAGTGTAATTGTATTGCAATAGAATTTCATTTTTCTAAAGCATATCAGTTTTATTGGTTATTATTATTTGTCAGGCACACAGCGAGTTACTCTGTATCCACTTTAAAATCTAATTTTTCTACCTGAGAAATGGTAGAGCTACAAAGTTACTAAAGATCTATGATTAGTGTCACCAGGTGCTGAGTAAGCAAGTCCCAGACAAGCAATTTAGGTTAAATTTATTCCTGCTGAGCCTGCCCAACATGACATGTATTTTGTTGTTTAGTTTAGATATATAGAACTAAATGCTTGTTGGGGAATGTGCAAAAGGCCCAGATATTTATCAAATGGTAACACCTATGTGTTTTGTAAGTGAAATATTTGGCCTAGAAATTGATAGGGGGTTTCATGGATAAAACACATTTTCCAGAAAATCAGGAAAGTGCATTAATGTATTGACCAATATATCAAATTCTGTACTTTTGTCAGAAAAACATTAAGTGCCATTAGCAGTTGTCTGGTATTTACAAATATTGTGTTTTTGTCATATTGAAACATAACCCTCTATTTAATACCGTTCTGAAAGTGCAAGCACAGCTTTTTGCATCTAAACAAAGCATTATGAAACACAAATGAAGTAAGGTGCAACTCTGAAAGCTCACAACCAGGCAGAATATAATGAGATCCATTCGTTAATGTGTTTAGGTGTGCTCAAACCTGCGTCTCAAACGTCCGTCAAATGCATAAAAAAAATCAATTGTGTAAGAGATCTAAAAAAGGGTTCAGACCATGCAGGAATACACTTTTCCACCTTGGAAATGAAACTGTTAAATGTGAAAGCCTCTGTAAGGTTTTAGTGGTGAATAGTGATGGGCGAATAAATTTGCCTTGCATGAATTCACTGCGAATGTCCGCATTTAATTGACAAATAAATTCGTAAATCTCCTGTGAAAATTTGCCACTGAAATTAGCTTTCCTCAAATTTTTTGGAAGTGCGTCTATAAATTCCCTTGCGGAAAAACGCCCATTTACTTTAAAGCCAGCATCAGCGAAATGGGAGAAATTCACCCATCACTAGAGATGAACTGATCTTTACTAAATTAGACGCATTGTATTGGCATAAAGTAGTAAGAACTCTTGCAAGTAGTGATGGGCGAATTTATTCGCCAGGGGCGAATTCGCGGCGAATTCCCGCGATTCGCCGCTGGCGAATAAATTTGCGAATCGCCAGCTAAATTTCGCAATGAAAACAACGCGACGCACGCCGAAAATGACGCGACACACGTCAAAAACGTCCCGCGATTCATTTCGCAAATGTTTTGCCTTTTCGCGAATTTCTCTGGAAATTCGCTAATTTTTCGGCGAATCTCGGGAGATTCGCCCATCACTACTTGCAAGCAGTAAGATAAATATAAGAAACAAAATCCATAAATAACCTGTAAAAAAAGTTCTTATATACAGCCCTTAGTTACATCAGTAGTTATAACCAGTACTAAAGGATGTCACTTGTGTCACGTGACTCAATGGGGCAGATTCACTAATGGGTGAATTTTCACCAGTGTCAGCTTCGCACACCTCACACCACTTTACCAGGTGCAAATGTGCTATGACTACGCAAATTCACTAATATGCAAAGTTTTGTCTTTGGCTCTGAATGCTGTCAACTATTCGCTAGCATTACTTTTGCAGAGCGAGCATTTCATAGTGAAGATGTGCGTGTGTTCGTTTGTGCCTAGGAAAAATTTGCTAGTGATCTTGTGCTTAGGTCAATTTTCATAGGGTGGGTAATTTAAAGTTGTATGGAGGTCTTTATTATAAATGATGGTGCAAATGCTTGAAGTTACCACTTTTTATTACAAATGTCCATGGAACCTTAATAAAGACAAGAGAGTTAATATAATGTCTGACACATGATCCCACTGTAAAATTAATGCTCCATATCTTATAAAATGTCACTAGCGTTAATCACTTCATCCTTTAGTGAATCTGCCCCACTGAGACTTATTAGTAATAATATGACTAGTATAGAGGCACTCTACCTTCAACCTTGTCCCTTAAAGTAGTTATGGGACACTTTGTTGACTTTGAATCAGGAATAAACCAATCTAGGTGTTAAACTGAACCACTGATAAACTGTTTTTTTATATGATGCTTAAATGGTCATCTGAATATGCAACTTACAGGAGGGTTAAATTTGATCTAGTATTTATGGATGAATCTAGTGCAGAAGAGTTGCTGTTTGGCTAGATCCAAAAATAAAGGATTCTCTACATCACTACCTCCAATAAAGGGTTCCCCATACTTAACACTTTATAAGCAAGCTGTAAATGCTGGTCTCTATGTTTTCTCAATGGCATGCATAGGGATGCCCATGTACCATTTACCTTCTGTATGCAAGGTGCAATTCTTTGTGCTCTATTCTAGTCATGCAAAGAATTACAGTACACTCCAGTGTGTAATACAAACATTTACTTGGCCAAAATAAAAAAAATCTGAATGCATTGTATCAGTTGCTTGCGCTTTGCACTTTACCCTATTTTGTAAATGAGGTCAAATATGAAAAAATACTATTATTTTCTTCTGCGCTAAATATATGGAATTGAAAAAGGCATCTCATACTGGCTGACATTTATGAATAGGCAGCAGCAGCCAGTCCTGACACATTGCAGTCACATAGTAGCATATGCCTGATTGGTAAATTACTTCTGGGAATCAGACTGACTACTGTGCATAATGGTTACCCCTTTCAACTGGATTCTCTTTTGACAGATTCAGTACTGAAATCTGTGTAGCTCTGCACTGAATACGCTTGAAATGCATGGCTATGAAAAAATAATTTAGAATCCAGTTTCTGTCATGCCAGGGAATTTGTTCATACCTCATAATGCAGTAAGAAAATACATTTAAATTTCCCAATGTAAACCTCTCTGTAGAGGATTTTAAATACTCATCTGAGATTATGAATGTAATAGTTTTAATCCATTAAACTCATCAGTCCTATTAGTTAGCTAAATATGGCTGTACCATTAACATTATATAAACATATGCAAATTGCACATAAGAGTGTCATGCATTGCGTGTGTGCTGCAACATATCATGCCATCTATATTCCACTCCCTTAATGCTATTTTAATCCAATACCAGACATAAAAACCATGATAATCATTATTATTTGCATAAACAAATATGTCCTTGCAATAACCTTGAAAAGCAGGTTTCTCCAGTATAACATTACATTTCTGAGTTCACAGGAGAAGCCATATTTATCCTTGTATGATTCTAATTAGCAGATTATAACATCTGTAATGCATAATTAATTTGCCCTCTACAATTCTTTATACTTGTGCACATTTATATGTATATATAGTTTCCAGCATACATTGTTTTACACTTAGCTGAAGCTGAGGATGCTAAAACGTGTTTATAACAGTAGAGGGCACTCAAGTAATAGGTATCTTTATGTAGTTTAGCTATAGCATTCTTTCTCCGAATGGAGCTCTTAAGGTACCAGAAAGAATGTAGATTTGTTTATGATTTAAAACTACTCATTTATATCTTCCAGGGTGATAAGAAGACAACGTTATCTGAGTTATATCATATTGTATCTTTGATTTAATACTTTTTACTAAGCTAATTTTTATTTCTATTTTATAGTCCAGGTTTTAACTTACGAAAGGTTAAAATATCCATTTGGTGAATTCAAACTTCAAGCTCAGATAAATCTCCCACACACTAACAAGGTCACTCATACAGCAATTTGGTTACAAGAACTTACTGCAGGTTCAACTGAAGATTGAGTGTTGCTGCAGAAAGCTGCAGCATGCTTTAGTGTTCTTTATATGTAAAAAGGCTGCTGGATTTTATTTTATTGTTATTTCATCTCTGTTTCAGATCCAAAGACAAACTGTAGTCTTAGCTACTGCCAGGGACATAAGGACAGGGTAAGATATAAGGGTAAATTGATGGAGGGAAATGGCTAGAGTACGGGGTATAATGGGCTGCTCTCACTTGTCCTACAGTGCTATCTAGCATCTTGGCTATCAACAGTCATACAATTTCTGGACTGGGTGGTAGAGGGCCAATCAAAGTTAGGCATACATGAAAGAGTTAGCCAAGACTACTTTTTTTTTCAACCACACCTACTCTTTAGCTACTCTTCAACTTTTGAATCCACAGTTTTAAAGGAGAACCAAACCCCACCAGTAAGAAAACCCCTACCCACTACCTTAGGTAGTCCCCCCACCCTGCTTCCCCCTCCACACATAGTTAGTTACCCCTTAAATTGTCCCAAAGAGTTTGCTCACTTATCACTACAGAGTTCATGGTCATCATCTTCTGGATCTCTGTATTTCTTCTGTAAGGGAGCACTGTATTGGCACATTTGCACATACTCCAAAAGTTCCTGAGATTGCAGAAGGGAAGGAAGAGGGCCCGAAGAAGACTAGAGATCTGGAAGATGGTGCCCATGAGCTCTGCTACACCCATGAGGACTCCAATGTTGTGTTTATATAGCACAAAATGAACCCCCATGTGTATACATCAAAGCAAAAGTACACCACAACATCCTTTATTCATATAGCACAGCAGAAACATCAATAATTACATAGTTAAATTGGGTTGAAAAAAGACAAAGTCCATCAAGTTCAACCCCTCCAAATTAAAACCTAGCATACACACACAGCCCTACACTCTTTCACACAAACCATATATGCCCATAGCTATACTAACTGTAGAGTTTAGTATCAAAATAGCCTTTGATATTATATCTGTCCAAACAATCATCCAAGCCCCTTTTGAAAGCATCAACAGAATCAGCCATCACAATATCACCCAGCAGTGCATTCCACAACCTCACTGTCCTCACTGTGAAGAACCACCTACACTGCTTCAAATGAAAGTCCTTTTCTTCTAGTCTGAAGTGGTGGCCTCCGGTGCGGTGAGCCTCATTATGGGTAAAAAGGTTCCCTGATATTTGTCTATAATGTCCTCTAATGTATTTGTAAAGTGTAATCATGTCCCCTCACAAGAGCCTTTTTTCCAGAGAAAACAACCCCAACCTCGACAGTCTACCCTCATAATTTGTCTTCCATTCCTCTAACCAGTTTAGTTGCACGTCTCTGCACTCTCTCCAGCTCATTTACATCCCTCCTAAGGACTGGAGTTCAAAACTGCACTGCATATTCCAGATGAGGCCTTACTATGGATCTATAAAGAGGCATAATAATGTTTTCATCCCTTGAGTTTATGCCCTTTTTATGCAGGACAGAACCCTATTTGCTTTAGTAGCTACAGAATGATACTGCCCAGAATTAGAAAACTTGTTATCTATAAAAACCCCAAGATCCTTCTCACTTAAGGAAACTCCCAACACACTGCCATTTAGTGTATAACTTGCATTTATATTATTTTTGCCAAAGTGCATAACCTTGCATTTATCAATATTGAACCTCATTTTCCAGTTTGCTGCCCAGTTTTCCAACGTAGACAAATCACTCTGCAAAGTGGCAGCATCCTGCATCATCCTGCAAAAATAGAAACCGTACTTTCAATGCCCACAAGTTGAAAAGCAAAGGACCCAGTACAGAGCCCTGCAGTACACCACTAACAACACCTCCAATTAGAAAATGTTCCATTTACCACCACTCTTTGTAGTCTATCTTTTAGCCAGTTCTCTATCCAGTTACAAATACTATGTTCCAGGCTAAGATTCCTTAATTTAACCATTAACCTTCTGTGTGGCACTGTATCAAATGCTTTAGCGAGGTCTAGGTAAATCACATCCACAGCCATCCCAGAATCGAGGTCCCTGCTTACCTTCTCATAAAATGAAATTAAGTTAGTCTGGCAAGATCTATTACACATAAAACCATGCTGGCACAGACTCATAGGGGCAAATTCACCAAAGCGCGAAGCGTCTAACGCTAGCGCTAATTCACCAGCGTGACGTCATTTCTCAACTTCGCAAATTCACTAACACCGACTCTGCGATGTAGATAGACTTGCGCAACTTCGCACCCTTACACCAGGCGAAGTTGTGCACTGACAAAGGATCGTAACTTCGCAAATTCACTAAGATGAACATTTTCCTCAATGTTAGCACTTACGCTAGACATTAATTCGCCTGGTCAGACCAGGCCAAGTTCAATACAATAGATAGGAGGTCCCAAAAAGTGCTGGCGTATTTTAGCATAGGAGGGTGATAGTCTGAAAAAGATCGATACTTTTTTGGGGGGGTTAACCTCCTTCCCCCCTACATTTCCTAACATATGGCAACACAACTATACAGGGGGCACATGTAGGGCAATAGGACAACTTTATTTAATTCATTAAAGGTTTCCTGGGCTTGTGTAGTGGAATGTAGTGGCTGTAACATATACTTCTATTTTACGCTTAAGTTCCCACCGTATACAAATTAGGCATCGCTAGCGTAACTGCGCTTTGCCTGGTGAACGTACAGTGGCGCTACTTCGCTAACGTTCACCACCCTGAGTGCAAATTTGCATCTTAGTGAATTTGCATAGTGCTGGTGAAAATTTGCCTGGTGATATGAGGTGAACGCTAGCGAAGCCAACGCTAGTGAACTTGCGCATCTTAGTGAATTTGCCCCATAGTATTGTTATTTGCTATGAAGTCATATCCTTTATTAATCCTTCGAAAAGCTTTCCTAAGCCTGACTGGCTTATAGTTTTGAGGCAGAGACTGGGATCCCTTTTTGAAAAGCGGCACCACATAATCAATTCGCCAGTCTCTCAGCACCATGCCAGACCTCAGTGAACCCTGAAATATTAAGTAGAGATGTTTGGCAATTACAGAGCTAAGCTCGTTAATTACCCTGGGACGAATCCCATCTGGCTCTGGACCTTTGTTTATCTTAACATGTTCTATTCTTTTTTTAATTCAAGCATTTGTGAACCATGCATCATTAGATGTATTATTAGAATTGGGACTATTAATAAGGAAACCTTCATTAGCTGGTTCCTCATTTGTGTATAGATGAAAAGTATGCATTCAGAATCTGAGCTTTTTGCTTGTTCTCATCAACCAGCTGCCCCCCTCTGATAATAAATGTCCTACCCCTTCCTGTTTCAATTTTTTACTATTAATATATTTAAAAAATAGTTTTGGATTCTTTTTACTGCTTACTGCTATATCCTTTTCCTTATAGATTTTAGCTTGCCTGATACCTTTTTTTGCATGATTTATTGGCCTCCTTGTACCTTATAAATGATTTGGCTGTCCAAGCTAACTTAAATGGCTTAAAAGCATGTCTTTTCTTACCCACCTCAACACCAATACTTCTATTGAACCAAAAAGGTTTTGCTTTGCAACAACGTTCCTTGCTTATAAGCAGAACATACTGACATGTATATTTATTAAGCAGCATTTTAAAGACTTCTCATTTTTGTTCAGTGTTTAACCCTGTGAAAAGCATTTCCCACTTAATATGTTGCAGAGATGCTTTTATACTGTAAAAGTTTGCACGCCTGAAATTAAATGTTTTAGTTACTCCCTTATAGAGTTGCCTCTGCAACAGAATCTCAAAGGAGACCATGTTATGATCACTATTTCCTAAATGCTCACCCACACAAATGCTAGAGAAGAGTTCAGTATTATTAGTTATTACAAGATCCAAAAGAGAGTTATTCCTAGTAGGTTCTTGAACGAGCTGGGATAGAAAGTTGTCATTTAGCATATTTACCCCAGTCAGTGTCCGGATAATTGAAGTCACCCATAATAATAACTTGACCTCAGGCCCGGACTGGCAATCTGTAGGTTAGGGCAAATGCCAGATGGGCTGCTATAAGTTACCATAGAAAGTCACAATTTAGTGGGCTGGTGGAGGCTGTTTGGGCCTCTAAGTGGGATGATTGGGCCTCTGTGTACCTGAAATGCCAGGGCCTATTTTGATTCTCAGCCCAGCACTGCTTGACCTAGTTGTGAAGCCGCTTCTATATGTAAAATTAGCTGGGCTTCATAATCGTCGCTTATACGAGGTGGTTAATAGCATTGAAAATTTTCTTTGTAACCTTATGCCCAGTTGAAATCTCTAACCAGAGTTCAAACCCTCACTAGTGCCTGTAATGGTTATTTCCTTAGTGCATGGCTTTAATTCAGGCTTTACATACAAACACACTCCTCCCCCTTTCTAATCCCTCTGTCCCTCCTAAAAAGGATGTAACCATTTAAATTCACTGTCCAGTCACGTTTTATCCCACAAAGTCTCAGTGATACCAGTTATATCATAATTTTTAGAGAATGCAATTAATTCTAGGTATCCCATTTTACCTGACAAACTGCGTGCATTTGCCAGCATACAGTGGAGGTTACTACTTTTACTTTTTAAATGTACATTACTTTGAGAGGAATTATAAGTTAAGTTAATATTAGTCCTTTTTCCTTGTAACAGAGGGACCTCCTTAGCTGGTAAACTGTTTGCCCCCTCACTCCTCCCCCATGACCCCTTACTAATCCCACTACCCTAGCATGCAGTCACAGCTAGAAGTCAACAATTTATATATCTCTGTATCCTAATACTATAGAAATGTCCCTGGTTTTTAAAGTGATCTGATAACCTGCCTAGCCAGATGCCTAAATTACACCTTCAAAAATATTTTTTCCTTTCACTGTGTGCTTCTGGGCATAATTAGGCTTTTCATTCAATAGATACTTACTGTAGATGTATATTTATAAAAGGGTAAAGAGACAGTTCACATGGAGACAATGCTAAAAATCTTGTGAATAGATCTGTGGAGTGTACAGAAAGCTTGTTTTGTAAAATTTCTATATAGGTATCCATTAAATGGCATTGAGGGCAAAAGCAGAAATTATTTTTCTCCCAATTACATTGGGTTGCACATGTATGGGCTTTCCCTCATCCAGTGGGGTAACTACAGTCGACCAGGTGCAAAAAAGAGGACCCGGCTTATCCACACACTTGCTGCACACCCCAAGACCCAGCTAGGCCGCCTGCCATATCTGCCTGCTGACTGTCGCATTCTTGCTTCAATGATACACACGAACCAAGAACATCCAATATACCCCCCTCTGCAAAGTGTGTGCTCCTATTTGGATCGCCGACGTTTAAAGCTGCAGTAGAGTGACTATGGTGGAAGCAAACTCCATGGTACGGGTATATTCTTAGTTACACAAATTAGAACAAGTTTAATAAATCATGTGACACTTATTTGCATTTTGTATAAATAGAATTAATTTGCAATTATTTCATCCACCAATTTTTTATTTACATTTCTAATTTGCCATGTGATTTGATACTCTTATCAAATGTCCCACTCAGGTTATTCCTGTTTGTTTCTTGGGGGAGGGTCTGAAACACTAATCCTTTGCAAGTGTCTGTGAATTTTAGAAAGGCATTTCACTTGCTAGCAGCAACTACTTTGTATAAAAGAGTTAATAACACCACAACATGATTCTGTATTTATATTTAAAATTATAGAGAGAACTGTTATCTAGCAAACCCAAGATCCTCAGCATCCAGGTACTTTTACATTATGATTTTGTTCTACTTAAAGAACTAACCCCTCAAATAAATATGAGTAGATATTACATATTTTATATACTGAACTTATTGCAGCAGCTTACAGTAATGAGTTAGGTCTTTTAAGTTGTCACCGGAGCTCCCCATCTTGGATTTTGTTAGAAGTGTCAGTGCACATGCCTAGTGTGTACCCAGCAGCTACTGAGAGACTAAGCTTTGGGGTTATTGCAAACCATGTGCAGTGAATCAGCTGAAAAGAAGATGGGGGGTATAGAAGCCCAAAATATAATGTCCAGCATTTCTATCCTATTTCGTTGTTAGGCTTTTGTTCTATTGTAGACACAGATCACTTGAAACTCCTTCAACAACTCATTACAAGTCATTATTAGTGCGAGATACCAGCAAGCCATTCAGGGAGATTAAACGCGGCAATTAGTAGCCAAGCGACTAATCTCCCTGAAATCTTCCCGTGTGGCCCTAGCCTTAATGTTCTTCTAGCAGTATTTTCCCTCCAGTCAGGACAATTATACTTGAAGATTCTGCCTTGTCTATAGAGGCTTTGTTATTTATTTAGTGGAAATTGTAAAACCTCAATGATTTTATTGTGTACAATGGAATAAAATGCTGGGTGCTGTCTTTTTGGGGCATGGTAAGAAATGACTTAAGAGAGTAAGATTGCTAATTAGAAAGGTAGATAAACTTCCTGAATTTGTCTGTATGTTGTACTAAGAGAGAATGTTGATCTATATTGAGGATTTGCAACAGAAGAAAATCTTTGTGAGGTTAGTGTGCCCTTACATTGGAGATCAAAAGTTACATCACTTAAAAGATCCCATTGTTATTTGCAGCAGTGCCATTTGTCACTTGTTGCTCGAGGCATACCTGTATTCCTTGCATAGACAGAAACAGAACAGTGCAATCAACTATGAGATCTGTTGCAGAGAAACCACTGACATTTAAATGCAATAACTTTGGAATGAATCATCTCACCAGAATGGCAGAGCCCTCTTTTTAATCAGCATAAACTCTGAATGCATATATTCCGAATACACTAGATACATTTCTTAAAAGCTAAGGTTAGCAATTTTCTTTGCTGCTCTCACACACTCCTCACTCACCAAACTCCTCAAGGAAACGTCCTTCTCATAAAAGCTGAAAATAGCCTGTTTGGTTTCAAATATTGCTCAATATTGCACTTTTATTCGAATGAGTTTGATGGTATTTTGCTTTTTAACTATTCAAACTCCTCCCCTTTAGCAGGGTGGATAAATAGCTTCAACCCTTTGCCTGCACACTTCTTGCTTTTCTCTCCCTGACTCCTTACTTTAATATAGATCACTCCATGCCACACTAATAAAAGTAGTAACTGGGGCTGCAGGACATATTGGTTTCTGCTGGCTTATCAATGGCTACCTGCATATGATGAAAGAAAAGACAAGGTCAAAACCACATATACTTTTTGTTTAAAAAATGTTTGGGCACTCCTACATTACTCAGATTATTAACTATTTGACATTACTTCTGGAGAAGTAACATTTCCCTTCTAGTATTGAGCAAGACTTTTCCACAAATAAAGTATAGGCTAACAACAGTCCAAACGTGATACAGGGAGCCTGAGAAAGAGATCCTTACCACTTCCCTATTAAAGTATCCCCATCACTCCATGTTCCATGTTGTTAGTCTTTTGAGTAAATCACCATTTTTTTCGTACAATACACGGGGTTATTTATCAACACTGGGCAAATTTGCCCATGGGCAGTTTCCCATAGCAACCAATCAGATTGCAGTATTTATTGAAGTGCCCGTGTGGCCTAGGTTATGTTGGACAAACTAAAAGAGAGATTAAAATTCGTATCCAAGAACATAGGGGTAATATTAGGAATTTCAAAAAGAATACCCAAACTGACACTCCGGTGTCAAGGCATTTTGTTGAACATAAACATAACCCGATGCAACTAAAATGGTGCGTCTTAGATGAGGTCATACCAAATAAGAGAGGTGGTAATAGAATAAAAAAACTATTACAACTTGAGGGTAAATGGATTAAAAAACTGAATACTCTCACCCCTGATGGAATCAATGACCACTGGAGTTTAAAACCGTATCTTTGATGTTAATCATATGTTTTCTTATATGTTTTCACCATTATAGGTCCTGATATTAGGAATAATCAGCATCTTAGTAGGGATGGCGCGAACAGTTCGCCGGCGAACATCCGCTGTTCGCGCGAACATCCGCTGTTCGCGCTCGCCAAAAGTTCGCGAACGTCGCGCGACGTTCGCATTTTGGGTTCGCGTCAATTTGGCGCTTTTTTTTTGCCGCATTTTTTTTGCCCTCTCACCCCAGACCAGCAGATACATGGCAGCCAATTAAGAAGCTCTCCCTCCTGGACCACCCCACACCCCCTGGACCACTCCCCTTCCCTATAAAAACCGAAGCCCTGCAGTGTTTTTTCATTCTGCCTGTGTGTGCTTGGAAGAGATAGTGTAGGGAGAGAGCTGTTAGTGATTTCAGGGACAGTGGATAGTAAGTTTGCTGGCTAGTAATCTACTGTACTTCAAACAACTGCCATCTAGCTGTGTGAGCTTGTTCACATTCTGTCTAAATATCCATAATATTACAGTCTCCACAACCACCTGAGCGACGTTTTTCCCTTTACAGCACAAAACGCAGCGCTGTGTCAACAATGGATTTTTCAGATACATTTTTGCCCTTGATCCCCCTCTGGCATGCCACTGTCCAGGTCGTTGCACCCTTTAAACAACTTTAAAATCATTTTTCTGGCCAGAAATATCTTTTTTAGCTGTTAAAGTTCACCTTCCCATTGAAGTCTATGGGGTTCGCGAACCGTTCGCAAATTTCCGGAAGTTCGCGAACATGTTCGCGAACTTTTTTTCGGCGGTTCGCGCCATCCCTACATCTTAGTCAAAAGTGAGGGTAAGATTGTGTCTCTTTAACTTCCTATTTATTAATTGTAGCTATACCTTTATATGAGAACCTTACGGACAATGATTGTTTGATCTTAAATATGGTTATTGCGAAGGAAATTATATGCATGACCTATAGGGTAATATTTAGCTGAAATGCTTATGTTTGCGCTTGTTTCAATATGCCGTTGTAGGCACTGGTTATGTGCAGTACAAAGGCGCCATATCAGTGATGATTCTTTTATCTTTCAGGATGGACTGAAGAATAAGACAAGCGACTTGATCTTTATGTGATATGTATTGTTTAATAGCCCAGGTTCCTTTGTTGGACCTCGGAGATTTTAATATGTCTTTTTATACACGTTTGTGTGATTTCATATAACACTGTTTTATCACATTTAATAACAGGTTCTTAAAAGAATTTAAAGACTTAAAGATTTAAATTATTTTTAAATTATCACTATATACATTATTATAATATTGTTGGATGTAACATCTAATCACTAATTTTTAGAACCACACCTTATAATTGTATATTATAACCTTTGAACTCTCACATGGTAATTAAGGGGTGGATCGCTAACAGGATGTGGTTAAAAGGTCACTTTGTTTCACAGTTTTGTTACACTTGATAAAGGGTGTGTGTGGCCCGAAACATGTCGTGTTGTGTAGTCAAAATAAACACATTGTAGCAGGTAATCTGCTTTGGATTGCTCTCCTCATTTCTTGGATGGTTTAGACTGAAGACTTACGGTGAAGCATCCCCATTTTGTTAAGTTTGGCAGTGCGCTGAAGTATTTGGATATTAGATTGCTGCATCCATTGTTCTGCTTGCAGCTGGCTTCAAAAAGCTAATCACTTATTGGTTGCTATTGGTAACTGCCCATGGGCAAATTTGCTCAGTGTTGATGCCCCACAGTATTTTTTCCTAGAATTCTAGCAACATTGTAAGCACAGTGTCATCTGATTCAGCAAAAAAAATGCATGTGCATTCAATTGGGTGCAGCTGCTCCAAAGTCCGTCTGATGACATTTCTGATGTTCACTCGCATCAGTCGCAATGTTCAGTTTGTGAGTGATGTGTGCACTGGATTCATTAGGTGCAAGTGTGCTGTGTCCATCGTTGCATCGTTGCATGGACCGCTGGAGCTAACTCATGGTTCATGGTACTAAAGCTACGGACGTCAGGGTTCCACTGTGTCCGTAGTTGCAGTGATGCCCGATTCAGAAGGAAAGAGAGGAAGGACTGAGCAGCACTAAGCACAACTATACAGAAGTGCAAAGATCACATCTGGACACAATTACATTTCATGAAAGTGGTTTTAGAAGCTTTAGAACTTGCTGTAAAGTAAAAGTGAAAGCACTTTTGTTAATTTAGATATATATTCACAGCCTTTTCTCATCCTTCAGACACTGTCTTACTGTATCAGTATATGTGTAGTATAGACGAATGTTTTTATGAACCCAAAACATCACAAACAGTTTTGGAGAACATTAGATTTTACCTGATCTTTATGCACCTATGTTTTTACATTTTGTAATCTACTAAAGCTGACAATTTTTATTGTGGACCTTGTTGTGTCCACATAGTATGGGAACTCAGAATTATGTACCTCAGTTATTACTATTCATATTATTAAAGGAGAAGTAAACCCTGTCGAACCCAAATGCCCCGGGGGGAGGTAGGCCTGGAGGGAAGGGGGGGCTATGGGGGGGGCATTTGAGGCCAACAGGGTTTACTTCTCCTTTAAAGAGGACCAAAGTGACATCATCTAAACTGAAAAGGGGCCTATTTTGGGTTACAAATTCGTAAGTCTAATAAATGGCAATTGTTTTGTGAATTCTAACAGGTATATTCTCTAGTTTTACATCTTAGTATGGTTTTGCATCCATCTTTGTTTTATGACATTTTGTTCTTGCATAATTATTTTATTAATCTATAGTCTGAAACAATATCTATCTGACCTAGTTTTCTGTGTCAGTCACCGGCACATCAGTGGAAATTCATGTCTAAATAGTGTTAAGTCTGCTCATATGGTTGAGTAAATAAATTCACTTTGTTACACCATTCAACTTACTGTGTGCTGCAGTGTATTGGACATTTATACTAAATAGTGTTAAGTAACTTCATACAAAACTAATGTTATAGAACATAACAATTCTGAAGACATGGCTTTACGTTATAAAAGGCATGGCAGGTTCTAAAAGTTATTCTAGGTAATATATTGAAAGCTATTATTGGATGTCACAAGAAAGCACAAGTGAAATGTTTCATCTCACGTGTGACAAGAGTAATAACCCTTTCACATTTAGATGCCATCTTTAGTGCTAAGGTGCTAAGAAAACTGCTAATGTTATAACGTCTTCTGGGCTGCAGGGTTCCATTGACCTCTTGACTGCCTCAGGCTTCCCCTGGTACTGAAGACAAGTGGGGAAGAGACAACATGTTCATATATTATTATATCAGCCAAGTTAAGGTTAAAGCTCAGAGATGTGAATTTGAATACTCTGTAGACATTGAAACTGGTGATAAAGTCACTTTAGATTCTTGATTGGGTGTCTTTTGAATACATTAACAGACAAGATATTTGAAATAAGCTTGGGAAAAGAAGTTACTTTTGATTACTAGAACTATACATAACCACATGTAATTTCAAGGGTAATTTTAGGGTAACCTGGTGACTAGTTTGTATAGTAATGAA
Source organism: Xenopus borealis (assembly GCA_024363595.1). Lineage (NCBI taxonomy): Eukaryota > Metazoa > Chordata > Amphibia > Anura > Pipidae > Xenopus > Xenopus borealis. Next base: position 74,852,258 of record CM044438.1, read on the forward strand.
AAATCTAGCATGCTGTACAAATGTAAAAATGTAGCTTGACTATTAAAATAGTATATAAAAAAATAATGTTTTTCCAAGAAGGCTTCGTAAAAATGTATGTTACATATGTGCCAATTGTCTAAGTGGTTCCTAAAGGAAAACTATGGAGCAAATTTAAATGTATCTTCATAGTCTTATTATAAACTTCATTATTGTTTACATAACATCACAAACAGGAGGTACAGACTTTCACTGAACACATCAACACAGTGGACCACAACATCAGGGTTACATGAGAAGATGTGCAAGATAACACACTGTCTTTTTGGTAGGAGTCAGAGAGGGTTGGAAGCTGTAAATAGAGGTCTACAGGAAACCTACCCACACAGACCAGTACCTGCTGTTTGACTCCCACTGTCCACTAGATCACAAACTGGGGGTCATCAAAACTCTACATCACAGAGCAGACAAGATCCCCACCAGCACAGAGGCTAAGTTGAAAGAGATGGAGCACTTCAGAGAGACCCTGAAGACATGTGGGTATTCAGAATGTGCCATTGTGGAAACCCGTAGAAAAAGAGTAAATAATACCAAGACTACCGATGAAGGTGGAAAACAGGACGGGAGAAGGTTTGTGAAGATTCTGATTCATCCAGGTCATGTTATATCTATATATATAAGTTAAATCAATTGGACTTTTTTTTGTTTTTCTTGAAGACATTTCACCAGTCATCCAACTGGCATTCTCAATTCAGAATAACTTGTACATAGATTTTGCTTCACTAAATATCCTCTGGAATGTTGCTCCAATGAGCATAATCTGTAATCATAATCCACAGTGATGTCATGAAGTTAGGTGTTGATTGCATTAGCAAGACTGGATATTTGATGTGCTATTAAACCTTCCAGGGAGAGGTGCCAAAACAGCATTGTATGTGGCAGACAATAAATGTTGTACTTAATACATCAGACTACCATGCAAAGGTGAACACACTTCTGAGCGACAACAACACACATGAAGCCCTAAAAAGGGACCCAACCAACAGCTACAAGAAAAATGTCATAGACTTTTTAAAACAGCTGGAATAAGACAAAGCTATTGGTCAGGCAACATACTGTATCATTGCCTCTAACCTGGGCAAACCCCTCCATGTATATATGAACTTCCTAAGATACACAAGGAAGGGGTCCCTCTCAGACAGAGAGTCAGCAGAATTAACTCTGTGACTTATCCATCCAACATCCTAGCCCCATTGGTTGGAAATACAGAGCATCACATACAGAACTCCCAGGATTTTACTGACAAAATCCAAGGGTTAGGACTAAGAAATTGGCGATGCCCCTGTGAATGGGATTTCTGGCGTAAAGTCACAAGCATTAGCCACTTGCCCTTTAGTAAATCTGCCCCATCTCTTTAAACTGAACTGTCATTAGCAAACAAAAAGGTGAAGGCAGTGAGGTTGTGGAACACCCAGCCCGGTGATGTTGTGATGGCAGATTCTATTAATGCCTTTATTAGTGGGAAGACTTATTGGTCAAGCAAAATATTCAAGGCTTTTGTGTTCTAGAGGGGATAGTAATGTTTATCTGTGTGATACGTGTGCTCTGAGTTTACTTGATGTGGTTGAATTTGATGGACATTGGGCTTTCTTCAACCCAAACGATGTAACTATGTGTACACAAAACACAGAAAAGTATCGCCAGCACTCTAGCTAACCCACACTGTGGTATGGACCAGCTGCTGGAAACAATCTTGTGCCAGTGCTCAGTCTAACCCACAATCTGGTGTTGACCAGCTGCTAAATATGATAAAAAGCCAATATCCGTACACAAAAAAAAGAAAGATTGCTACTGCACAGTTTGCCTTTAAAAATAATTATTTTAGAAATGAGGCGTTAATGTCACACTTTAGAAAAAATATGTAAGCTCAAGTACTGTCTGCAACTAGTGTGACTTAGTAAGACTATTGTGGACTTACCCTTTACTCAGAAGCTCTAGTGAAAAAGCAGGGAGCTTTTAAACCCCAGCCACTTAACATACGCCTGTAAACAATTCCCCTCCTACACTATCAGCATTTTTAGTTTATAGTGCATTTAAAATCAAGTCCCCCACCAACCAATGTGACTAATTTACCATGATGCACTTACCCATATGTAACTTTGTGGTCAGACATGGTCAAAATGTTCTGGCAGTTAGTTTTATAATAACTTGATGTAGAAATTTTTATGAAATCATATTTCACCATATGGTCACCACCGATGCGGGATAAGCGCCTTTGCGACCGACCTTTGCACGGTCGCCCGATCATTCCGAATCCCATCCGATTTGTGTTCATCAGGCATGACTGCAGCATGCCGGGTGTGGCGCCGGTTGGGATTGAGGAATACGGACCATTGAGCAAAGGTGTATTTTTATGCGAATCAGCAGATGGCAGCACGTTCAAGAAAACGTGCATACTTATCAGTACAAGCCATGCTAAGATTGCTCTGTGACTACCGGGGGAAGTGCCCTTTTGTTCTGATGGCTTTTGTTCCTACCTTCCCCTGCCCCCCCAGCTATAGACATGTACCTGTGTACAGGCTCGATCAATTAGTTCATAGCATAACATGTTCTTTGATTGGATACCACCCTTTGTCTTTGTCTATATAAATAAACCACTTGCCATTGTAAAGTAGGAAGAATACTGGACCCTAGCTGAGAACGACTGCTGTGACGTTATTTCCTGGGGATTGCGCATCATCACCACATGATACACCAAGGTTTCCGGATCGATTTTCTAGTGAGATGAAAGATTGTTTTATTCACTATATCAAACTTCAACAGGATTCAAATGAGTGATACCTTGTAAGGAACAAGAGCTGAGATTTACTGCAGTACTGATTCCTCTGCAGCATACATTTGACCTTACACTAAGAGTGCTATGCCGTTTGTAGGTTTTGTATATGACATTTTAAAAAGAGGATGTTTGCAAAAGACACAATACAGACTTGTATACTATAGGTACAGGATCTGTTATCCATAAGCTTATTATCCAGAAAGATATGAATTACGGAAAGGCTGTCGCCTATAGACTCTATTTTATCTGTATAACCCAAATTATTTAAAATGTCCTTTTTCTCTGTCAGAATAGAATAGTACATTGTACGTGATCCAAATTGAGATATAATTAATCCTAATACTTGAAGCAGAACCAGCTTATTGAGTTTATTTAATGTTTATGATTTGCTAGTGGGTATGAAGGTATGAAGACCAAATTACAGAAAGATTCATTATCCAGAAAGCCCCAGATCCCAAGCACTCTGTATAATATACCCTATACTAGTAATAATAATATAATAACATTGTAGAACAATATATTAAATTATCTTTTTGTAACTAGTAACTGTGTGTATTATACATGCATTACTCAAAATAACTATTGTTTAAATGTATAGATTCAGGCTGCATCCAGAATATACGTGGACCTCCCTGTGGGCCTAATGCCAAATGGGTCACTGACAAGGCTAATTCCCTTCAATGCTTTCTTACTACAATCATAGGCTATATTTATATCTAAAGTTCAGGTTCTTTAGGGCCCCACATGGTCTTACACATTTACAAATATTATAGATCCTTGCAGCAACTGTTATGAATATAATAAGCTCTGTGAACAATTACTTCCCTAAAGGGGAAGTGTCACTTGCATAATTACATTAGTTAATTTAATGTTAGTGTCTAGTGTACAGTAGGGGCAGATTTATTTTGTGGTGTAAAAAATGTCAGAATAATTAGCCACACATTGCCAGGCATCTCCATGTAAAAAACATTGTACATTTTTTTTTTGCAAGCTTTTTCTTTGAGCAATGACTGCTGGAACTTACTTCTGAAGCAGTGTAAAATAACCATGGAAAGTCTGACATTCATATGGTGTTAAATAAAACACACCTTTTCATTTAGATAGCATAATAAATAGGGCCCTAAATGTATGCTGCAGAGTGCAATCATTTTTTAACATACATACAAGATAGACTACAAAGAATGGTGGTAAATGAAACATTTTTTAATTGGACCAGTGTTGTTAGTGAAATACTGCAGGTCTTTGTACTAGGTCTTTTGCTTTTCAACTTGTTTATTAATGACAAGTTGAAGCAGCGTAGGTGGTTCTTCACAGTGAGGACAGTGAGGTTGTGGAATGCACTGCCAGGTGATGTTGTGATGGCTGATTCTATTAATGTCTTTAAGAGTGGATTGGATGATTCCTTGGACAAGGATACTATCCAAGGCTATTGTGATACTAAAATCTATAGTTAGGGGCATATTTACTAAATTCACATGAATGATTTGAAATTCGATCAAATTTTCTAAAAGATTAGAATTCTCGAATATTTTTTGTGGCCACTTCGACCATCGAATGAATAGAATGATTGGAATATTTTGAATAAAATTCTATTTGAATATTCGACAGTTGAATTACTTGCCCTTTAAATTTAAATTCGACTGCCTAGTTTGCCGGATTAAACCTACCGAATTGCTATTAAACCCTATGGGAAGCTCCCATAGGGTTTTTTAAATCGAATTTAAAAAATTAGATTGAATGGTTAAAATCGTTCAAATCTTTAGAATCGTTCAATTCGAACGATTTAATTGTTCAATCAAATTTTTTTTATTCCATCGTTCGATCAATCAAAATGCGGTAAAACCATTCAAATTCAATATTCGAATTTGAGGGTTTTAAATTCGACCACAATTCGACCAATAGTAAATGCGCCCCTTAGTGTATGATATATATATAGATTATGTGTGTGTGGAGGATGTCAGTGTGTGTATGGATGGTTTCATTTGGAGGGGTTGAACTTGATGGACTTTGATCTTTTTTCTACCAGATTTAACATGTGTAACATGGGCCAGATATGGTGTCCCTGGATATTTTGATCCTTGCAATAATCAGATTTTTTTTTTTCTTAATGCATGTCTATACCACATAAATGCAGCATATTGCATTTAAAAACACAATGAAATGCGATTGTGTTAAATTCTAGATCTGAACCCTAAAGGGTACCACCCAGCAGAATACCTAAAATGTAGATAAAACGCAGGACATACATATGATATGTGGAGCTACATAGTGGAAGCATCCATGTAAATTATACAGTCATAAAATTTAGTTGTTGTATTAACAGCAATATGTTATTGTATAATAAAACAAAATACACAAAAGGGTATTCAGCCTTTGGAAGCCTCAATGCACATAAACAAAATGCTTAACATTAATGCTGCTTTTAAATTCTTATATTCTTTAAACCTAAACCTTGTCTATAAAAAAAATTCATGATGTTATTGAAAAAGAACCTTGTCAGCTATTTTAAATGGACTGTGTGAAGGGGCAGTCTTCCCACTTTTTAACAATGAATAGGGCTTGGGCTAAACATACTTTTTCTGCATATTATTTTAATAAAAAAAAAGGGATAAGCAAACCTTCAGGATATAAAGATTTAGTGTAAAATGGCTCAAAGTGCTTTTATAAGCACTTCAGCAATTTACAGTGATTATGTTTTTTTTTGTTTTCATTTTATTTTAATTTTTATTAACTGCCAGAATAATTCGTTTTGTAACATCAGCTCCACCTGCTGGTCAGTGCTTGTAACTTTACTGCGAAAAGATAGACAGTTCTGATGTTGCTTTGCTGAGGAAGGAGATGTGAAAGGGCATTCTGAGTCTTTCCTGAGCTGAGCAACATCAGAACGATTCTCTGTTTTCCTTCTTAAGGTTTATCTCTTTAAGTATTTATGATTGTAAAATGACAGACACTGACCAGCAAGTGGAGCAGTTATTACAAAGGCATATTGGTTAATAAAAACTCAAATCTTTTTGAAACAAGAAAGAAATGATTAAGATAAACTGCAAAAGTGCTTAGAAAGGCACCATGAGCAATTTTACATTATTTTAAGGATTACTTATCCTTTCAGCTAAACAAAGCAAGCAGGGGATAATGAAATTACTCCATATTTGGTCCTTTTGAGGGAGATTGATATTTGTATGGAACAACAAACATATAATTACTGAATACAGCCAAGATAAATATCTGCACTACAGAGTGAAGTAATGTACCCAGAAGGTATTTGCATTTATGATGTGTTATTTTCTATTTATGAGAAAACCCTCAACTACGGTTGCCGCCTGGCCACTATGAATAATGTTTGATGTCAATGTTATTAACAGGAAACAATCATACATTTAGGAAGGTGATCTTTTCTTTCCGGAAAAAGGTGATAATCCTACCCTCAGTGCCCACAATGACGAATTTTTGTACAAATTGTTTACTGAAAACTTAGGAAATAGATAAAATAATGTTGTGTGGCATTACAGTTAGGTTCACATGGCGGTTGTAAGATCCCCCAGTAGATAGGAATGTATCTCCAAGTGTTTTTTGACCTATATGATGCAAGGGCCCAGTTTCTTTCTACACCACTGTAAAAGGAACTCTGATTTGTTTGGGTACAAACAAAATCAGAGTTCCAAGGATTTGTTCCATAATATCCAGTTTGTAGCACCAACATAACTAAATGTCAAATATAGCCATGTAGAGTGCAAAGAAAGCAGGTTGAAAAGGAGTGAGTTATCAGAACAATGCAATGTAGGAGTGTGCCCATTCTTATTGTCATTATCTACAAGGAGTACAGACGCTGCATATAAATGTAAATATAATTTTCTTTAAACAGAGTCATGGGGTGAAAAGCAATTTTCCCTAGTGTGCTCTGTGACAAGGGAGGAGCTAGATAATATTATCTGCATTAATGATATGGCTTCCAGCCCAGTGATTAAGTGAATTGGTTCTCTCCACGCTAGACTCAGAACCATCTCCAATCCGTTTGCTCTGCTATGACTGTAACCATATCAGCGAATGGAGTACTGAAGGCTGATATCCCTAATGTACAATACAGGCCAGCATTTTTACTATAACCCTTAGGACCACAGCTAAAGGTAATTTTTATATGACAGTAAATCCTTAAATTGTGCACCAGTAAGTAAAACGCACAGATATGAAGAGACAAATGCTTCTAACCTCTTTAGAATGTACACTTGTGAGCATCTATTCAGATTCTTTGCACCTGCATTATACTTCACTCTGTGATAATATGGCATCTGGAGAGCGCTAAAGAAACCAGTGTTGGCATGAGAGCAGGCACTGGAGATATTACACGAGAATATAAATATCAATAAAACAACAAAGGGAGATGCTAGGAATTTGCAGCACAGGCTTACAAATTACTTTGTGTGTCATTATGGGCAATGTGCCTTTTGGAAAGAGTATTAAAGGCCGACAGCATTATCACTGCAAAAAAACTTTAAAAGTCTATAATTTGTAACTGTATGCTTTCAGCAACATCAAATAGTTTGAAGCAATTGCTATACACTCGACAGGATCAGACAGTGCATTTGATAACACAATTGTCATGTATGCCAAACTGGAAAATAAATAGCTATCTCTGCTGCTGGATCTGGTTTTCTTCTTTTCTTGCTCCTGTTGTCTAGTACAGAACTTGTATTTTTATTAAAGATGTTTGAAAACCCATTCCTTTCAAATTGGAACCTAATTTTAGTTTCCAATATTTTTTAAGATTTTGTCTTTTAGCATAAGCAAAATAATAACGATTTTCTACAATTAACATGATTGCTTGTGAACAAGCCATAATTAAATAGTCTTGTGGGGTATTTTACATTTAAGACTTTACTAGTCCGGCAGTATATCTGTGTAATAAATAAAGTTTACCCTGGTGGTCTTGTGGCTGGCGTGGACGCTTGCTGCACCTCCAGCGAGTATACCCGCCACATGCGTCCTTCTGTGCCGGTTCTTCCTATGTGCCAATGTGATGAGGTCATCGTGCAATGGCGCAAAATTCAAAGGTATTTAAAGGGACTTTGAATAGGACCACATTTCCCGTTGTTATGTTCAGCTTGTTCCTGGGTGTTATTCTTAGTGAATCATGATTGTCTTTCCTGATATTGACCCTAGCCTGCCTGATTACTCCAAACTCTCCTATCTGACTCTTGCTTGTCCGCTGACTATTCTACGTTCTCTAATCCTGATCCCAGCCTGTCTGGCTTTTATCTGCTTGTGCTGGTCTGGTCTGTCTGTTCTACTTTGTGTTGTCTGGCCTGTATTCCAAGTGGCGTTCCTCCATCTAGTATCCTTGGGCAAAGTGTCTAACGCTAGCGCTAACTCGCCAGCGTGACGTCAATTCGTAACTTCGGAAATTCACTAACACCAGCTCTGGCTTTAGTGAAGTAGATAGACTTGCGCAAATTCGCACCCTTATGCCAGGCGAAGTTGTGCACTGACGAAGGATTGTAAATTTGCTAATTCACTAAGATGAACATTTTCCTGAACGTTAGCACTTACGTTAGACTTTACTTCGCCTGGTCAGACCAGGTGAAGTGCAATACAATAGATAGGAGGTTGAAAAAAAAAATGCTGGCGTGTTGGAGGGTGATAGTCTGAAAAACATCGATTTTTTTTTGCGGGGGTTACCCTCCTTCCCCCTACATTTCCTAACATATGGCAACACAACTATACAGGGGGCACATGTAGGGCAATAGGACAACTTTATTTAATTTATTAAAGGTAACTTTGGCACAACTATGCTACCGTTCGCCGACCTAAGTCTAAATTTGTACTTTAGTGAATTTGCATAGCACTGGCGAAAATTCATCTGGCGAAGTGCTGTGAACGCTAGCGAAGCCAACGGTAGCGAATTTTCGGAAGTTGGTAAATTTGCCCCTTGGTGAGATGATCATGGCCCTTTGCTTGTCCAGAACCTTTAGCTTTGCTCCCCTCTTAGTAAGATTTGGCAGTATCCAATAAGCTGAGGGCTCCTCCTGAGGTGAAAGGTGGCTTTTATAGGCAGAAAAAAGAGCCGAGACCAGGGAGCCTGGCATTGGTTCTGGATTTAGGGTGCCGTTCGTGACCGTTCTGTTCTTAAACTTCTCATATATTGTACATTACAAACCAATTTAAATCAAAGTTGTCTCCAATATCTGAGCCATATGTGTACACTGTACCCCTAGACCAAAAATTTTTTCTATACAGTATATGACATCTATCACTGGTTATATGGATTCACGTCTTGCATAAGATATATTGGTCATATATGTATCTGTGCTGCCAGATGTAATTTCTGGATACATTTATTTTCATATTTAACAAGTTTTTAATTTTATTTAGAACTTAATTTTATTAAATATTCTTGAATGATATATAGTTAATGTTATCCCCATGTGTACTTAAGAGCATTAAGTTTGCCCAGCGGCAGTAACACATAGCAACCAATAAGATGCGTAATTTTAAACAGATGACTGGTAAAATCTACCAACTGTTTGGTTGCTTTGGGTTACTGCTCCTGGGCAAACTTTTATTACATAACCCCCTAAAGATAAATTAGATTAGGGTTATATGGGACAAGAGATGCATCTACAATTTGGCCTCTGAACATGGATAACACTGATTTTAGAACAAACATCCTTAGTGAAGGGTGAATCTCACCTATTTCGCTTTGCTGAAAATTGGTAAAATGGTGAAAAAAATCGCCAAATGCATTGAAGTCTATACCAATTGTTTACCTATTGGAGTGTATAAGAATTTTTATCATGGCAAACCCTTGCAAAAAATTTTGATCATCACTAAACATCATACATTTTGTACTGAAGTGAGTTTACTCATGTTTTTAATATCATTCAGGAATGCATTTTTCTATAATGCTTACATTATAGCTAGAGAAAAAGTCAGCATTATGCCAGTTGTTTTTGTGTGTGTTTATTGTAGTGACAGTAGCTTAAAGCACTGCTTTGAAAATATTCTCCTTAGTTTATATTCCTTTCCTGCATCCTTAAATGACACCATAAATAACAACAGCGCCCTTTGTTGTTACATTTCTTTCCTTTGTTTGGCTATAAAGAATATAAGGGCCCTTCAACAGGTACATATTAAACTGGCAAGCAGCCACTTCAACAGACACGCTTTTGGATAACAGAACAAACAGAACCATTAAAATAAATCTTATCCCTACTTGGCACTAATTAATATAGTACTTGGTGGATAAGTTAACTATAAAATATAGCTTGGCTGCACAATGCAAAAATAAAAATATTCTATGACACAGAATTGTTATCCAATAACATCACTATACAAGAAACGGAGCAATACATCCAAAACCTTTACCAAACCTGGGAGCAGAATCCACGATCACCCCCAGGAGTCACCAGATTAATCAGATGCTACAGACAATCTGATAAATAAGATCTACTTATAAATGAGGGAAATATCGAGGCATGGAAGATTATACTATAGTAACAACCAAGACAAAATCTCCAGTTGGGACATATTCAATTATAACTAAGAATGTTCTGACAAATGAACCTAAACCATATTCACTGTATACCTCCAAATTTTCTTTATGTTTGTTATATATGTTGTATGGAAAAACTAAATAAAAACATATGTCCTCCTCACCTCCTCACCTTATTTGACATTCGCTCCTCCTATTTTGCTGATAGGGTTTGGTGAAGGCCAATTCAAATTATATAAACTTTTATACTGTTGTATAGATAATCTGTTTATTCTTATGTTACAAGAAGAAATGTTGCATTTGTGAAACTGATGTCTTTGGTATCTTTGAAAATAGGATGAGTCTAATACAGGTATAGGATCCTTTATCTGGAAATCAGTAATGCAGAAAGATCTGATTTACAGGAAGGCCATCTCCCATGAATCAAATACTTCACATTTCTAAAAATGATCTTCTTTTCCCCTGTAATAATCCTTGTACTTGATCCCGATTCCCAACTGATATCATGAATCTTTTTTTAGAGGCAAACAATCATATTGGGTTTATTTGATGTTTAAATAAAGTTTAAATGAAGTTATTCATCCAGATTAAGGAAAGACCTCATAACTGCAAACCTCCAGGTCTCGAGCATTCTGGATAGCAGGTCCCATACCTGTACCGTAGTTTTTCACAACTCTCACCTTTTGAATATCCACAAGGTTTTATCATCCTCTCAGTAGAAGGAACAAAGTGCAACATCTCATGTCACACTCACAATCTTTTAATATACTCCATATGTCTAAATAGCTTGACTGTTTGTTTTTTTTTAATCTTTGCCATTTTGAGCTGTTCTGTTTATATCTTGAAACTTTTCTAATGTTACATATGATATATCAAATCCAGAACAACAGAGCAAACCCCAAGACCCCGGCCTCGGCTCATGTTTCCACCTATAACAGCGGCCTTTTGCATGGGAAGGAGAACTCTGCTAATCTGATGCTGCCAGGTCTTAAAGTGAGAGGACCAGGCAGAGAGTTCTGGGAAGGAATGGTAACCAAACTTTATCAGGAAGAATAGGTAACAAGCAACATGTTCGTGGAACAAGCTGGGTCAGGCAGAGTAGTACAAAATCAGGATACAAGAGAGTAGTCGCGATCACAGGCCAGATCAAACACACCAGTAGCGTAATACAGAATTGTGATCCAAGAGAATAGTCAGAAACAGGCTAGGGTCCGGACAGGCAGCAAACTAGACAAGGTCAGGGACAGGCAGGATCACTGATAAATGGCAGAGGGGCAGCTGTAAAGTGACATAATCTATTGGTTTATACAAAAACAGCATACATGTAACGACCATGTTATCAAGAGCCTTGTAAAGTGATGTAACTGCAAACACACATGAAAACCCTGTGGGTTCCGGTGTTCACCGATGCCCTTTTGGGGCCCTGGGCTTTCTGCTGCGGAAATCAAACAGGAGTGCATTACAAGTCTGTAAATGAGGTACCAGAAAGGATTTAGAGAAGGAGGAACAGGTAAACTGGAACCAGCTTGGGCAATTTTCAAAATGGAGACTGGCCTTTTAAGGAGTCTTTTGCAGCGAAAGTTTGAATTTCGGTGTGAGCCGATGAGGTCATGACATTTGGCGTCTCGACAGAGGTGATAATGCGCAGAGTGGCAAAGGACCCGAGAACCAGCAAGTGCACGCCTGTGCATGGACTTGCAAGGGGAAACACGCTGGGAGGTATGATATGGCACAATTTAAAATTCCAAAAATTGGACACCCACAGAACCAATAAATTCAGTTTCCAGTCTTAGTACTTACTGTATATGCAAAGAGACATGGCATATGTTAACATAAGTTACAGAGGAATGGATTCTCTTACACATACAGGTTCTTAGAGAAACACTATTTCTGAACTTTCTAGGTAGCTATATATGGTTTAAAACCTCTAAAAGACCATAGCTAGATTGATTTGCTGCAACCAGTTCAATAGATAACTGCAGACTCAGCCACCATCAATTCTAGGAAGTTGTTATCATCTTGGCATATAGTTTTAGTATTGTCTATGGTGCCATTCTCTCATGATGGCTTGTCAAAAACTTGTCTAAGCATTCTCTCATAATGATTTAATTATATTTTCCAATACCTCCCCCCATTGTGTCTTGCTCTTATAATTATTTTGAGGGTTAGCAAGGACCATGGCCTACACATTCTACCTAAACCAACATGTTAAGTGAGTATGACAGCTGCCTATGGAGTTAAGGACTTTTTCTGGGGAGATAAGTGGAGGCTTATTTATCAAAGATCGAATTTTAGTGGTTTTATAGGTTTTTGAAAACCAAACTAATCTCACAAATTGTAAAGCCACAAATGTCATTGAATTTATTAAAAGGTCTGAATATAAAAAGTACAAATGAAAAAAGGCACTGAAAGATGCACAAATTCCGAATACCTTGGAAAAAAAAATCTAAAACTGGATTAAAACTGTTCCAATAGGATCAGTGCAGCTCCCTACCAATAGTTTGGTATTAGAGGTTTTTGTAGTTTTTTTTTCTTCATTTAATAAACTCCTAATTTTGAAAGCTTTTTATAAATATAGGGAAACCTCAATTTTTTCCTGATCTGTGTAAAACATATTTGTCAGATTGGAAAATAAACTGAATCCCTTTTCCGCACATGTGATTTGCATCAGGGAGCAAATATTTGGATGGTGTTAGTGGTTAGCATTGTTCAAACACAATCTGAAGGACTGACATGTTATCTGTATCATTGTATTAACATTTTCTGACAATGACAGCCAGGAAAATTGTTATTAAACAGGAGTTTCAATCAAGTGGATGCTTCCAACTTTCAGCTTTATTAAATCTGAGCCTCAATCTTTACTAAAATATGAAATACCCTTTATTAATAAAAAGCTAAAAAGAGAAATGGTTATTGAAGGAGTAGATATCACAGAAAGCACAGTTATAAAAAAAATAATTTAAAACTGCATTTCTCTACCTGCCATACTTTCCATACAGCAAGTTCCTAACACACCTGATTTATTAGCTGATCTTGGCAAGGTGAGGTTATTAGGAAAAAGCCATAAAGCTCTAATCCATGTTCCAAATAATCTTCCTGATCTCTAACTTGTTTTCTGCTCTCTGACTTTGGACATCCATGCTGTAAAAAGTAGATGAGATAAACTGTGATCTACATAAGCCCAGTTGATCCCTCACAGACAGGAAGTGAAGCAGAGAAAAGAACACTCTTGAAGTGGAACTAAAGCAGATACCTTGTGAAATTGTAGGTACAGTATATATACATATTTATGTGTATGAGTCTATAATATCAAGGATTCTAGCATAGTATGGCTTTACAGGATTAAACCCTTAATGTATTATTAGACTTGGCTCATTTAGTCTTATAGCTTTTACAGTTTTCTCTTGCTGCAACTTCAAGAATAAAGTATTTTTTCTATGGTTGCCAAAATCCTTGTAATGACCCAAGTTGACTGCAAAAGTGCCAACGATTGTTTCCTTTTGAACCCTATAATTATCAGATTTCAGTGTTTCCAACAGCATTGATAAAGGATTGATTATGCTAAATTTCATGTATCCATAATGGGTACTTTTTTTACATGCCACCTTATTAGGGTTTATTTATTTTTTATATCAAGTGTACACCAAGTGTTATTTAATGCACTAAATCTGTAAAGCTACCAACTTTTGAAGATATTATTTCTCAGCATGTCTTGCAATTACCAAAATAATAATTACCATAATAATAATAATCTCAGACTACTTCACTGGTTTTGATCTACAATGCACCTGCTTTTCGTGGACCTTTACAATTTGCGAAAACTGGGTGCCAGTAATAGGATTTAAATGAATTGGCGGAACACTGAAGGACACTTCAGAAGTTATGGAGAAGCAGTTGCTGTAGCAACAATGATTACTTGATTTGGAACACTGCTTAAAAGGACATCAAGCAATGCTACAAATCAGATGCACATAGAAAGTAAACTGCACTATGATATAAAATGTTATTTTATTATCTACAGATTACAGTATGTCAGTAAAACACTTTACTTCCTTCTTCTGCCAATGGAATGTATATACAAATTTATTAGGAAACTGAGTAAACTGAGTAAAATGAAAAATCCAGTTCTTTGTGTTTGCTAATAATAGTTATTACTCCTCTGTTCATATGTTTGATTTGGTTTCCTCCAATCATCCCCAGGTACTTCAGTTTCTTCCTATAGTTCAATAACTTTAGGAATGTGAAAGCACTGAGCTAGGATGTTTGTGCAAACTGTATCTTCTAAACAGCAATTGCCGTATATATAAAATCTGCTATAAGTTAACCTCATAAGCAACTCATTGTTGTCGAACAGGTCACATGCCCCAGCTACTATCAAATGCCTTTGGAGAAATTCCTCTGCACACAAATAATAGCTGTTTGTGTGCAAGTGAAAAAAACTCAAACACGGCTTACTGAACTGAATGAAAACCAGTTGCAGATTGTCTCAGAATCTCTCTCTTTCTGCATCATGCTAAATGGTAATTTAAAGGAGGAAAACCCCTTAAGGTTGCATAGGCAAATCCTTTTGGTTTTAAACCATTGTAGTATTGTTGTTGCCACCCCACCTACGTTTTAGTGATCCTTAGACTAGTTATTTAGAAATCTACAGTTTATGATTACATCTTGAAACAAAAATCCTTCATTTGGAATGGGATAGCATGTATCTCTATGCACAGTTTACAGGTAAGAGGGGAAGTAAGGGATGGAAGGGTAGGGGGACAGGTAGTCCAAAGTAACAGATTTTTCATTTTGTAGGCTAGTAAGTTTGTCTGTGCTGGGCAAATTATTTGAAGGCTTGTTAAGGGACCACATTCAAAATGTTTAGTAATGAATGACATTATGAGCAGCAATCAGCATGGCTTTATGAAGGATAGGTCATGTCAGATGAATTTGATTGCTTTTTATGATAAGTTTGGTAAAATGCTGGATGGGGGGGCAGTAGATTGTAGATTCTTGATTGTAGCTGCCCTTCACTGGTCCACTCTAGTGATGGGCGAATGATGGGCCAGCAAAAATTCGCCAGCAAAAGTTCGACAAAAAAAAAAAACGAGTCGCGGAGACGACGTGAAACTGGTGAGATTCGCACATCACTAGTCCACTCTGCTAGACTCTCCAGTATAAAATATATCTTCAAAAAATTGAAGTGCAAAATGGATAGTATGGTGCAGTGCCCTTGGCTAATTGTAATAAAGTGCTACACACTGTGCTATATTCATTTTGTAAAATTAAGAATTTTAAAAGTTTGTGAGTAAGCAATTGTATCATAGGGTGGTGGACTATTCATTTTAACCCACAAGAAGGGTCTACAGCACATGGCACTTTTCTAAAAAAGTTTTACAAAATTAACATAGCCCAGTGTGTTGTACTTGGCACTTTATAATCAAGGCTACTGCATCCAGTTTGCACTTCCCTACAGAGATTTGAAATGTAAAGTCATGCACCTAGGATGAAAAAAATATGCAAGCTTCTTATTCCATTAATGAAACTGCACTAGGAAAATCGAGAGTGGAAAAGGACCTTGGAGATAACTTGGCTGTAGCAAGCAATGTCAGTCAACAGCTTCAAGGTCAAACAAGGTCTTGAGCTGCATTAAAAGGGACATAGATTTGCTGGAGGAGGGGGTTATTCTTCAACTGTACAGAGTGTAGGTAAATCTAGAATATGATGTACAGTTTTGGTTTTCAGCAAAGCATTATTGAAATAGAGCGGATCCAGCAAAGGGAAAGCTGGTAAAAGGTGTGGAAAATCTGAACTATGAAGAAAGACTGAACAAGGGGATCATATAAGCATTAGTGATCGACGAATTTGTCCCATTTAGCTTCGCCGAAAAATCCACAAATTTCCCGCAAAATCCCCGGCGTCTTGTTTTTTTGCAATTAGAAGAAAGGAGGCTCCGTCAAAATATTTGAAAAGGATTTGTTACAGTGAGAGCTGTGAGGATGTGTAATTCTCTCCCTGAATCAGTTGTACAGGCTGATACATTAGATAGCTTTAAGAAGGGTTTGGATGGCTTTTTAGCAAGTGAAGGAATACAGGGTTATGGAAGATAGCTCATGGTATAAGTTGATCCAGGGACTTGTCTGCTAGCCATCTTCCTCTGGATCAACTAGCAGTTCGGCAGGTTAAACTAGAGTTAAAGGAGAAGGAAAGGCAGAATACACTTGGGGGAGCCAAACGTAAGGCACCCCCAAGTGATTTTACTGATGTACCTCAAACCCGGGTCCGGTGCTCCAATCAGGCGAAATCTGCCTCAGGTTATAGAAGCGAGCACCACACAGATCACTACTTTATTCTTTCCTGGACTGACGCATGAGCATTAGAATGAAAAAGGCAATTTTAAAGTTACATTTCGGCTTTTCATTCTAATGCGCATGTGCATCAGCACGAAGAAGGAAGTAGTGATCTGCGTGGTGCTCTCTTCTATAACCCTGGGCCAGTGCAGATTTCACCTGATAGGAGCACCAGCCCCGAGTTTGAGGCACATCAGTATAATCACATAGGGGTTCTGTACGTTTGGTACCCCCAAGTGTATTCTGCCTTTCCGTCTCCTTCAAAAGGTTGAATTTGATGGACATGTGTCTTTTTTTCAAACTCATTTACTACAGTATGTTGCTGTTTAATTTGTTCGTGGAAACTGAAGTCTGCTTTTATTGCAGTGTGATTGTCTGCTCCTTAGTTGTAGACATCTTTGATCAGCTGAATTATGAGCCATCTGCTTATTCAGTCTCATCACCAACCAAAAAAACTAGACTCTACTGCCTTAGGCCAAAGAGGTTTACAAAGTATATGTAGAATTATGTTTCAAGTTGAAAGAGCAGAATCTGTGGTAATACTGCAAATAACACACTGAGAAGAAAAGAAATCATAGAAATTCTACTTCCCAGCAGCCAATGAGCCATCTGTCCCAACCTCCAAAACAAAGTACAGTACAGATTTTGGATCTCTTATCTAGAAACATAATACAAGTATGCAATCTCTTTTCCAGAAGCTTGATAGCTAGAAAGGTCTGAATGATAATATTGCAATGATAATATAAAATATTTTTTAGTCAAAAGAAAAATCCACTGGGCCAATATGCTGTTTTTTTTTTGGTCTGTAAACGAGAAGTTCCAAATCTGCCTCTACTTATATTTAGATATTTAGATGCCAATTTATCAGAGGTTGAATTTTGAACTATGTGATTTGTTTTTACTCTAATAAATTTGAAAATACTCGAAATATGATTGGGAGGTTATTTAAGAAAAACTCAAACAGATTTTACAGACTCGAAAACTCGAATCGAATTCAAATTTGCATAAACACGTGTAGGGACCGATAGGGTAAATGCATCTCTATGGCTTTAAATCCATACACTTCCTCTTTTCCCTAGCTGCTTGGCAAAAGCCCATGTATCTAGTTATCCCAGTTATTGGTCAAGAGGTGTTATGACCACTTCCTGCCACACTTTAATATAGTGCTTGGAAGGGGTTGGGCCTTCCTTTTTGGATCTGGATGTTCCCACTGAGCCTGGGTACAACAAAGCCCAGTAAAGCCCTTTTGCCCTAGAGGGACCAGTACCTCTAGAGCAGTGATCCCCAACCAGTAGCTTGTGAGCAACATGATGCTCTCAAACCCCTTGGATGTTGCTCCCAGTGGCCTAAAAGCAGGAGATTATTTTTGCACTGCCAAACACATCCTCAATATAGGTTGACAAGCCACAGAGGGGCTACTAAATGGCCAATCACAGAACATATTTGGCACCCCGAGAACATTTTTCATGATTGAGTTGCTCCCAACTCCTTTTACTTCTGAATGTTGCTCGTGGGTTCAAAAGGTTGGGGATCCCTGCTCTAGAGAGATAAGTCGGGGAGCAGGGACCTTGTGAAAGAGGCCAGCTAGATACAGCATTTAGATCTGTACTAGTACTCTGTGTGTGTGTGTGTGTATGTGTGTGTGTGTCATTTGTTTTGTAGTTGGTCTCAGTGTTCTACTTTCTCAATTAACTTTGACAATTTACTTTCAAATTTGATATGATTAAAAAGAAATTGTACTTCTCTAAAAACATGATAACATGCAGCTATATTGCAATAAAGAGAAGGATAAAGCCTTTCATGCTGACAGATTATACATCCAGATGACTGGGTATTCACAATAAAAGGAGACAATTACAAAACATTTAGGAAGGAATAGCAGACACACTGCCTTGGGTAAGTTTAATTATGCTAGGTTTAAATTACACTTTGTCTATTATTGAGGCCTTAAGTCCAGTCAGATATTATTAACTGTTCATTGTATCTAAAGTATTTCTTTGAAAGCTTTATGTGTGCAGTCATATAGTAAGTAATTGATGTTCCATGTTTAATGATTACTTTGGGGTTGGGGCAATAACAACAAGTTAATGTTGACCAAGTTTGATTTATAACTAAGGGGTGGGTCCAGAAATACTAAAATAAATAAATATAAACTGCATATATTTAGGGGAAGATTTATCAAAGGTCGAATTGATTTACGGTGAAAATTCAAATCAAATTAAAAAAATTTCATTTTGGGTTTATTCAACTATTGAATAGCCCAAAATTCAAATCAAATTCGAAAATTTTAATTCAAATTTGATTTTCTACGTACTGTCCCTTTAAGAACAATTTGATCTACAAATTTGCCAGATTGACCCTACCGAATTGCTATAGAATCCCATGGGAAGCTCCCATAGGATTCTTCTAAAGTTTTTAATCGAATAAAAAGAAATTCGAACAATTGCTTGAAATCGTTCAATTTGATCGATTTTATTGATCAAATATTTATATTCAATCATTTGATATATAGAATTGCGTTAAAATCGAATTTGAGGGGTTTTAACCCATCAAAAATTCGAGGGTGGAATTGGAGGGTTTTTAACCCTTTTTTAGCCCTTGAAATTCGACCCTTGATAAATCTGCCCCTTAATGTTGGACAATCTATTAATAAAACTAAATGGGTTCAACTACAAAATCTTTAAGGGGCAAATTTACTAAAATTCCCTAAAAATCCCTCGAAATTCGATAAGCATTCGACTATCGAATGCTTATCAAATATTTTTAGGCTATCTTTTTCCTCGATCTTTGATTGAGATCGAATATCAATCGCCCGATTTCACGAAAAAATCGTACTTTTTCCTTCCAGGGCTCGAAACAGTGTATGATTTGAACGATCGAGGCGTTCGATCATACGAATGGTATTCCAGCAGGTGTTTGCAAAAGAAGCCTATGGGGGGATTCCCATAGGCTTCTATTGCTATTCGGTAGTTCAATCTGGCGAAGTAGGTAGACGAATAAAATTTTAAGTAATATGATTTGCATGCGCTTCCAATATTGAATAATTGTCCCACCAGTATGTTGTCTTTTTCTCAAATAAATTTACTTGCAACTTAAGTGTCTTAATTCCGTAGTGTAGGATGCAAAATGGGTTGTGATTCGTGCTCCTCTTATGCAAGCCAAATCTCCTCTGTACTTCACCTCAGATAAATACAATCACCAGAGATCCTGTAAGTAGAATTCTAGCAGGGGCTCGTGTCATTATTACATAGCGCATATTGGTCCATTTTTCTTTTGTATTTATCTGAGGTGAAGTACAGAGGAGATTTGGCTTGCATAAGAGGAGCACGAATCACAACCCATTTTGCATCCTACACTAAGGAATTAAGACACTTAAGTTGCAAGTAAATTTATTTGAGAAAAAGACAACATACTGGTGGGACAATTATTCAATATTAGAAGCGCATATAAATCATATTGCTTGTATCTGTTCTGGGGTGGAATCCCCATTGTATTTGTGCATCTGTTTTATATTTTTGCGCAAGGTTTAAATATATTTTATTGAATAAAATTTTAAAGCTAAAGTCCTTTGATCATCGAATGATTGAATATTCGATCATTCCATCTATTCGATCGTTCGAATTTTCGGTATTCGATGATCGAAGTGGCCAAATTTGAATATTCGAGCCTCCGAAAAAAATCGTACGTTCGGAATTCGATCGAATTCGCAATCTTAAACTGCTGGCTTGTGGTATTCGAATAATGCAAACTTCTGAGACAGCACTTTTTTCATATATAACTATGAAACTATCTGGATATAGAGAGAGTTAACACCTTGGCCGACTATCATGGTTGGCTCTCATAATTTACAAAAACAGAGAAATGTATTTTGCTCCAGAGCAAACCCTGATGAATACCACCCACGGGGACTTTTAATAGAGAAAACACAGAATAAATGACATAAAAGTGGTACATTCAATTTCACGTTCTGTGCGTTTGACTCTGGCAGTTAATTCTAAGACAACCCCTCGAGGTCAAGTAAGAATGGACTCTTTGGCACCAAATGACAAGGCTGTCCTATTTTTTATTTTGCCAGATTTTCTGCAGGGCAATGTTCCTAGCAGAAAAAAAGGTGGAAATGTGCATCTTTTACAGTCTGTTACTCCCTGTCACCAACATATGTCTGCAAAAAATAGGAAAGAATTGTTACAGCTGTGTGGTCAAGAGAATTGCACCCACAGGAAAAAATCTAGAGGCTAAATCTCCATATGAGAAACAGCCTAAGGAAGCACTTTGTAGACAGATTGAGTTGTATTTATTTTCACTTGTCCCTGAAAACTTTGCAAAGTCACATATATGTTTCCCCCTGCCTCGAGAAAGACACAGTGATTGGAATATAAATTAAATGTCTATACTTTCTTATAAATTAACAGAGACAAATGCTTCTTTTGCACTTCCTAGGACCCTGTTTTAACCCCTTGGCATACTGACTAGGAAACATTAAATGCTAAATATTCATGTAAATGTGAACAAGGTTATTTTGCCAACTAATGCCTTTAAACAGGCGTAGGAAAATAATAAACATTAGGTGGAATAGGGGCAACTGCTAAAATAGAAATATTTACACTTAAATACCTGTCATGCAGAATGCTCTGGACCTAGTGTTTTCTGGATAACCAATCTTTCTGTAATTTGTATCTTCATACCTTCATACTAGAAAATGATGTAACCATTAAATAAACCAAATAGGCTGGTTTTGCTCCCAATAAGGATTACTTATCTTAGTTTTGGATTGACCTTTTTTGCTCCCCTATCTAGTGATATATCCAAAGCGATAGATCTTACAGAATAACATTATCCAGAATGCTCTGGGTTTTCTGAATAAAGGATCTCCATACCATAAGCCTGCTAAAAATCATTTCATGTGAAAAACCCCATAAAGATTGTTTTGCCTCCAATAAAGATTAATTATATCATAGCTGGAATCAAGTACAAGATACTGTTTTATTTTTACAGAAAAATGGGAAATCATTTTTAAAAATGAGAGTTATTTGATTACAATGTAGTTAAAGGAAATGGCATTTCGGTAATTCAGATCTGGATAGAAGGTTTTCAATTTCGAATAATATATGTATTCCTAGACAGGCCTGGTTATCTAGCAACAAAAAGTGAAATCAAATCAAGTCACTCTAGTGTACTGTGATTAAAATGTAGTGCATGTAATATACAGTGAGCAACATACTGTGAAAATGCCGGAATTAAGGGAGTGCAAAACCTTGATAAGACTTAAGAATCTGATATTTTAGAGATAAACAAAATAATCAGCTGTGGTCTGAATTGCCCATAAACAAAGCCAGAAAATATAAATTCCTTTCTTTGTGTCCTCAACTAGACTACTACATTATACACTTTTTACTTTATGTAAATAAATAGACGGATAGATAGATAGATAGATAGATAGATAGATAGATAGATAGATAAACTATATGACACTGTGTTGGTTTTAGGCTAAATGGAACCAGGTGATTGTGATAGACTATTATGCACTAGGACACAAGGTTCAAATCTGTACCAGGCAGTCCCACCAGATCTAGGTGACCAAATCATTGTACTAAGGATAAAGTGTAAGATCTTGCTTTTAGATTTGCTGTTGCAGTAATGGGGCGAAGAAGCCAACCAAAAAAATATGTATTTCTAATAGTGATGGGCGAATCTGGGGTGTTTCACTTAAGCGAAATTAAAAAATTTATGAAATTCGCCCAAAAGGCAAAACATTTGTCTTGTTTTGGATGCGGGTGTCTTGTTTTGGACGTTTTGAGTGCGGCCCATTGCCGATGTAGAAAAAACAGATGCAGGCGTCTGTTTTTGGATGCTTGCAGTGAGTGCCAGCATCCATAGATGGCCACCTGCGTCCAAAACGAGACGCCGGCAAATTTTTGCCAGGGGAAATTTTTCTGGCATTTTTGCGAATCGCAGGAATTTGCAACAAATTCACCCCAGGCGAATAAATTCATTCATCACTAGTCTCTAACTGAGGGGTGTCTGTCAAAGAATGGGTGGCACAAACCACTACTTTGCTAGGGCCTAATGCATCCATGTGCTCTTTAGCATATGTGCAACTTACATGCCTGATGTTTTATACTATATAGCAGACATGTAGACCCTTTGGGTAAATATGAAAGGTGGTGCAAGTTTCCCAAAGCTTGTGACACTAATACAACTTAACATAGAAACCCAGCATTCTGCCTCTAATGCAGCAACAATATCATTAATAGCCTTAGTGTTTCTCTGATCCAAAATGTTTCCATAATTAAAGGGGTGGTTCACCTTCAAATTAACTTTTAGTATATTGTAGAAGGGCCAATTCTAAGAAACTTTTTAGTTGGTCTTCATTATTTATTTTTCATAGTTTTTTAATGATTTGCAATTTTCTTCTGTTTCTTTGCAGCTTTCAAATGGGGGTCACTGACACCATCTAAAAACAACTGCTCAGTAAGGCTACAAATGTATTGTTATTGCCACTTTTTATTACTTATAATTCTATTCAGTCCCTCTCCTATTCATATTCCAGTCTCTTATTCAAATCAATTCAGGGTTGCTAGGGTAATTTGTACCCTAGAAACCAAAATTGCTGACACTGCAAAATAGAGAGCTGCTGAATAAAAAGTTAAATAATTATAAAACCACAAACAATAAAAAATGAAAACCAATTGCAAATTGTCTCAGAATATCACTCTCTACATCATACTAAAAGTTAACTCAAAGGTGAACAACCCCTTTAAAGTGGTGACACCCTACATTTTATATGGAAGATTAAGATTTAGCCCTTTAAATCTCTCATCCTGAAAAATTTGCAATCTTTAACATCTTATGTTGCTTGTGTCTGCTGTTTTTATCATGGAATTCAGAATATTAATTAAGTTGCCAAAAATTCAATTAACCATTCAAACTGAACCTTTTAATCATCAGTTGACATATAGTAGAGAACATGATTTCTTCCTGCCTATTTGATTGGTTTCCGGTGCTGTTGCAGTTTCTAAGACGCAGAATGAAATCCCTTTGAGCTGTGACTCATTTAGGGGAGATCCAGATAGATGAAACTTTGAATCCTATTTCCCAGCAAACAAGTTATTAACTTTATGGATACAACTTACTTTTTAAATTCTACAAGATTATTAAAGTAAAATGGGATTTCGGAATCAAAGGAGAACTATTTTGTCTTATAAATAACTTCAAAATAGTGTCCACACTTCAAACCTTTCTAGTTCCCAGCCTTGGTATAATTAATCTGTACTGACATGCTTTAAGCAGAAAAATTTGTTCAGTGTCCCTGTCACAGTCTAAGGTAATAGGATATTGTTTCTGAGGCAGGTAGACAGCCAGTGGTGTGGATTGCTAGCAGGCCCAGGAGTAACCTATTCACATACATGGAAATTGCTGAATTTCAAAATCATTTTATTAGTGCTGATTAAGGTCTGATGCTCATATGCTTGCAAAATGCAGCCTTACACTTCAGAGCCATTTTTCTTCACATTTTATTGGATTTTTATAAGTTTTGAAGGCTTCGTTTGTCAAACCTGAAGGCCCAGGTGGTGTCCTAAGTTGTGTTCTATTCACTGCATAAACATTATCTTCTTCTTCACTAATTACAATTTAATGTTTCTTAAGATCTCACAATGACACTGATGAATCCACATCATCTTCGGTAGTCCCAAACTGAAAAGCAACATTAATTAACTTCAGCTTGATCGCTACCTACACTTTTTCAATGAAGATTTATATTGAGGACTACAAGGTGAAACAACTTTCCTACATTAAATTACAAGAGATCTCCTTACCAATAATTTTGATTGACAGATCTCTATTTTACACAGGTATTCCGCTATTACCTGGACAAATGCAGGAACATTTTTAAGGTTGCTGAATCTGCATCTGTCATTGAGCTGAATGGAGATGTAAAGCAATCAATACCTGGAATGTTGTGTATAATAGCACTGGGTCACTTTCCAGACCTCTGATGAAGGGCTATTCATGTTGGGCAATTGTGATTTAAAGAAAAACTAAATGTAGCTAAACTAAGGACTCCTTAAATGACTAACCATATCATTAGGCAGGCATAAGGGAAGACAACCCTGTACAGGTATGGCACCTGTCTTCCTGTAATTTGGATCTCCATACTTTGTCTATTAAAAAATAATTTGACCATTAATGAACCCAAATTAATAGTTTTTCCACCCATAAGGATTAAATATTATATTTGTCTTATTATCACACAGAAAAAGGAAGTAATTTTTTAAATGTTTAATTATTTGATTAATATGGTGTCCATAGGAGATGATCGTCCTGTAATTTAGAGGTTATAGAGTTTTCTAGATAATGGGTTTCCTGATAACAGATTCCAGACCAGTAGAATTAGAGCTACTGTCAGAAAGTTCAACATGGTCAAAGATCCTGGAAAAATGGGCACGACAGTAAACTAGACCCCAAATAAATGTAATATTTATATAATCGGGGGAGTAGAGTTTGCTGATAGACAATTTTATGATGCAATTTTACGCAACGGAAACAAAGCGACGCGCGCCGAAAAAGACGCGACGCGCCAAAGTTGACGCAAAGCGCGTCAAAAGCGTGACGCGACTCGTTTCGCAAATTTTTTGCCAATTTGCGAATTTCTCTGGAAATTCGCAAATTTTTCGGCGAAGCTCAGGAGATTCGCCCATCACTGTCATGCCTTATACCTTATCAGTATTAGCCACATTAATATTTTTATTGTTATTCTTTCAGAGGATTTTTTACATTTACTAAAGAGAAATCTTCAGCATTTCGGCACAGCACCTTCGGAAAAATAGCCTGTCTCTGAAATAGATCTTGCCACTCAAAAATATTCCCATACATGAATCCATTCATCATGGTCGAATGAGCATGTATGTCAATATAGAACTCAAGGCTGATTTTCTGTAGAGTAAGTAGAAGTAGAGAATGAAAACAATATACTTGTACATACTTCTGATGTAATGAGATGTAAATTAAAACAAGGCTGTTGGTAGGAAACTAAAATGTGCTGATGTATCCTTGTTTGTTACTGCTATTTAAAGTGGACCTGTCACCCAGACACAAAAAACTGTATAGTAAAATTCCTTTTCAAATTAAACATGAAATCCAATTTCTATTTTTTATTAAATCATTCTTAGCTGTTGTAAGCTCATTTAAAAATCTCAGCTGTCATTCAAATATTGTCTTCCCCTCCTCTATACCTCAGGCATAGAGGCGGGCAAACAGTTGCTTTCACTTCCCATTCAGTACCGCCTAGATGTCACTGCTCTCCACACATTCCCCCATTCTTCTCACCATTTATTTGTTTAGCCAGGGCATGGGGATGGACATCAGGTCCCCCATTCTAAAGTGAGTTAATTATACAAAGTGTCCATCAATACAAAAAACTAAAAAAAAACACTAAAATACAGTAGATTTTTTCTTTTACATTATGTCTTTTGTTTTCTGCATTTTAGGGGTTTTTATTTAGTTTTTTGTATTGATGGACACTTTGTATAATTAACTCACTTTATAATGCCACTTCCACTTTTTCCCGCCACTGTGGGTTTAAAGTTCAACTTGTGTTTGTATATGCACTTTGAGAAAGGTTAGATTTCCCATCCTTTTGCCATACAAATTGTCAAAATTCACTACAGTATAAATTGTTTCATTATATCACCTCTTTCGCCAGAGTTTTCTTCGCTGGCTTAGATCTGGCAAACTGATAAGATGAAGCTACATTCTCCTCAATCTTGTCAGTGACATCATATATGTAAGTGTCATAAAAATTATAAAAAGTGCTAGTGTTTTTTCATATTTAAAAGCGAAACCATTGGAGGGACATGCCACATTTATTTTAGGGCAGGCTCATGTCTAGGCCAATAGAGGATCTCTTTTTCTGCCTTGGGTATTTTTAATAAGTGTCCACTTCAAGCATTTGCACCAACATTTCTAATAAAGATGTCTATACGACCTATGGTATTTGAACTGGCCCTATTCAAACTGACCTAAGCGTAAGTGTACTAATGCCATTTCTCTTGGCAGAAATGAATGTTAGTGAAAGTTTGCTATGAAATACTCACGCTGACAAATTAACGCTCGCAAAACCTCTTCAGGGTTCGGCTGCCAAGATGCAACTTTGCATTTTAGTGAATTATCATAGTGGTAGTGAATTTGCTAGTGAAGTGCCATGAAATGTGGCAAAGCCTTCGTAGTCGAAAATTCGCCCTATAGTGAATTTGCCACATATTTCTCTAAAGTCATGGACAATGGATTACAAAATGTGAAATTTGAGATTTCAGAAAACCTCTGAAAGTCTGAATTCATTAAAAATGGTCCAATAAAATCAACACAGCTCCCATTGCTTATATAGGACCTCAAAATAATTTTACCTGGAGAATGTTTGTATGTAGTTTTTCATGGTTTTTGTACTTAGGGGGTTATCAAAATCCAAAAAGTTCTCTTTTTTGCTGAAAACTATTCAGATCAAATCCACACAGACTTTTTCCCCTTATTTATCAACACATTTTTCAGAAATTTTCTTATTCAGGAAACAACTTGATAAAATCTTGAAAAAAATCATACTACAAATAGTACTATTTTTTGGATTGGTCACCAAAACCTCAGACTTTAATAAAGTTTTTAATAAAGATTTTTCTCTGCGAACAAATTGTGTTTTCCCTTTGAAAAGTCCGACCAGAAAAAATCAGACTTTAATAAAAAAAACCCTTCAATAATCTTGAAATTCTAAAAAAATATAGAAAACACATTAATTTTTAGAGATTCCTGGGAAAAAAGACATTGGAATGTTAGTAAATAGTGTTTGGTTTATTTAGTGTTCAAGTGAAGTAACTGAAGGTGACATGTTTTTCAGGTTATGCTTTTCTTATCATATTTGAATATATATATTAGTGATACAATTGGGTTTGGTAAATAGTCAATTATGCTCAAATAAAAGTAGCTTAAAGGGCTATCTAATGGGGTATGCTGAAATATTGGATTCATATTTAATGGTAACTGCCACACAAAAAAAGTTGTCTTAGTCTTTATAATGCATGTAAAAATTTTGTCATTATTGGTTAAAAAATATTGCAATGCAATTAAAAATACATTAAGGGGTAGATTTAGTAATGGTCGAATTTTGAAGTGAAAAAACTTCAATACAATTTTTTTTAGGGTGTAATTTTCGATCGAATATGGCCATTTTTTCAAAAACGGGTGTATTCTATCAAATTAAAATAATCCGAATCAAACGATTGCATCGTTCCCCTAAAATCCTTTGACAAGTTCAAGGATGTCCCCCATAGGCTAAAATGGCAATGGCAGCTTTAAGCAGGTGAACAGTCAAAGTCAAAGGATTTTTAAAGGGCCAGTACTTTTTTTCAATTCGAATCGAATTGTGGGCTATTCAATAGTCGAATTAGCCGAAAATTACTTAAAAATTTGAATTTTAAAAATTAAAATTTTATTCGAATTTTCAGTTAGACCCTTAGTAAATCTGCCCCTAAAAGTATGAGAATGTTTTTGTGTATATTTTGCATTTGTTACATTTTGCTTCATTTCCATTCATATCCCCCCATTTATTTCAATAGCGTTTATTGCATTTTGCATTCTATTATATCCCGGGGGATGTAGTTCAGCAGTATTTGACAGATCTCTGGGCTAGCTATGCCTAAAAAAACAATGGGGATTGTAACCTAATTTGTCTGTGAAGAAAAGGAAAAAAACAGTAATAAATCGTTAGTTGGAATATTGCTGAGAGTAGTCTTTTAAGAAAGATGCAAGCTACCTCCTGCTATGATATTAAACTCATCATTTTGTGCTCTAGAGGTGGAATTCAGAACGATTCAATGCATGACATCTAGAAAGTCATCTCTCTGATTAATTCCCAGAAGTGCTTCTTTTTATGCTCACAAGACTTGGGAGGCTTTTTTTTTTAAAGCAAAACTGTAATTACTTATGAGATCAGGTGACCCTATGTGCCTATGAACATATTTCTCCAAGTTGATAAAACAAAAGTAGTTTCTTTTCTCTCCTTTGTCAAAACAGAAATGGATGGCAAACACAGCGAGAGCATAGAGAAAAATAATAACTTTCACAGCTCTGCTGAATACATTTTCTTGCTTTTTTTTCTCTTTCTCACTTGTGAGAAAATCTTAATAATCATCAAATTGGTCACTGCTCCTGAGTTCATGGATTTTTCCTGCAAGGCATAGCATGTACAGTGGGGAGCCTGGGAAGTATGCTGAGTTTTA
Organism: Xenopus borealis; assembly: GCA_024363595.1. Classification (NCBI taxonomy): domain Eukaryota; kingdom Metazoa; phylum Chordata; class Amphibia; order Anura; family Pipidae; genus Xenopus; species Xenopus borealis. The sequence goes on from CM044438.1 coordinate 74,881,157, forward strand.
TTAAATTTTAATCCAAGCTAAAACATTTTATGGTTTGGTTGCCTTTAAAAAAAAGAGCCATTAGCGAGCTGAAATACCCTGACATCTTTTAGCAATGTTCTATAGAATTGCATGCACAGAGCTGTTTTTAAGGTATGCCAGATTTGGCTTCCAGGATTATAGAGACATCTAGAAATCTAAATGCAGAAATCTAATATTCCCTTGCAATACAATTCCAGTATGTTATACTGTATCTCTTTGTTCTAAGCACATCTCTTGGCTGTAGATGTCAGGGATCTTATATACCTGATACGATACATGTTATTGTCCCTGTATGCAGAAATATTTGATGCATATTAGGGAAATGCCAATTTCACTGATTTGGTACAAACTTATTTAAAAAAGTACAGAGTTGGCAAAACTGTGATTTTTTCAGTTAGCAGAGTTTGAAGTCTGCCCCACGGGTCTCCCATCACTCTTACACATCCCCCAAATTTTTATGACTTCTTACGATTTTCCACTATTTTTGGTGAACATCCATTGTGGGCATGCACAGAAAATTTCAGTAATGTCAGTGGGAGCAATGTGCATGAGTCAGACCCACTCAGTGTGTAAAGCTGCTAGCACTGCTTCCAACCTCACTCCCTTGCCATCTGCATGCCAGCAAAAAGGAGAAGGTAGGTGTGGGGGTACCAGAGGGAATTGCTGCTTGTAGGGTTGTGGCTGGGGTCTGGCGCTATGTGTGTGCAGCATGGTTTCTGTGGCTTCAGGAGAAATTGTGGATAATGTCAAGATCCCTTGTAATGCAAGTCCCCTTACTGCATACTCTGCACAGTTGACAGCTCTGCAGGCAGGTGTTGAGAGAACTGAAAACTCAAAAATTACATTAATATTCATCTTAACAGATGACAGCAGGAAATTGGCAAATATTTATTTTGCCAGCTATCCCAAGTCCCTTTTTCAACCAAAGTGCATCTCAATTCAGTTACTGACATGACCTGGATTAAAAGGTTAAGTATCAGGAAGGTCACCAATCATGTAAAATAATAAAAATTACAGTACAACCCATCAAAAAAAAAAAGTACAAAAAGCAAAAGCACAGTACAATATTGTTTGGGACCTTCAGAAGGACAGTGGTGAGTCTTTCATGTAAAAAACAACAACTGGATCTAGAAGTGCCTGGAACAGTATGAAGTAGGCAAAGGTCTGGATAGTTGGAGCAGAGTGGAGTAGGTGTAGAATAAAAGAGAATTCAATGGTGAGACAGGACTGGCTAGGATAGACATGGTGGAATGAAAAACAATGGATTAACAGACTAGCAAAGAAGAAGAAGGCAAGGATAGGCTACAGACAAGTGACACTAGAATGGCACTCAGCCTCAGTGCTCTAGCCAGCAAGTGAGGGAGAAATCAGTTTAATTCGCTGGCCCTACTTAGCCTATGAGGGTGCTGGAATTTCATACACATACATCATGGAAGGCAGATACTTCACCAGATAATTCACCAGGAAACTCTAAACTGCCTTTCCAGTCCCAAATTTAAAGTATAGAGTTTCACAGATGTATATACAACTTGAAGATAAATATATGATGACTATGGGTGGATTTTCACTAAGGCTAGGGAAGACTAAGACTAAGCATTCCCAGACCTGGCTGAAGAAAAAATAGAAAAAGAAAAAAAATGAGTTTTACTTCCTTTTCCCCACTCAAGATGTAAGTCCTGGTACAGCCTCAAGAAAATTGGCTAGGCTAGTGGAAGAAATGTGAAGCTTGCTGCAGCCTAGCCAATCCTTGTGGCAGAACTAGGACTTTAAGGGATAAAAAACTAAAGTTTAGTCTGTGTCTGTTGCCATGATTAACTGTTCCTGTTCCTGGGTTATGTGTATCAGGGCCAACACCAGCCTGGAAACAGTAAAACAAAGTAGAACATGCATATCAAGTTAGGGGAACATGAAGTCAGAGCACATATTTTGGGGGACCAAAATGCAAGGTTACTATTAAAAAGGCAAAGGGACATGTGAAGTGATAGAGGAGAAAATGAAGATGATTGGGTAAATGAGAAGAAACAAGATGAGATGTAAGATGATTCCAACGATCGGATCTTTGCATCTCCCGACCTGCCACTAACCTTCAGATCAAATAAAGTAGTAAAAAGCACAGATAGCTGACATTCTGCCCCTGACAAGGATCGTACTAAAGTTGTACGATTAAAAACCTAGTGATGGTCTCCCACTGAAAATCGTACGATCTGCAATAGACACAAATTTAGCCTTGAATGGTTACAATGTCTTTCCATTCAGCTCAAAATGCATTTTGTCTTTAAAATGGCAAATTACAGCAAGAGTTGCTGCTGAGAATCACGCGACATGAAGCTTGTGATTGCTTGAAATGTCGGTATATTGGGAGGTTTATGGCAGGAGATAGTTTTACTCTTGACAAGCAAATGACCCAAAGGTTTCAATTCCTTATCACTTCAAAATCCCATATGTCTTTGTACCTTCAGGCGCTGCTCCAGAAAGCAATACATTACTTATCTTTATTATCAACATAAAATCTATCCATTCATTTATTCAGAGAAAAGCTATCTTAGAAGCTGTGTTTCCGTAGTTGTCCTTAGGCAGATATTTGAGGCTGTCTGAGAGCATTACATAAAAAAGAGAAGTTAAAGACTTCATAATGTTCCATGCAAGTGAAGTTTTCCATAAAGCAAACTTTTAAGTTTATCATTTCGGTCGTTGGCTAAAGGGATCTCTGTGACAAAAGCAATACGGTGCTTCAGTCACTGAAATATACAAACAATTACAGTCTTCGGGCTACTCTAAATAATGGAAATTTTATTCTGTTTTTAGATATATGACCTTTGTTCATCTCATTTCATTCCTCTCATCTGTGTGTTTCCAGGATATTTTCACAAAAAGATCAATAAATAGATTAACAAGACAGAGTCACCCGTTCTCAGATTGATCCACCTGCACTTCTGTGAGTATAACCTGAAAGTAATATTTATTTTTAGTCTTTATTTAGGTAGATCCAATATATTCTGCAGTGCTTTACAAAGATTATGCATCAATCACACCAGTCCCTGCCCTATTGGAGCTTCCAACCTAACTTATTATCACAAACACATACTATTGGTGAATTGATCTGTTAACTTGCCTGTATGTTTGTGAAGTATGGGGGATTGGAGTACCTAGAAGAAACCCAAGCAAGTAGTGGGAGACAAAAACTCCTGGCTGGAATTGAACCTAGAGCCACAACAAGGTAGCAGACTTCAGTAATTCAGTTGACGGATCATTTAATGATTTACTTCTCATGCACCTTTAAATAGATACTATTATCATTTAAATAGGTAAGTAGGTGAGTCAGATAAATGTGTTATTGAGCTCACCAATGTACTGTAGTTTGTATAGTGTAGTTACATTTTTCATGTGCTTTTTTGTGTCCATTTCCATTGGTAGAATTAAGGTGATTAGTCCAACTCTTTAAAGGAGACAGCTCTTGAAGCTTTCTCTGTCTGTTTAGGATAGCAGCTGCCATAATAGCTTGCTGTGATATCACTTCCTGCCTGAGTCTCTCCCTGCTCACTCATAGCTCTGGGCTCAGATTACAGCAGGAGGGAGGGGGAGAGGGAGTAGCAAACTGAGCATGCTCAAGCCCTGGCCCTGGAGGTTTGTGAAAACAGGAAGTCTGATACAGAAGCCCATGTGTACACAATAGAAGGAAAGAAATGCAGTGTTTCTTTTGACAGAGGACTCAGCGCAGCATTACTTTGAGGGTTTACTGGTATTTTTATACACCTTTCTGATAAAGCTTACTTAAGTTTTGGAAAACATCTTTGCAGGAAGCAATACCATGGTCTGTTTATGGTGGTATTAAATCTCATTAGGGTAGTTTAACCACATTGTGACAGAAATGTTCTTCTATGAGAACAGCTCAGTGAAGCTCTGCAGCATTTGAAGTTTTTTTTATCAGGGTCCAGTTAAATTGATGTGTAGCACTATATTGTAGGCACTTCTGGCTCCTGCTGGTATAGCTTTGGTGAATCTATTTATATATAAAAGTCCTTTCTTTATATCAGAGGATGTGTCACATTTGTGGTTCAGTGGTTCATAACCAATGGCATACCAGTTTCTATCTATCTATCATCTATCTATCTATCATCTATCTATCCTGATTCAAGGGTTACTTTCTCCACAACTTTTCAGGGAGGTTTTGTCTTACACAGGCTTGCTATTTATTGGAACCTGTTCTCTACACAAGGCTCTGGACACACATTCACCTTGGAAAAATTATTTGATATTATTGCACCTAGGGAACTCTAAATCTAAGTTATAAGCTCTCTTCACCTAAGTTAGTGGTTCCCAAACTGTGTATCTGTCTAGGAGCAGTGACGTAAGGCCAGCCTAAATGTTATTCTGGGAATACTGTCTTTTTGGCACTATATGAGATGCTTAGCCGTTATTTTTTTTAAAAAAGCACTTTATTTTATTACCAGCAGATTCCTTGATGTATATGATTAAAAGAGAGTACTGTGTCATTTGAACAAAGATATATATTAAACACACATACTGCATGCAATCACAATCCTGCAGCACAGCATTTTGTCTGTTGATGGAATGTTTTTGTTAAGAATACATCAGCAAAGATAGATTTACACTATAGTAAAATTGAATACAATATAATCAAGAAAATAAAATCCAAGCAATAGTTTGTGGTCAGCAATAAGTTAAAAGGGGTCTTTCTAGCTACTTTACATTTACATGACCCCCAACCTGCCTGTGGTTTTTGGAGCAACATCATAAGTGAAAAAATATTGCGCTAGGGTTGTCACTTTGCCTGTTTAAAACTTGGTGAATAATAAATCCCCATCCTGCATGGCTAATTGGCATCTCATTTTGATGCATGCTGAAACATAAACTGATTTCTTTGCAGTCATGCAGAATTTATCCAAATTAGTTGCTAATTAGACATTCAGTCATTTATATGTTTCTGGTTTGAAACAGCTAAAATGATAACCATTGATCCTGAGGGTGAAATAATAATCTAGGCTTAATAACAACATTTATAATGTAAACATAGAACTTAATTTTTGGTATACCATGCACAATTAGCATTTGCATTTATAATATACATTACTTGGAAATGTATATCTGAGCACAGAGGTCATTTGTTATTAAAGTGAAAATGATAGAGCAACAGGACAAGGTTTAGCCAGCTAAATATTTTATGACTTCTAGGATGAAGTAATGGACAACGGATGTGTAGCAGGCATTCACAGATTTCCATTAAGAATAAATTAAATGGAATTTTATGTTGAGGACTAGACAACCCTCTGGTTTAAACGCTGACTTTGCTATATCTTGCCAATGTGAGTAACTTTTTGATAATGCCAGTTTTTCTTCAAGCTGTATTATTGTATATCTTGTATACCTTATTTTCCCTTTACTACCTTTGTTTTTAATGTCCCTAGTTCTGTATTATGTTTGTTCAGCCTGTGATTACGTGCTCAAGTGCACAAAATTCTTAATTCTGTTAGATGTCTTATATCTGCTTAAAGGAGAAGGAATATAATTTTCTACTTGGGGGTGGCAAAAGTTAGGCACCCCCCAAGTAACTACTTTTACTTACCTGACATCCCGGGATAGTGCTCCTATCCACAGAAAATTGCACCAACCTGGGGTTCTTCCAGCGAGCAACATGGAGCGATCCTCTTACGTCTTCTTTGGGTCTTCTCATGGCAGCGCATGCGCAGCAGAGCGAAAAGCCATTCTTAAATGGAAAAGCCAGCTATTTCGCTCTACTGCACATGTGACTGCCCTGGGAAATTTGAAAACCAAAGAAATAGGAAGAGGATCACTGCATGGTGCTAGAAGAACCCGGGGTGGTGCTTTTTTCTTCTGATAGGTGCATCAGCCCGGGGTGTCAGGTAAGTAAAAGTAATTACTTGGGGGTGCCAAACTTTTGGCACCCGAAGTAGAAAATGGTATTCCTTCTCCTTTAAAATGAAGTATACTGTTTTTTTTCTTTCTCTGCTTGTTCATGGGATCTGTGAGTGCCTGTTATACATCCTTGGTGTGATCCCTCTCCTCCAGAGTGCACCCAGACCCCATGTGGTTACCGGTGAGCTAATCCCAAGGGGGTCAGGTAGAATAAATACAGGGCGTCAGAAGAAAGTTAAGATTAGGGATAAGAGAGAGTCTTCCATAATTAATTACTGCATAATTACATACTTTCAGGTTAAGTGGGAATAATAGCTTGCTTAACAAATGTTCTGCTGTTTAGCTATGAACAAAAAATTGCAGCTCTTTGGATGCTAGTTCAGCACTTGACTTATTTCTAACCAAGCATTTACAGTATACAAGCCTAACACATTTTAAACCTGCATCTTTACTCCCATTGTCTGAATTAAAAATATGCATGAATAGTCAATATTTCTTATTCCTTTCATTAAAATAGCCAAGGATTGGGATTATATAAGAAATACCAGATAACCTGATACAAGCCCAGCAAGCTTGAGAACTTCTTTAAGAAGGTATATGTTGATTATCAATAGGTTTAAAGTAGATTTTAAAAAAAGTGTAGTTGGACCATAATGCTAAAAGCAGGAAACGTTTTCTTTTTTGTTAGTCTAGACAGCTGGCAGATTGACTGTGGAAACCATTTTTAGAAACCATGATAACTTGCCAAATGGCAAATGTTATGAATCAGCCAAACAGTGCAAAGATTTATATTGCAGCAAATAACCTTACAATTACAGGTATGAGGTCCATTATCCGGAAACCTGTTATCCAAAAAGCCTGGAAGCAGAACCAGCTTATTTGATTTATTTAATGTTTACATGGTTTTGAAGTAGACTTAAGGTATTAAGATCCAAATTATGGAAAGATCCGTTATGGAAAAACCCCAGATCCCCAGAATTCTGCATAATAGGGTATTAACATGTATTTCTATAGCGCCAACATATTTTGTATAGGTTCCTTGCCTGTACCTTAGAAAGGTCATACTTTTATACAATGACTTCTCATTCTGACATTTGATATACAGCTGTGGGATCCATTATCTGGAACCCCATTATCCAGAATGCTCCAAATTATGGGAAGGCAAATAAATAATTGCCTTTTGTTTCCTGTAATAAAACAACAGTACCATTTTTCACCAAGTTTCAAAGCAAAAATGATGCCCATAAATTCTAATGGGTGAAAAAAATTGTTGCATGTCAAAAAATGTTAGGCAAATTGTGGTACATTGAAAAAATTTTGTTGCCAATAGATTTCAATAGATTTCAGAGAAATTTTGAGTTTTCGTTAATTTTCAGCATATCCAAACTGGCCAGATTCACCCATAATTTAAGGACAGTACCTTGTACTGAATTCCAACTAAGATATAATGAAACCTTTACTGGAGGCAAAACAATCCTAATGGGCTTAATACATATATATATTTTTTTAGTAGATATATGGAGATGGAAATTATTGACAGACCCCTTATCTGCAAAACTCTAGGCCCTAAAGATTCTGGATAACAGGTCCCATACCTGTACTACAGAATTATAAATCTGGCAAGTGGTGCAGAGTGCATCGTTGGTGGCTTGCATGAAGGAAAGGGATTTCCTTTGGACCTTGAACCCTCAGAATTGGGGGACAATTTCAAATTTCTCTTAGCCCGCCATTCATGAATATAGTGCTGATAAATAACAAAAAGTCCTTATGTTGCAGGTGCTCTCACAATGTAAGGGTGCAAAATGAAAAAAAAACACAACATTCAAACAAATATTTTTGAATACATTTATAAAATTAGCAAAATATAATCTGCAAAATTCAGGAAAAGGTTGATGAATCAAATCAGCTCCAGGCAGTGTTTCTTAACTGCAAATGTGTTTTATTAGCAGTGTATGCACACTACATGTTTCGGGCAAAGCCCTTTATCAAGTGTAACACTTGATAAAGGGCTTTGCCCGAAACATGTAGTGTGCATACACTGCTAATAAAACACATTTGTAGTTAAGAAACACTGCCTGGAGCTGATTTGATTCATCAACCTTTTCCTGAATATTGTACCAAGGGTGTAGCACAGACACCTGAATCAACAGCCATAAAGTTTTTTGGAATTTGGAGCGGTAACCAGGAACCTTACTATTATTGATAATCTGCAAAATGCAATTAGCAGGGTTACACTATTGCCTAGTGATTGATTTCATTTTAATACAGTCACTAAGCAAGATGTATTCCCAGAGGTTCCCAATTTTTCAGAGCATCTCTCTAAAAAAGTACAAGATATTGTGGTAATGCTAATGACTATTATAAAAATACAGTATACAAATTCAGGCATTCATATTCCCTGTATTATGCCGTTTGCCACTACTGAAGGCTCCAGGGGTTACATGGTTGAAGCTCTCACTACAAGAAAAAAAAGAGTTTCTTTTTTAGGTAGTGCCTCTTTTCAAGTGTTGTTAGTTAGTTGTTTGTTACTCAGGCTCAAACTTGAATAAATAAAATGCCTATAATTTATTGCAGTTTGTTTTGACATGGTTGAGGACAAGCCAATTTTATTCTACCAGTATGAATGGCATTTCAGGGAAAGATAAGAGGAGTGTCATAAATATTATCTTACTAGAAAACAGGATGACATTTTTAAGTAAAAGGAGTTAAGCTATTGGAAAAGAGTGAAAAACATGGAAACCTAGTTCAATTCCCTTGTTAGTTCTTTTTGACCCTAGGCATATCACTTTATCTCCCTGCGCCTCAGACACTAAATTTATATGTAGGTACAAGGGAGACAAGAAATAATGTGCCTGAAAGTGGTACAGTGAAGTGGTACATAAATCTAGTAGCAGTGGGGAAGATTAAAGGTACAATAAAAGGACTATGGTGTTATATTATGTGCAGTCTCATGGTTTCTTAAGACACTCTGAATCACATAAGACTAATTTTGAATTATGAAAATCACCAGGTTTTCTTTCCAAAGTAATCTGAAGTGCAATGCAAACCATAGCTGACTTACCATAATGTATGCTTTACTCATTTCAGTGCACATTATTATCTCTCCCTCAACTGAATTTAGATACCATATAAACTGGCAGAGATGTCAAATAAGAACTTTACAACTGAAGGAAATTTTTACTACAGCATATTCACAAATTCCAGTATATATCTTTCTAGAGTCTAAGACTGGGAGCCTGTGGAAATTCATTTCTGCTTATAAGGGTTTTTAAAACTATGGCTATTAAAGCTGTAAATCTATGTTAAACACTGCTTTCCTGTATAACAATGATATCATTTTTTGTTCATATAAAATAAAATAATAAAGTCAGTCATGAAAATGATTAACAAGAAGTGAAGAGTGAAACTAAAGACCCAAAAAGCTGACTGCATGAAGTTTACCCAACTTATTGGTTCAAGTCATACATATATTTTGTTGGTGTTTCCATTTCAGTTTTAACAATTATCAACATTTATCAAAGATTTATCAACATTCTCATTTTACTGATTTCAGAAGTTTTGGACACCACAAATGTCATGTCAATGCGAATATAAAAAGTATGGGAAAAAAACTGAATTATGCACTAAAATATAAAATAGACACAAAAGGATCAGTTTATATCCCATTGACTTCTGTGGGACCTTGACTAATTTTACTTGGTGTAGTTTTGTATTTGAGTTTTTTATGGGGGTTTTTGAAGAGTTTTAGACAAATTTAAAAACTAGCGGTAAATATGATTTGTGAAAACAAAATAGAAATTTGAATGTTAGTAAACAGGTTCCTACATGGTTTGGTTATTTATAATGTATTGGTTAAAGGTTGGTTATATTCCAGCATATCAAGGGAGGGTCATGCACATAAACAAATTGAAAATGTGAAACCATTCCACCTAGAAGGAAGGGTTGTGCTAGAAGAGATGAATTTCTGGTTTGTAAAACAAAAATTCAGCTCTTAAAGTTACAGGAGCTGCATTTTGCTGCCCCTGCAAACAAGTGGGGCACTGTCGCCTGAGACAAATGTCTAAATTCGCTTCATTGGCACAGCGCCCCAGGATTTATGGAGCTTTTCACTGTGAGTTCAAAATATAGTTATTCTTGGCTCATAAATCCCACATGCTTTTAAAATACAAAAATGAATCCAAAGGGTTGAGGAATCGGATACTTGACCTTAAAGACTTTAACAATGGCATATTTTCTTTGTCTTTGTTTTTGAACATAGTGGAAACAAGTCTGTATATCAAACATAAAAACTCACCTTTTATATAATTTTTTTTATCACTAGACAAAGATTTCAGCTAACAAAAAGCATTGCAATACATAACATTAAATATCACAGAAGGGAACTGAGGGTTATAGATGACCCATTACCTTGGTCAGTTACATTCATTTGTCACCTACTCAAAATACTGCCACTTCTCTCCTGACTGTAGTGGTAGAAGGGTTAGAAAAAGATTTCTCATTGGGTCTGCTTTAAAATAAAATCCAAAAATCAATATTCTACATTTTATCTGAAATGCAGTTGAAGTTATCAGGCGTACAGAGACTGGGGTTAAAACAGATGCAATCAATGTCCTATCCAGCCTGTCATTTATCTTGTTTTATAGGATTCATCAAAAGCTTCACAGTTTAACGGAAAGCAGACAAATGTTGCTCATAGCTCATCCACACTGATTCATGTATAAACTTCACTGAGGCAAAGACAGTCCTCTCTTTGTCCTTGAGACAGCAAAGCTAAGGAGTTACCATTTATGCAACTAGAGGGAAATATAGGCAAAAGAACATGTAGCAGATTAAGATCAGTGAATAAAACATGCAGATTTAGGAAAAAAGAGCTGCACATTTTGATATTAAAGAAAGGTAAAGGACATCAAATGCCAAAATCAATAAATTTGCTCCAACTATACAAATGCACTTCCCACAAACTTAATGATACTTAATACTGATTAGAGAGGAGAGAACCTCTTACAATTAGTTTAGCCAAAATATTGAGTTGGATTCCCACTGTAACTCCAGTGTAACTGAGTAGCAGACTAACTGGGTGCAACATTTTAGATGACTAGTAATTCATGCACAGTTGTGCATGTCGTCAAACAGCCTTGTTTGATTTGATACAAAATATTAGAATATGTGGGTACAGTAAGCAAATGGATTCCTGTACAAACTGTTGGTTCTGATTATTTTTTCTTCCTTTGTATCCTCTCCTTTGCCTCTGAGATCAAGGTTCTGGTACATATGTATATATTCTTAAGATCCTATTCAAAATGCTTTCATCTATCACTAACCCATCTTTCCTGGCCACTCCATATCAGCATTACAATCGGGAGGATCCTCCCATCCCCGCCCCCAGACCAGAATGTCCCTCCCTCCCTAAAACCTTAAAGGTACCCCTGGAGCACACATACCTCGTCTTTTTTCTTTCTGTCTTTGCTCTGTTTCAGACCTTAGGGTCCTTTCCTAGTTTGGGCTTCTTATTCCCTGAGCATTCAAGCTCCATAGGTGAATTGAGCAGAGTACTTACCTTCCTTCCCTTTCGTGTGACGTTTGGGAAAAAGGCTGGAACATGGGGGTATCAGCTATGCTATCCCAATGCCCTGGTTCTCTGAGGGTTGTCATGTAGGTGGCTTTTAAAGTTGCCTGTGCCAACAGGAATCCAATATAATTAGGCACCATATTCCCCCCAGCAAATGGGGAGACATTGCCTGGCATCCTACCCTATTCCTTCCAGGTGTTTGTAGGTGTCACGGAGACGGTACTTCCAACCGCACGTGACTTCAGGGCGTGGCTGTCAGGGGTCACTCACTCAGTCTCTCACCCACCTTGCGCACAGGTTAGACTAGCAGAACAGCACCCCAAACACCAACCAACACCCACAAACACACACAACTTGCTGCCACCACTCTCAACTTCACACTGGTGTTGAGAGAAACCAGGTATTCTAGTAGTGAAGGGGTTAATTCAAACACACACTTCCTACCAGCACTCAAATGGTTAACTAGCATACATACAGACTAGCATTCCCATTCAGCATGCAGAGGGTTAAGGCTCACAATTACTCTCTTTCAGGCTAGGTTCTTTTAGAGCACCAACGACAAACTTATTAAGTTTTTTAATATTATCAAAGGTATAACAGTGCAATTAACAAAATGATATTACAAAAAGAGACATACAATCAATATTACAAACAGTTATAAAATAAAAAGGGAAAACATGGAAAACCTATACTTAGCTTCAAGATATAGAATTCCTGGTCCTGGAGGCAAGGGGAAACAAACGGGGAAACTTCCAATCCCAATTGGTCCTCCAAAGTAAATCCAACTCTTAGTCAGAAGAGCTGACAATTTATCAGTGATTTCAGGGCATCAGGTAACTGCACACTCCCCCTCCCTCAGGAATGTAAGGGGGCGTGGCCTAGCAGGACACAGACTGAGTTTTTTATGACCTCCTGTGAGAAGGAACTGGACCAAGAATACAATGATCATAACTCCCTATAGGAACATAGGAGAGACATGATATTATATTCATTGGTTATGGATTCTCTCCTGGATTCCATAGATACTAAACATCAATACTGTGTGACCTGCCCCTGCCCTGATATTCACATCTGATAAACAGAGTACCAAACCTAGTCATGTTTGGACTCATCTGAAAGCTGATATTACTTTGAACCCCTCACCAGTTTTTAACACCGTTGGTACAACAGGTCTGGGTTCTGTGAGGATGAACATGTTTTTGGTTGTATTATTTGTGACCCTCCCTTCACCTGTGAGAAGCCTTTGTGTGAACTTTAAGTTCTCCCTGCTGCTAGTTTATGGCTCTAATCAGCCAGGGCTTGGAGAAGGGCAGATGTTGTGATCCTGTTACACATGGCTAACTCCAGACCTTAGTGAAGAGAGGCCTGTTATGTGTCTAATTTAGTCAGAAATGCTTTTCATGATACCTTGGCCTGTTTTATTAGCTATTACAGGCCTGTATCATGACAGTAGGGAAATTGGGGATTAGGGGAGAGTGTAGCTCTCATCCTTCTGCTGCATGCTTTGACCATGCGGTGCTGTGCTGCGGGGGCCATCTTGGATCAGGGAAAAATTTTCAGGTTCCTTCCCTGGGAGGCTGCTGTGGACATTTTGGTTGGGGGCAGTTTTTCTGGGGAAGCTGCACTTCCGGCCCAGAGGATGTATATAAATCTTGGAAAGGCAGCAGCTCTTTCAGGGGTTTTCTGCCCTGGCTAGTTTCAAGCCATTTCTCTTTTTAGGTAAGTCTATGGTTTTTGTCTGCTATGCTTCCTTAGCTGTTCTCACTAGGAGGTTGTCATGCCTCATTCCTATTGTTTTTCTTATTTTTGTGCTGGTTTTTCTTTTGTGCACATGGATTCCTTAGTCTCAGATGTCTCTGCTCTCCAAGCTAGGTAGGTCCCTCCATTTTTTAAATTGTATTTCTCTCTCTCTTCCTCTGTCATTTCCCTCTCTCTCTTAGTTCGCTGGGGTTACCTTCTACCCGAGCTTATCTGAAAACCTGCTCTGTGGCACAGCAAGCTAAAGCACTAGTTTCCCCCGTGGAGTCTGGGGTTCAAATCCCAAGTAAGTGATTTCCTGTACCTTGCAGGGTTTGTTATCATGGTCCCTCTATGAAGTGGAAATCTAGAATCCTCCTCTCTGGTCATTCAGAATGCATGGGATGTTTTAACCCTCTACTGCCTGCAAAAAAAAAAATATATATATATATATATGTTGGTTTTTGGCAGTTCAGCCTCCTCTAGGGTTGCCGCCTGGCCGGTATTTTGATGGTTGATCTCTATGTTATTAATAGGAACTCCAGGGTATGTGGAATATATTCAGGTTCAGATACCTTGTGGGAGAAGCTGCCTGGGGTGCAGCTGACTTTTTTTCCTTGATGAATATTGCCTCCGGAGATGCTTTCTTATTCTCTTTGGACTCAGATGAGAAGACTGATAGCCCCGGAGGTGCTATTGACTTATCCTTGGTTGTTACACTCATAAAAGCAGTGAGACTGAACCTAGAGGTAGAAGAAGATGAGATGAGGTTCTCCTTGCCCTCTCTTCTAGGAGCTTTCTGTCCTTATTAAATCGGAATGGCTTAAAGCAGCAAAAAAAAATCTTTTTTCTATTCCAGGGTACAAGATTCCAAGCTTCATCCTTAAATGTAAACTCAGCCCTCAATAAGAGTTCAGGCAGCAGGAGCAGCTTGCAAACCTGCAGTGGCTCTCATCGCAGTAAGTAAGACTATGTCCATCTGGATAGATGGTATTGACCGAGCCCTTTTTGAGGCTGTGGATTAAAAAGATTCCTTCTAGTCTTGCAGAGCTCAAGTTGCCCATGGGATTCATATCCATAGGAGCTATAGATCTCACCAGTTGGCAGCCCACTTCATGGCCCTTCGATAGCAGCTCGCTGAGTCCTCCGGTTTAGTTCCTGGGCAGCAGATGTCTCTTACAAGATGGGTTTATGCACCCTACCTTGTGGAGGACGACGTCTGTTGGTTCTATATTAGACAATGTTATTTCCAAGGCATTGGAGGGGAAAAAGCCATTTTACCCCAAGAAAAGAAGAATCAGATACCCATGCACTTCAAGTCCTCCTTTTTTCGTGGCTCAGGGTGATTCAAAACTGGGCAGCAACACGCTGGGTCTTCAGGAGAACTTTACAAGCCCTTTCCTTGGAGAAGGGGAAAAACTTCTTTCTCAAGATATTACAAGTTCAGCCTGGTAAAGAAGCCATCCTGCCTATCTGCCCATCACAGAGCAGGTTGGAGCCAGGCCAGCAGTTTTTCAGGAGCAGTGGCTCTCTACAATCTCTTACCTTGGGTATTGGACATTCTGGCAAGAGGATATCATCTCAAGTTCATCTCAATGCCTGTAGGAGATCACTTTGTCTCTTCAACTTTCCTAAGGAATAGAGGAGAGAAGAAAAGCTTAGAGCACTGCCTACAATAGAATAACAATTCAAGATGGAATAAAAATTGTCTCCATTGTCACAGCCTTTCCCTCAGGTGACTGTTTCCTTTTATTGTCCTGAGGGATGCCTACCTACAGATACCTGTAGCGTGCTTCTCATCAGTGTTTTTTCGCTT
>CM044438.1:74914572-74956221 GCA_024363595.1 Xenopus borealis
TTTGTCTATAATGTCCTCTAATGTATTTGTAAAGTGTAATCATGTCCTCTCGCAAGCGTCCTTTTTCCAGAGAAACAACATCAACCTTGACAGTCTACCCTCATAATTTGTCTTCCATAACTCTAACCAGTTTAGTTGCATGTCTCTGCACTCTCTTCAGCTTGTTTATAGCCCTTTTAAGGACTGGAATGCCCTTTTTTATGCAAGATAGAACTTAGTAGCCACAGAATGACACTGCACAGAATTATACAACTTGTTATCTACACACACCCCTAGATCCTTCTCATTTTAGGAAATTCCCAACACACTGCTATTTAGTGTATAACTTGCATTTATATTATTTTTGCCAAAATGCACAACCTTGCATTTTTCAACATTGAATGTCATTTTCCAGTTTGATCTTGCATGGAACCTATAATTTTGCACAATTTATTATCATCTGCAAAAATATAAACAGTACACTTAATGCCCACCTCCAGGTCATTAATAAACAAGTTAAAAAGCAAGGGACCCAGTACAGAGCCTTGCAGTACTCCACTAACAACACTGGTCCAATTAGAAAGTGTTCCACCACTTTTTGTAGTCTATCGTTTAGCCAGTTCTCTATCCAGGTACAAATGCTAGTGATTCAAATGTATTTACAGCAACATATTATTTGCACAGCAGTTAATAGGTAGACTGTTGCTCTGACACAGCGGGCCAATGATGTATCAAATGCTATCCATGGTTTTGTTGCAAAACAAAATATATAATTTACGTCAGCAAGTGCAATTGCAGGCTTGCATTTTCCCTGCAATCAGTTGTGCATTAAACCACTTTTATTGAAGGTACCTGAATCGAAATATGTTCTTTGCACTTCTGTGTTTGGTTTGGAGTACTTCCTGCTCTCTGTTCCAAACTGAGTGCTGCTTCACCTTTTGATGCAGGAGAACCCTGTAGCTACTACCACCTCCTGACCAGGCAGTAGCTCCAGGGGGGCTCCCTTTGTGCCCAGCATGAATAGGTGCAGGATGTAGTAAGTACAGGATGCAGACATCACTCACACACCAAATACCTGAAATTACTCCAGACAGCATTCTGTGAAATAGCATCAAATGTATGCTGAAGCACAAGCTTAGTTTCTGTTATGAATGGTATCTCAAACCCAAAACAAACCACAAGGTCCTGGCCTCGCTCCCTACAACCCCCCTATAACGTCCGCATTTCACTTCAGGAGGAGCCCTTCACTACTCGGATGCTTCCAGATCTTAAAGTGAGAGGACCAGGAAGAGAGTTCTGGGCAGGCAAGGGAACCAAATTTTAGCAGTAAGAATGTGGAACAAGGAGTGTGGTAGTGGAACTAGCTGGGTCAATTGGACAGAGCAGTATAAAATCAGGATACAAGAGCAAAATCGAGATACAAGAGAGATGTCTGAAACAGGCTAGGATCAAGACAGGCAGCAAACTAGACAAGGACAGGGACAGGCAGGGTCAAGGACAGGGTACTCAAGCTTGGAATCACACCCAGGTACTATTGTAAATAGACCTACAGTGGGCAGTGAATTATTAGCCTCAGCCCCTTTAAATATTTGAATTTCATACCAATCAGCATATTGCTCCCTTGTAACTGCAATTTTGCTGGCAGTCTAGTGAAAAAACATGGAAAATAGCCCTCAAAATTGTACTCATAGCAATAGTGGATGTAAATGAGTCCTTAGCTCTTCACAACCTAGGCTCTAGTCAAAAATAATTTCCTTATCAAGGATGTCAACCCTCTTATTTAGGTCAATCAAAACTGACCAAGGTGTCCTTGGGTGGCATGGAAGTACTGTATTTTTCTTGTTGAAATGGTTAACAAGTGTTGAAGAGGGAGTGATAGATAAGGTGTTACAGAATTTCTTTCACCTACTAAGTCCAATAATGCACACTGAACCATGGAGCCATTGCAGTTATATTTTCCTTTGTTTGTGCTGACTATTCCAGCATGTTCATGGTGAAGTAAATGGACTGATGGTAGTTGATTGGCACAGGTTGCAAAACCTCATCTAGAATATGGCATACACTCTTAGTCTCCAGCACTCAATTAGGACATTATTGAAACGGAGATGGTCCAGAGAAGGGCAACAAAGCTGGTAAAAGGTATGGAAAATCTTAGCTATGAGGAAAGGCTGACCAAGTTGGGGTTGTTCACAGAGGAGCTTAAGGGGTGATGATAACTATGTATAAATATTGCTGTTTAGCAAGGGAGTTAAAACAGGGTTATGAAAGATAGCTCATAGTACAAGTTGGTCAAGGGACAAGTCCGACTGCCATCTTTGAGTCAGGAAGGAATTTTCTTCCCTTTGAGGCAAGTTGGAGAGATTTCCGAAGATTATTTTTGCCTTCCTCTGGATCAACTAGCAGTTAGACTGTTATATATAAAGTTAAAAGGTCAACCCTTGATGGACGCATGTCATTTTTCAGCCTAACCTACTATTTACTTTGCTGTGCTACTATGTTACATTTCCAGAATACCTCAGAGTTTAGATACACTAAACTGTTATTCAGTCAAACTTCTGAACTGAGCTGAACAGTATAAGGATGCCAAGCTGGTATCTTGAGAACTCTGGCCAGTATTCAGGGGCTTTTTTGCCGCCCTTGGTAACCAGAGGGGCGCTGTCACCTGAGGCGAGTGCCTCAATTGGCCTCATTGGCGGAGCGCCCCTGCCGGTATTGAGGCAGTTACAGTTGTTAAAAAATCTGTGTGTTGGCCAAGTGACAAAAAGGCCCATCCATGGGCTCAAGTGCACAACCCCTTTATCGACTCTAATGGTTAATTGATCCTAAATTCCCATAAGCAGCAGAAATTATTTTCTTTACAGAGGCTGGGACTAGGTGAGATAGAAATGCAGAGGGTTAACTGCATGGAGAAGAACATGTCTCCTGTGTTTGCATTGCTTTCCTCTGTATACTCCAGCCTCCTCCCACACCTTAAAGGAATTGTTCAGTGTAAAAATAAAAAGTTGTGAATAGATAGTCTATGCAAAATAAAAATGTGTCTAATATAGTTAGGCAAAAATGTAATGTATAAAGGCTGGAGCTACTGGATGTCAAACATAATATCCAGAACACTACTTTCTGCTTTGCAGCTCTATTAGTTTCCAGTGACTTGAGGGGAGGCCACATGGATCCACGTGGAACTCTTGCTTTTGAATATGAGCTACATGCTAAGGATATATTGCAAACTCACTGAACAGTTTTTTCCCATGTGGCCCCCTTAAAGTCGCTGACTAACTCAGTGATAGAGAGTTGAAAAGCAGGAAGTTGTGTTCACTCCAGCCTTTATACATTACATTTTTGGCTAACTGTGGCGTTGCCGAGTCCTTGATAATGTAATTCTGTATACTAATATTAAATGAAAGAATTCTAGGCACCAGGACTCCTGCTGAGAATATTGTAGGAGATGCTGTTTTGTACGCCATACTAACCTAGACTATATATTTTTCTGTAAATTTATTTGAGATCCCTGTCAATCCTTTCTACGACACCTCACCTCTAACAGAGTTTACTATATAGAGTGTACTTAAAATGTCAGTTTAGCAGTGGAACTTTGGCTTGTTATCTAGGCGTTCACAAAACAAAAGCAATAGTATTTCCCTGTTAGCGAATCAGTAAGTCTATGTGTTTTCATCATTTTACCACTGGCAATGCTTCACAATTTATTTGGCTTTGCCTCTCATTCTTAAGTGCTGCTGTTTGATATACATTGACACATTTTCCAGTCACTCAGTGCCTTGTTGGCTGACAAATAGATGAAATGTTACTTTTTTTCTCAGGAGAAGCTTAGAACTTGATGGATGAAATGTCATAAATAATTAGATTTTTCCCCAGAATTACTATTGTTTTGCCTTGAGCAATCTACCAACTTGCATGCTCTATTGGTCTATAAAGGCATCATTCTAAAAGATATTTCTGTACAGAAAAATATCCCTGATGCATAATGAATAACTATTGTAGGCATATAATTATCTTTGCATTATTACATATTGAAGAGTACAAAAAAAAAACACTTAGTAGGTCCTGGGGCATTCTACAGGTTAATGGGGAGTTCTATCTAGACCAGTTGTCCTCAAACTTGGCCCTCCAGCTGTTAAGGAACTACAAGTCCCACAATGCATTTGCCTGACTGTGGCTGTCAGACTCAATCATTGCATTGTGGGACTTGTAGTTCCTTAACAGCTGGAGGCCAAGTTTGAGGACCACTGATCTAGACCATTATAAGAGGGTAAAATTACATATACATTTAGTTGTACTTTATTGTTATCGTAAGTCCTTGCAGGTGGGTGTAGGCTACACATTCTTGAATTTCCTATTGTAACTGCATCTTTCAGGCAATATATTTGATAGATAACTGCCTACCTGCCCTGACTTGCCCTTTAATGAAGAATAAAATTGTGGGAAAATGTATATCTCCTGCTCTTCTGTGTTACATCTGGATTGCAGTTATAAAACTGCATAAGGCCAATATGTGTGCATTTGTTCTATGGTCACAAATCACTTTAAACAGGGAGGGAATTAGCAAGCTACAGAGATATGTTGAATGTGCTACCATTATTATATAGTAGTGTGTAGTGATGGGCGAATTTATTCGCCAGGGCCGAATTCGCGGCGAATTCCCGCGAATAAAATTCGTCAAAAAACGCGACTCGTTTCGCGAATTTTTCGCCGATTCGCGAATTTCTCTACAAATTCGCGAATTTTTCGGCGAAGCGAATCGCGGGAGATTCGCCCATCACTAGTAGTGTGTAGGTTTTGTACTGTATTTATTGTGAAGCTTTGACAATGTTCAAAATATAATGATTTGTAAAAGTGTCCTTTTGCCCAGATAAATGTTATGCTAAAAACAAACTGCTAGTTGTCCATCTCAAACTTCAGTGTAGCATCTGTTTATTCTGAGCTGTATTTGCAAATCCAATATGGAAGAGAACCTTGGAGTCCTTATAGATAATAAACTTGGCTACAGCAAGCAAAGCCAGTCAGCAGCATCAAGGGCAAATAAAGTCTTGAGCTGCATTAAGGGGCATAGATTTGCGGAAGGAGGGAGTTATTATTCTACTGTGTAAAGCACTGGTAAAGCCCCCATCTAGAATATGCCGTACAGTTTTGGTCTCCAGCACTCAAACATAATATTACTGGATTTTGGAGGGTCCAGGGAAGGGCAAACAAGCTGGTGAAAAGTATGGAAAATCTCAGCTATGAGGAAGAAGCTACAGTTATTCAGGCTGCAGAAGAGGCACTTGAGGGGTGATATAACAGCTATGTATGAATACATAATGGGATCATATAATAATTTCTCTGATGCTTTAGTTGGTCTTTCCAGTTGACACATGGACACCCATTCCATTTAGGGTAGAACTCCACTGACGACTTTACATGCGATACTGTCCATTCTGACACAATGAGATGAATGTTGCGTCTCCATCCAATGATCGTGTTGTTTTATATGCATGCAGTGACAACATGCGATATTCCTATTACTTACCTTAGATTCGACAAATCCAAGGTGATGCCTGGGATTCATCACATTGGAATGGACGGTATTGCATGTAAAGTTTGAACTTGATGGATGTGTATAAACTTAACTTACTATGTTAGGAATGCAAGGTACATGCACAAAGAGAACTCTGGATGCAAGTAAACATTGTCTTACCCATAATATAATGTTTTCTCAGCATTTAAGTATAATGCTTGTTTGAACACAGGTACTTTAATGAATTATCTCAATATGAACTCTCACTTGCAGGTGCATTTGTAAATGGCCTATATGAGCCAACTGCTCTTAACTACTGTATACTCACAAGAATGCAATTTAACATATGCCCTTAATTCTGTCAGCGTACAGACAGGGGAATTACACAATAAAATAGATTTCAATCCATCAATGTTCTTTTTGACAAAGTTGAAACTGGACTGCATGAATAGCAGACATAGCCCAGACAGTCCCTTAAAGTTCCATGCAAAATAACATGTGCAGTCTAGAATTTCCCAGGGCAGTCTGGATGCTCATCTGATACTGAAGAGAATACAGCCTTGCAGAACCCAGTTGCATTACTTTAGACAGGGTACATTGCAGAGGATGTAAAGTATACTTTATATCCTTATGTGTGCGTATAGTATGTGCTAGACTGTAGTTTACAACTAAATTAAAATAAAAAGTCATTTGAACTGATTCTTGTTAAAAAATACTAACCCTGGCCTTACTGTTATCCATTTTGTGCATTTGAAATGTGCAAACTTTGTGGAGCATTTCTATACTATTTGCAGAAAGCACCTGGCACAGTGTTTTTGTTCTGAGCACATTTGTAATTGCCTACATTTTAGCTCCACTTACTAAAACTTGCATCTGGCACTTATCAAAGTTAAAAGACACAATCCTTTACTTCTTTTTTCATAGATGATAATGCCCTAAAAAATGCTGGGGAAAATAGAATGATCATGCTTCCAGAGATACTTGCAAATCCTCTGCAGAAATAACTGCCAAGGGTACATAAAAGCCTACTTACTGCAGTTCATGATAATGAGAAATGTGTTATAATGCCTGTTCTGAAATGTTCAGGTTGGAGGAAAATCTGAGGATTCCCAGATTGTAACCAGTGTGGGCTATTTCAATCATTGAGGCATTTTCCCATGGGTGCAATAATCTCTTATACAGCACCCTTTTCTATATGGCTGAAGAGTTAACCAACCTGCTTGAACAGCTTGCCAGATATCCTCTCTAACAATTGTCCAGGCATTCAGCTATAGACAAGATTATAACCAGCTGCCGCATAAGACTTATATCTTCTCCCCCACCCAGCTTTTACATTGTCATCATTTTAACTGTCAGCTTCATGAAACACATTTTCAACCAGGGTCATAGGGCAGCATCTGTAAAACCAGCTTCCAATCTCTTTGGCTGTGCCCCCTGCCCAAAATACTGTCTATCTGCACAAGGGATGAGCAAAAAGAAATGATGACAAATCAACTTGCAATGTAAAAATGCAAATTAAGAAACAGCAATTTTGCTGTAAACATTAAATACTGGAGATAGGGAACCTAGCGCACTCTCAGCATTATCTATTCGAAGAGGCTTTGATATTCCTGAGGGTCATAAACACTGAGAGACACAGGCAGGCAAAAGGGGAAAAAAGAGCTCTAGTTAAAATTCTGCTCACAGCAAAAGCAATTTCCGAGTGTGCAAAGTGCTGTCAGCAAGCCTGATGTTTGTGTATGAAATATAGACAATATGACTGGCCCATCGGATTCCTCTGTCAACCTGATGGATGGAGCCTGAACAGGAGCAAAGCTGATGCTGTTAGAGCTCAGTCTTTCAGTCATTGATGGGGGATCTGGGCTTGATAGAGGTAAAAGTTGCTTTTAATCTAAAGAAATTTTAAACTATGACTGCAATGAAAATAAAAAGGCAACATACAGCTCTAGGCAGAAACAGCTGTTGAAGAGGAGGGGGTTTGGGGTATGTAGCTGAACAACAATCTGTATAGTAAAGTGTTTTTCTGCATCTAGTAATATAGTAACGTAAGATGTTTCTCCTGCCAATACATAGTTACTGCATATTACATATATCAGGGAATTCCAACATCTGGCTACCCAGTATTTCATTGATTTGAAAATCTCAGGATCACCCTACAAACTTCAGCTGTCAGTAGGATTCTGTAAATTTTAGTTCAACAACAGATCAAGGGTTGTAGGATGGACAGACCTAGTGTACAGTATACACTGTGAATATCTAATAATTTGTGGACATGGAAGCTCTTTTGATTCTGACTACACTCAATAAAACTAGCCCTGTATGTCAAGCATACCTGTGTAAGATAGCCACCAATGTAAGAACATAAAGTAAAGCTCTTAATACCTAATAATCCAGGACCTAAATAACATGTGGGAGGGCAACAGTTGCCTTGGCAATGAAAACAATAGTAAGGCATGAAGTCTGTAAACATCCTACATCTTTCATACCAATGGAAATATTAAAATCTCTTACAGAATGTACATTAGGATCAAGAGCAGAAGACATACGCACATGTAAATTACAGGTATGGGATCCGTTATCCAGAAACCCAAATTCCGAATTATGGAAAGTCTGTCTCCCATAGACTCCATTATAATCAAATAATTCAGATTTTTTTTTAATTGATTTCCTTTTTCCTTAATAATACAGGATATGGGATCCCTTATCTGGAAACCCATTATCCAGAAAGCTCCAAATTAAGGAATGATCGTCTCCCATAGACTCCAATATAGTGAAATAATCCAAATGTTTAAAAAGTATTTCCTTTTTCTCTGTAATAATAAAACAGTAGCTTGTACTTGATTCCCAACTAAGATACAATTAATCCTTATTGAAAGAAAAACCTGTCTATTGGGTTTATTTAAAGTTTACATGATTTCTAGTAGACTTAAGAAAGATCTATATCCGGCAAACCCCATATATCAGCTCAAGTTCAACCCCTCCAATTAAATCCCAATGCATACACAATGGATATACACACTCATTCCAACCTATCTATAAATACATATCTATAAACTATATACAGTATTCTATATAGTACAGTACTATATACAGTATACTCTGTTGGGAGAATGTAACAAAATTCGCAAAGAGCAATGCAATTTGCACAGATAAGAATAAAAATATACATTTTGTCTGTAAACTGTTATTGCCTTGCACATTTTAATTATGCTTTGTGAATTTTAATTGTGCATTGCCCACTTTTAAGAAGAGCTTGAAGGTGTTGTAATCTTTTGGAGCAAACATAACTTTTCAGTAATAAGTTTTATTATATTCACTGTGCACTCGCAAACCTTCTTCCTCTGTCAGAAGTGCCCGCTAAACAGTTTCCGGGTTCACAAAACCTATACTAAATTCGCACAAAGGAATATTTGTTCGCACAAAGGCAAAACTTTTCGTATTGCAGTTGACTTTTACATTCCATCCTTATGTATACTAATTGTAGTTTATTGTATAACAATAGCTTTTGATATTATACTTGACCAGTAAATCATACAAGCCACTCTTAAAGGAGAATTCAACCCCATAGATGCAAAAATCCCTCCGCCCTCCCCTGTGTAGACCCCCTTTCCTCCTCCCTCCGGCCTAACTCCCCCCACCAGGCAAATGCCCCTAACTTGCTACTTACCCCTCCTTCCAGGTCCTCTCTAGTGGAGTTCACGGCAGCCATCTTCTCCCGAGCGGTCTTCTTCCTGGATTCAGTTGCGTTTTCTTGCACACAGGATTTTAGGGGTGGCATGCTGCCCAACCACACCCACATTGGGTCAAAAATTTAAATTTCCCATATGCCAATTCCCATTACTCTGTCCCGATTATGAGAATTTTAGCAAATAGGGAGAGGACAGAGGCGAAAACTATAATGGGCCTAGGGGGGCCTCCTATGTAAATCCGGCCCTGTTCCCAGTATTAGACAACTTGTTATATCCAAAAAAAAAATATATATATCCTTCTCAATTAAAGAAAACCCAAACACACTGCCATTTATTTCATAACATAATATTTATATTATTTATATTCAAGTGCAAAAAATTGCGCTTTGCAACATAGAACCTAATTTTCCAGTTTTATGCCACAGCCATTTACAAGGTACCTGGTGTAAAAGGTAGCATCAGGTTAAATATGCTCCATATAGTCACTAAAAAAATTACTTCAGGGTATTATGTAAATACCCCCCATGGAAATCCCACCACCTAGCAACATGATGGAATTGGAATGAAGGGCAAATAATGTGCAGTATCCACTTTCTTTGCAATTAGATGGCTCAGCATGGGGGTGGAAGAAATACATGTGTACAGTCTAGAAGTCCATGATCCAGCTGATATATCTCTAATTAAAATTGAAAAGCTACCATTGTGTTTGTTTACAAAAAAAAACACCCATATTTATGATTAATATTTCTATTTTGTAAAGCACAACACAGTTTCTGTATCAGGTTTTGGGCTCTTCTGAAACTGATGTGATCTCTTTATCCTCTTGAAATGAGTAAACCTATAACAAATCATGTTTCCAGCAGCCCCTTATTTCTTACTTACACTTCATGTTGGGAGTTCAATTTGGGATTATGAAAGATTTAAGTAAATCATTAGATTTTGTTGTTGAAGAAGTAAGGTGCTTTTCCTCTTCTCTCACATGATGATAAATCTGAAGCATGCTGCTTACCAGGATGAATCTGAACAGAACAATTTATTGTCTGGTTCAAATTATTATTCTTTGTTGTTGAGGGATCAGGAGTCAGCAGAAATGCAACTTCTCTTAGAGTTAAAAGTTTTTTTGTGAACAATGACATACTGTATAGCTGAAGAACACACATACACATAAGATTAAAAATAATATTACTACTCGCTAGCTTCCTTCTTAAATTTTTCTAAAATTTAAAAAAAAGTATTGAAGTACTAGTCTATTATTTGCATTATCACACTTTGGGAATTATGCAAATAAGTTAAACCTACTGTTATTCAATTTACTGCTAAAAAGAGTGTCACCTCTTAGATTTTTATTACAACGTCCCAGTCTTATATTTTGTCCAGATTCAGCCAGAAAAGAATTAATACAACTAATACCAAATACTTTACATTAACGTCCAAAAGCAGTTTGATCAATTTAATTTCTTTACAGAAATTTCTTGGCTCTCAGGAGTATTTTCCTTATAGTCAGGAAAGTTTTTAATGAATTGACACAGTAGAATGCCATAGTGCTCCATGCAGTCAGAGTGCTTAGAGCTGCTGAGCATTATCACCTGTCTGAATCTTTGCACCCTGAGGCATGATTGCATGCAGGGAGAAAGGATTCGGACAATTATTTTCTGTGCTGGAACAAATAATTGCAAATAGAATACCTGAACACATGGTTGTGATCCTCTGAGTGATTGATATATTAACATTCCCTATTTTTTACAATGGTTCCTATCAATCACTTTTGATTTAAAAAGCTATTTTACACTAGAATGATTTGTTTCTCTTCAGAAAAGAACTGTTCAGAGGCTACAATTCCCCCTATGAACTTGTATTGCATTAACTTTAACTTAATATACGTTATCAGTTTGGTTGGATGTTAGAGGGAAGCACTTTCACTGAGCTTTAACACTGCACAAAATAGAATGGTGTTTGATTGCATAAAGCAATTATGTGTGGCAAAATGATACATGAATCCTCTTTAATTAATTTGTTTTTGAGCGTTGACTCCTGATATATTTTATATTTATGGGTTACCATTAGTGATGGGCGAATTTATTCGCCAGGGGCGAATTCACGGCGAATTCCCGCGATTTGCTGCTGGCGAATAAATTCACGAAATACCAGCGAAATTTTGTCATAAAAACGAGTCGCACGTCGTTTTTGACGCGACACGTTGAAAATGACGCAACACGCACCGGAAACGGCGCGACCCGCGTCGGAAACGACTCAACGCACCAAAGTTGACGCGCTCACGTCAAAATCGTCCCGCGACTCGTTTCACGAATTTTTCACCAATTCGCGAATTTCTCTGGAAATTCGCGAATTTTTCAGCGAAGCGAATCTCGGGAGATTCGCCCATCACTAGTTACCATTTGATCAGGGCTGTATTTCTATATAAACACCTGCTGGTCCATTCCTCAGGCTAGAGCTTATAGGGGGTGGTCCTTAGGTTTGCCAGGCCACTGCTGGGCACCTGTAACTTAAAGGGATACTGTCATGGGAAAACGTTTTTTCAAAACACATCAGTTAATAGTGCTGTTCCAGCAGACTTCTGCATTGAAATCCATTTCTCAAAAAAGCAAACAGATTTTTTTATTTTCAATTTTGAAATCTGACATGGGACTATACATTTAGCATACATATAGCCCCATGTCAGATTTCAAAATGAAATATAAAAAAAATCTGTTTGCTCTTTTGAGAAATGGATTTCAGTGCAGAATTCTGGAGCAGCACTATTAACTGATGCATTTTGAAAAAAACAATTTTTTTCCCATGACAGTTTCCCTTTAATTCAGATGTGAGGCTGAGGGTGGCTGATGGCTGAGGGGTTCCTATCTATTCCACAGTTGGTGCATGCACAGAACAGCTTGCAAATTCACAGATCAGCAAGAAGTGGACAGGCTAATGTCTGGTTCTCAGGCAGCACTGGGCTTCAAAATGTATAACCATTGGGGAAGACCCAAAGAGTACTGAATAAAAAAAGGACAGAACCAGGAGTAACTAAAGTTTATTAAAGAAATGTAACATTCACCCAAATTGTGTATCTGTATACTACTAAATATTAATCCCAGCACAAATTGTGGCCTCCATGCCTCCCCTTATTCTCCTACCCTTTGCCCTTTGCTTCTAAAAATGTGCACACATTGGGGGTAATTTATAAAGTTCGCAAATGGTAGTTTTGCCCATGCTTTTTCCTGAACGCTGAACGATATTGCACTACTGTGCCCACTCGAGCAAATGGGCAAGTGGGTGGGCAAAGTGAGCGGCTATAGAAGAAGCTGGCTGGGCCCTGCTTTTCCCTGGGCCATCCCAAATGTCCTCTGTAGTGATGCCACTGTTAATATGTAGTTTCAAAATAAGCTCTTTGATTTGGTAAAAGTACTGGGAACATTTCTAGGAAATTCTGCTAGAAGGTCAACATTAATTTAAATTCCTCTACATTAAACCAAGTTCGTATATTAAAATTCAAGGTTATTTGTTTTAAGTTGGAACAATTTAGCATTAAAATGTCATGAAATAGTATGTTGATGCCACCAAAAACATTGTTCTGATATTCCTGTACTGTTTACATGCATTTGTAATACATTGATCAGTTCTCTGAATATCTTGCATCACTCCATGGTAAACAGGCTAACTGCGTCACTTTGATTCATCCCCACTTTTAACAATTTTGTATTACAAGTCGCTTCACATCATGCTGCCCATGATTGATTGCTATTCATAACTCATAAAGCTGAAGCATGACAGGTGCGGCCAGAGATATTAACCTACAGAGGAAGGAATATTCCAGGAATGTAACAGAAATGCCATTAGTCTAATCCCAGTGGAACTGTCTATTAAGAAGAAAACACGATCATTTGCCATTGGGTGTCCACACTCCAATGCATACTCTACAAATGGTCTCCAAGGAGTGGATTATATTTGATTTTAATGAGTACTGCTGTTATCTGTCTGCTTCCACGAGGCATGCACACCACTGTCCTACATGACCACAAAGACTAAAAGGGTTTAATCAGCTGTGAGTGACTACTTAATTTAAAGAGGTTGTTTAATTTTCATTATCACAGTGAGGTTTCCTCAAATAGCAAAAGTTCACAGTTTTTTTTAACAGTGAAGGATATTTTTTCTCAGCAAGGTATCTAACCATCATTCCACAGAATTCTTTAGAGGAATAATACAGAAATCTTGTTCAGTGTAAATGTTTTGAATAAGTAAAATTTGATTATACCGCACTGAGTTACTCCCATGACTTAGTGGACTCTGGAGCAAGTTAAACTACATATAGGGGCAGATTTACTAAATTCACATGAAAGATTCGAAGTTTGATCGAATTTTCTAAAAGATTTGAATTCGAATTTTCGAATGTTTTTGAAGACCACTTCGACCAGTGAATTTTGAAAATTCGATCGATTCGAATGATTCTAATAAGTCGCATAAAAATCTATTTGAATATTCGACTATTTGACAGTCAAATTACTTCCCCTTTAAATTTTTATTCGACTGCCTAGTTTGCCAGATCAAAGCTACCGAATTGGGTTTCATTATTTTTGATTTTTTTTGATCGAATAAAAAAATGTGATGGAATGGTTAAAATCGTTTGAATCGTTCGTTTAGAATGATTTTATTGATCGATTGAATAGTTTGTATTTGATCATTCGACCAATTGAATTGAGGT
This sequence comes from Xenopus borealis, assembly GCA_024363595.1. Taxonomy (NCBI): domain Eukaryota; kingdom Metazoa; phylum Chordata; class Amphibia; order Anura; family Pipidae; genus Xenopus; species Xenopus borealis. The sequence goes on from CM044438.1 coordinate 74,928,449, forward strand.
AAAATCCTTTGAATTCGATTTTCGAATTTGAAGGATTTTACTTCCCCAACAATTCCCAACTATTCCCATGGTCAAATTTGAGGGTTTTTTAACCCTTGAATTTGACCCTTAGTAAATCTGCCCCTTAGAGTATGCTACAATAGATATGTTTAAGTAGCACAGCTTAACAAAACAACTATGTCTATCTCAACCACCCAAAAGTTTTAACATACACCTGTGCCTCAGTCTCAGTCAATACCTGTACCAAAGTGCTTTGAAAGTCAGTCATTTACTGATGGAACGGCAGTGTTCACATTAAAAAAGCAGATCAAGAGCATCAGAACCTGTGTTGCCCTATGAATGCTTTGTTGCTCGCATTTGGCACTTGAATTCATGAGCAGTGGGGAGGGGGAAGCACAAGTGTGTCCCTCACCTATTGTCTACCCGTTTCCTCGATATTCAAGTTAGACTAGCATACACAGACTACAAAGTGGCCCTATACCACCAGCCCATCATGGCCCTATACCACCAAGTCCATCGTGAGGATCTAAGCAATGAAGGCATAAAACATAGAAATTCACTTTAAAGATAAGATATTTAAGGCAGCTGTGCATCTGATTTAAGAAAGCTGAACTAAAGAAGTAGGCTAGAAATGTTGTACATTAAGATATGGACTTCTGTACCAGCCCAAGGCAACCACAGCCCTTTAGCAGGGAAGATTGTCTCCAAAGATGCCCCAGTAGCTCCCCATCTTCTTTTCTGCTGCAAATGCTCTGTGCTGCTGTCACTTACTGATCTTAGGGACCCACTCACAATATACAGTACGCATAGAATATTAATGTCACAGTATAAGGCTGATTAGTAAATAAGATGGCTAATTACTACATTTCAGCATAGAAACAATGCAACTAGCATCATAATGTAATAATCAGCATTGTAGCATCAGCTTATATTTAAGGCTAACCTCATTTTCTGCTTGATAATCTGTGACTATCCCTAAGCTTAGCTTCTCAACAGCTGCTCAGAGCCCACTGAGCATGGACACTTTCCAAGATGGTAACCCCCTGTGACAAGTTTGAAGTTCTGGATTATGGCTGCTATTAAGAAGCCGAAACTTTAGACAGATGCAATAGGTTCAGTATATAAAATAAATAGAATCCTATTCATTTTTAGGGTTTAGTTCTTTAAGTCTGGCATACAGTATGGTTGTCTCTAGTCAGATATACAAACTAGGCCTGCAGCAATCTAGTTCATATCCTGCTAGAATGCTGCTTGTCTGTATTGATCATCTTATTTTAATGTTTGAATGAGTGTTTTGCCATTCACATGATATGGGCTTCTGTAGAGTGCCTGTCTATGGTACCCACATAAAAATATCTAAGTGCCAGCACCAAAGATTGCATGTTTCCACTTGGCACTTTAGCTCTTCCCCATGTATTTTTACATAGAAATTTGTGACATAGATCAAAACCCAAGTGAGAGTAATGTCATATGTGTTTTATCTCCCAATCTACCTTTAGCCAGTAAGGATATTGACAAAACCTATTGATTCCTGTGTGAAATACCTGCACCGGTGGTTGATTGATTATCACTTACAAATGGGGCAAAGCCTAATGTCCAGTTAGGGTTAGATTTAGGGAAGAATAATGTCCTGCAATTCTAGATACTGTGGCAGAGTGAAGGATTCTGTGGGCAAAGGAAAAAATATTTCTGCCAGCATCTCTAGGATTAAACCCATTAACCTAGCAGCTGTGTTTTGAAAAGTTTGGCTCTCTGGGCCAAGGGCAGCTCCTAAGGCAAAGCTGCACCTTCTGTTGCAAGACCTGATGACTGGTTCCTTCACTGTCAAGTGGTCACAATACTAAAGAAATACAATAGTATTATATTAGTCAGTATGCGATCTGGGGTTAATCTAGATATATTCTTAACTGTGGCTCATCAGGTAAAACAGTAATATTTTGATATATCTAAGATATATATGATACAAGGGGACGGAGCTTGAATGGGCGCTTGCTTTAACCCTGTAGCAAAACTCATGGGTCATTATTCTCCATCTCCATATGCATCTCCAATTCTATTTTAACTAAAGGTATTTTAAAATTCTGACCAGTCCTGTATTTTTATTCACACTAAATTTTGTATCTATACTTAACACAGCAGGAATCTTCTCTGTCCTGTTTTTTTTTCTTTTTTTAATTTTTTTAAATAATAAAAACTGTATTTTTATCCTAATAATTGGTAAGCATTCCCTAGCACAGAATTGCCTGTCTGCGTGTTTTACAGCCTCAAAGAAACAGGAAGGAACAATATTAATGCAACACGAGATGAGATTTTCTGTTTATTTTTTAATTGAGCTCCCAAATTAGTTTTGAAAGGCCACTCTGGGCCTGCAGTTATGACCAGATTTACCAGTTGCATTATTGTAATTTGATGGAACCCTGTGGTAACAAAATGAGTCTGATTACTTATGAGCTTGAGTGATGCTGGCTTAGTGCCTAAAAGGCAAAATCATAGACTTCTCCTGACCTCCAGTAAAAAGATTTTAATTTAACACATTCTAACAAAGTTTCTGTGGCTTTGTTCTCACGCAAAGTCTTTATAAAATTAGGACTAAATGAGACCCCCAGCTGGGACAAAAATTCAAATAAGTAAATGTTTAAAGGTGGAGGCATTTTCTGGTTTAACAAACACATTTTCAATTATTGGAAACTGACACCCTACCAGGTTGTATATTATACTTATTAAACCTGTAATATTAGTTTTATTCATTAAACGTCTACTTGCCGTTTTTCAGTTTCTATTTTATTTACACCATTTTATCTGTGATAATGACAATAACACAAATATATTTACCTGCTTCATGCACACACAATCCATGTATATTACATTAGTGAAAGTACTAGCTGGGCTTGTTTAGGATCATGTTTTAGCAGGTAAGACATAGGAGTACTGTATTGGAAGACAGATATTCCAAAGTCGGAGCTGATGTGCATGCACCTCACCCCTTTTATTGCAAGAAAGGCCATTTCCCGCAGACCATTAAATCAAATAACTAAATTTTTTTTAATTATTTTCTTTTGCTTTGTACTAATAAAACATTGACTTGTACTTTATCTCAAGTAAAGTAAAGTAAGGATTAAGCAAAACAATGCCATTCATTTTCATTAAAGATTACTTTATTTTTTAGTAAATTTAAGGCATGGAGATCCACAATACAGAATGTCAACTTATACAGAATACCCCATGTGCATTCTGGACAACATGAATAACATAACCAGAAAACAGTAACATATATGTGAGTCTACCTAAGCTGTATAAATCCAAAACCTGTTTGGTTTATTTAATGTTTAATCGTTTTTTTTTCCTAGACATTATAGTCCCAGAAATTCACAATGATAGATCCTCTTACCTAAACTAATGAAGGAACTCTCTAGAGAGTTCACTTGAAAGGCTTCTAGAAGTTACAACTAAGCTTCCATCTACTTGTCATACAAACCAAGAAACAGCACACACAGTAGAAAACATGGGAATAGTGCATTCTAAAATCTACTGGATCTGGGTCACTGCAATGGACATGTCAGGCCGATATTTGTATTTTAAGCCAATAACTATTAGTACCAAAATCATCTTATGCTTTTGTTTTCCTGCCTACGCTGGTCCTGTTCTGTGTACACTCATCCAGAATAATGATGAAAACCACACAAACAAGTTTCTACCTCCTTCCTCCACAGACTAGAAAACGAATTCTCCAGTCTACTGACCTACCAATTTCCATTTGTATGGCTGAATGGTCACATGTATTGTAAGCTAATTGTCATGTGGAAAGCACCTGCCTGCAGCACAAATTTGGTATTTCAGTCTCAGCTCATGTGCTTAATGACGCATACTAGAAAAAAATCACCTACTTCTTGGCTTTAGATTGGTCAAGCAACATGTCAAGTGCTAAACAAAATAATATAAAATTGTCCTTCTTGCCATCAACTAACCTTAGAACTTTACTGATTCCATTGTCATTTTATCAAATGGAATTGTAATAATAAAACAGTACTTTTTACTTGATCCTAACCAAGATATAATGAATCAGTTTGTAGGCAAAACAATCTTATTGAGTTTATTTAGGGGCAGATTTATCAAGTGTAGAATTTCGAGGTGATGGGTGTTTTCTAAACCGAAATTTCTTAAAATATTTTGTAAAATGTAGCTTCGAGGGAATAGGCTGTATTTGATCGTTCAAATCGAATACGGATCGTATTATTTAAAAAAAATATTTTTCAAAGTCAACCAAATGACTCCAAATAGGTTCTAGGAGGTCCCCCCATATGCTAAAACAGCAATTCGGTAGTTTTAGATAGCGAATAGTCGAAGTTGAAATTTTAAATTCTATTCTATTTTCTAATTTTTTTCAAACTGAATTTGGACTATTTCAAGTCAAAGTACACAAAAATTAGCTCAAAATTAAAATTTAAAAATACAATTTTTCAATTCAACCCTTGATAAATCTGCCCCATCAAGGGTCAAACTTCATGTTGATGGGAGTTATTATAATCCACCAACAACTCGAAATTTGAATAAAAAAATACTGAAATTTATTTTAAAAAATCTAATTTTGTAACTTTGAGTGAATAGGCTGTATTCGATTGTTCAAATCAAATCAAATTTGGATTATTCCCTAGTTGAATTTCACTAAAATTACCTAAAAATTTGAATAAAAAAATTAGATTTTTTTCAATTCAGCCCTTGATAAATCTGTCCCTTAATGTTAAATGATTTTTTGGAGACTTACATAAGGTATGGAGATCCAAATTATGAAAAACTCCAGGCCTTGTGCGTTTTGCATAATAGATCCCATACCTCCCCTCCAACTTCTATAGTACCAAGAGCTGAACTTTTTCTGGCTTACATAGTTGAAGGCCAGTGTTGATCACTCCTTTTTTTTTTAAACTACACCCACTTTGAACCACACGTTATCACAAGAAATGTTAAGACCATATCCACATTAATGTGACATACAGAGTATAGCACACACATAGGGGCAGATTTATTAAAGGAGGAAGTGGCTAACGCTAGCGACAATACACCAACGTTACCAACCGCAAGGGTCATTTTCCACAAATTCATTAAAGTGAGGATATTACTGAACGCTACCACTTTCATCGGGGTTGACTTTGCTATCTCAGACCAGGCGAAGTGCTAAAAGGAAGCTACAGCTTCCTCGACCTTACATCATATCCTGTCTGCTGAAAAAGTATTAAACAAAACGCTGGTGACGCTTTGCTTTTTTGGAGCGTGATTGCCTGCAAAAGTCCTAACTTACACTTTTTTTGGGGAACCGGTTTTCCCCAGACATTTTATAACATAAGGAACATTCAATGAACAGTGTGCTCATGTGTAGGTCATAATAGTAACTCTCTTGTGTTTATTAAGGTTCCCTCGACATTTGTAATAAAAAGTGCCAACTTAAACCGTTTGCACCAACATTTATAATAAAGACCTCCGTACAACTTTAAATTTTTCGCCCTATGCAAATTGTCCAAAGTGCAAGATCACTTGCAAAGTTTTGCTAGGCACAAATGCTAGCGGAACTTCGTTATGAAATGACTAAGGCTAGTGAAAAGTTGCCAGCATTCGATGCCCAGGTGGTGCAAGGGGTGCAAAGCTGATCCTGTCGAAATGTGCCTGTTAATGAATCTGCCCCCCAGTGAGCATAATGCATAGTAATATGACACACACAGGCAGCATTGGGTAGGTAGATTATGGCACACACAGGCAGCAAAGGGTAGGAAGAATATGGTACATACAGGCAGCATAGGGCAGGGAAATTATGGGGCACACATGCAGAGTAGGGCAGGCACTGTATGTTGCCTACAGGCAGAGTAGGGCAGGAGATTGGGTAACCATGCAAATAACCACTCTAAGATGAAGAGTATGCACTGTACTATGCAATGACATAGTGCTAGTGCTGTCCTACAGTCTTGTATGAGGTGTGAACAAGCAACCAATGTGGACACTTACAAATTTACAAAAAAATTTTCGGATATTCGAATATGCAAAATTTGGCCTCTTCAATCATTGAATGCCGAATTATCGAATTATTGAATAGATTGAATGATCAAATATTCGATAATTCGATAATTCGATGAAATAAATAAATATATAAATAAATAAAATCCTTTGAATGCCTACTTCACCAGATTGAACCTACCGAATACCAATAGAAGCCTATGGGAACCCCCCCCCCCCATAGGCTTCTTTTGCTAAGTCCTGCTCAAATACCATTTGTACGATTGAAGGAAAAAGTACGATTTTTTCGTGAAATCGAACAATCGGTATCTGATCGTATGAATTCATTGAGAAATCGAATATCGAGCAAAATGATAGCCTAAAACTATTCGATAAGCATTCGATAGTGGAATGCTTATCGAATTTCGAATAGATTCGTAGTATTTTTGGGGAATTTTAGTAAATTTTCCCCATACAGTTTTAAGTGTGAATAATGTAGGGTCTTACATGTGTGAACAATGCAGGGGCCAGTTAATCTCAGTTCTGAGAAAACCTTTGTGGGGGAAAATCCTGTACTATAAATATACACTGTTTTATTCACAATTGCAGTTATATTATTTTAAGGCATAGACTATTCTTTTTCTTTTAAACAGTGCAGGATAAGGGCAACACATCTCAGTTGTGACACATCCTTTGACTTTTATTATCAGTAAAGGAAAAACAGATTCTTTGACAGGACATGGGGCAGGAGTCAGGAACTGGTTAAACCTAAATAGCATGCATTTTTATGATGAGCCTGCCAGATCACAGTACCCTCATGATGAATTGAATTTCATTTACATACAGAAAGAGCTGTCAGAAGCATCATCAGCAGAGTGAGCAATAACAAGTTCTATCAGAAGAAAATCAGAGTGGGAGGTAGGAGGTGATTCTGGTTGCAGATTACAGGAATGGTGGGTGGACTGATTCTACTGAGCACAGCAAAATATATTATTCCCAAAATATATCTAGTACAGTAGTGGGAAGCAGTAATTATAGTGTATCACAGATCCTTTTAAAATATAATATTTTATAGAATTGTGTGATTTTAGAGCTGAGAACTCTGAAATAACACAAAGGGATGCAATGATCTTCTTGGTTGCTGTAAAATAATTTTGTACTATTAAAACCAGCATTAAGAACAGGGGCTTATAGAAGGCTCATTTAAAAATGCAGCATGCATCGTGTAACGTACACTTTTGAAACACAAATTGCCATGTTTTTCTCCCACTGTGAAGAGTTTTTTTCCCCCCCAAGAATTCTCGTATTATTGCTGGTGTGCAGTAAGTTACATCTGGCACAACTTTGCAAAATACATGCTAATTACCTTGCAAGTTTACATTAACCATTAGAAAGGTTCACAGTGCAGCTAGTGTGTGGAGTGACAATATGTATGGCATTAATAATGGTATGTGATGCAACTGGTGCAAGTTAGTAGCGCCCATAAACTCAACCTTATAGGGCAGGGGTGCCCAAAAGGTGGATCAGGATCTACCAGTAGATCTTTAGGTGGAGATTAGTGATGGGCGAATCTCCCGAGATTCGCTTCGCCGAAAAATTTGCGAATTTCCAGAGAAATTCGTGAAACGTGTGGCGTCGTTTTCGGGGTGCGTCGCGTCGTTTTTGTTTCGTTCCGTCAAAAATGACGCACGACTCGTTTTTCCGGCAAATTTTTTCAAGCAAAATTTCTCTGGTGAATGTGATTCGCGAATTTATTCGCCAGCGGCAAATCGCGGGAATTCGCCGCGAATTCGCCCCTGGCGAATAAATTCGCCCATCACTAGTGGTGATCAGTAGATCTCAAGACACTGTCAACAAACAGCCTAAATCACCCTCCTCTTTTAGCTTTTCATTCAAATATTTTTATTGTTTTAATATTTCCAAACATAACATCACATTAGATATTAATCAGTAACTTGTAAATAAAAGAAAAGATTAGAGGGGAGAAAGGAGGAAAGGGGAGAGAGAGGAGGAGAAGGGTGGGGGGAATAATTCAGGGCCTTCGCGTATCTTTGGAATTAGGTAATAGTTATTTCTTTCTTCTTTCCTTTTAGGTTATATGTCTGTGTTGGTCTTGGTGTTATGTTTCTGGCAGAAATGCGTCCTATTCCTTGCCAGGTAAGTGACTTTCTTCTTTCCACCTCTTCCACATTTGTGTTGAAATTGAACTGAAGTTTGTTTGTTTGTTGGACCCGATTGCTATTTGTTCAGGTTCAGGTGAGGTTTGAATCTATTAATGTTATAAGTTCCTTTCTGCTGGGTACCTCGGTTGTTTTCCAGTATCTTGGGATCAGAAGCCTGGTTGGCGTCAGTACATGGAATATTAGATGTTGTGGTTGTTTCGGGTATTCATTGAGTTCATAGTTTAGCAGTGCAAGGAGGGGTGTCAACTTTATTTGTAAGTGTGTAGCTTGTTCCAGAATTTGTCCTGTGTCTAACCAGTTTTTTGATTTTTGGGCAATGCCATCATATGTGTAACATATTGCCTTCTTTCTTGCACTCTCTCCAGCAAGTTTTAGGGACATTCGGATAGTATTGATTCAGGATGGGTGGGGTCTTATACCATCTATAGAACATTTTCCTTGCGTTTTCAATATGGTTTGTGCATCTTGAAAGTTTTTATGCAGTTTGCCATTTTTGTCCATTGTGGTGTGGGTATTGTAATGTGGAGCTCTTGCTCCCATTTTTCGAAATGCTTTGGTTTAATTTCCATGTCTACGTCTGTAAGCATCTTGTAATCTACGATATTTGAAACATTACTGGTTTAAAACCCACGCAGCCCCAAAAGCATAACACGGATGTGTTATGCTTTTGGGGCTGCGTGGGTTTTAAACCAGTAATGTTTCAAATATCGTAGGTTTTATGCTGTTTGCTGTTCTGGTGTTCCCCAGCAGGTGTTTTATCTGGAGGTATTTGTAAAAATCCTGTGCAGGAAGATTATGTTCCTTAACTAGTTTTGATGAGCATGTTGTCATAGTGTTGGCCTATTGTAGTTAGATTTGCATTTATCCAATTCTTTAAGTTAAGGTTTGGGATGCTAGTTTCTAACATTTCCAATCCTGCGTGGTGTATTGGGTAATTTAAAAGTGGTTTCTTTTTGTTGATCTTTAGTCAGATATTCACTGCTGTTTGGGTGGTTTGTTTTGCTCTATGGTGTAGTGCTACTGGGTCTATATTCTTAGTCCATATTAGCCCCTTAAGCTTGATGGGAGTTATGGAGTTTTGTTCTAGCTGTAGCCAGTGTAATTCTTTAATTGCATGCTCTCATTTGGTCTAATACTGTAGCTTGGTAGTATTTTTCTAGGCAAGGCACACCAAAGCCGTTTTCCCCGCTGCATGTATTTTTGCTTGATCCTCGGTTTCCATTTGGCCCAAATGGTCCTTTGGGCTTTGCGGAAATAGGTTTGTGGGATGGCTATTGGCAGAGTCCTGTATAGGTAGAGGAATGTGGGTAGTATCTTCAACTTGATGGTAGTGATTCTGCCCAGCCAGGAGATGTACAGAGGGGACCATTTCTGTAAGAGTTTCTGTACTTCTGTTCAATTCTACCCCAAGATAGTTTATGGTGTGGGATTGCCATTGGTATAAGTATTGGGTTTGTAATATCCATGTGGCTTCTTTTGTCATTCCTATTGGTAAGATCTGTGATTTCATCTTGTTTAATTTGTAATAGGATACTGTGCTAAAGGTTTTAAAGATCTGTATTACAGCAGCTAATGATGTTTCTGGCTTTGTTAGCGTTAGTATGATGTCATCAGTGAACATCGCAAGTTTATGCTGCATATTAGCCACCTGTATTCCTTTGACATCCTCTGAGTTCCTAATTGTCCTTGCAAGGGTTCCCAGTGTAAGATTGAAGATGAGGGGTGATAGCGGGCAACCTTATCTAGTTCCATTGGTTATTTGGAATAGTTTGGAGAAGAATCCCATATTATTTACTCTCACTGAGGGTTTGGTGTATAGGGATAGTATTGCATGTTTGATTGGGCCTTGCAGTCCATAAGATTGTAATGCTAAGTCTAAATAAGTCCAATCGGCATCTAAGCTAAATAGTATTGTTGGGTCCTTCCTTTTCTATGTGACTTGAATAAGTGCTAGGACCTTTCTAGTGTTATCCGGTCCTTGCCTGCCTTTTGTGAATCCCGTTTGGTCTAAGTGTAGTAAGGAGGGCAATATTTTTGCCACTCCGTTAGCTATGATTGTGGCATATAGTTTCAGGTCTGTGTTGAGCAAAGAAATAGGTCTGTAGTTTCTGCATGTTGTTGGGTTCTTCCCTGGTTTGGGGATTGTGTTTTTTGTAGCTGCCAACATTTCTTCTGGGAAGGCACCTCCTTGGAGCACATAGTTGAACAGTTTTGTGAGGTGTAGTGCTAATATTATTTTATAGTATGCAGTTGTGAATCCATCTGGTCCAGGCGCTTTCCCTGTGGGGTTGGTTTTTATTGCTCTCTTCACTTCATCTGGTGTAATGCTAGCATTTATCTGACTTAACTGTTGTGCTTGTATTTGGGGTAAGTTTGCTGCTGTAAGGAATTGTTGTATCGCTTCTTTGGGGGTTGTGGGTTGGTTCTATCTTGCTTTAAGTTATATAGTAGTGAATAATAGTCAGCAAATTGGTCTGCTATTTCCTTAGAATTTGTTATAGACCTGCCATCTGCGGTATTTATTTGTGCTATTGATTGGTTAACTTGTCTCTGTTTGAGTTGGTTGGCTAGTAGTTTTGTTGCTTTGTTGCCTTTTGTATTTCTGTGCAATTTCAATCTTTGTAGTTTCCATTCCACTTTCTTGTTTTCTATGCCTTGCATTTTATGTCTAAGATCTATTATCTCTTTTATTTTGGTCTGGCTTGGTTGTTCTTTGTTTTGGGCTTCCAAGTCTAACATTTGTTCGATTAGCTTGCAGAGGGTGTTTTCCCTGTTCTTTTTAATTGTTCAGGCTATTTTTATGAATTATCCTCTAATGACTGCCTTATGCGCACACCATAATGTGGGTTGTCGTTTGTAAGAAAGTAATTCCTTAGGATCTTTCTACATTCCTCTATGTATGTTTTGTTTTGAAGCAGTGAGTCATTAAGTCGCCAGTTGTATTGTTGCCTTATCTGCTAGTTGGTATCCACTGATATCTCAATTGGGGAATTGTCTGATGAGAGAAAAATTTATAATCCCTTTCTGTGCCATGTTGAATTCTCCATATATCATATAGCATCTCCTGTGTTAAGTGTTTATGCAGAGCATTGGCTTGTTTTGTTGCTTCTTGTGATTGTGTGGTCTTTTTTGGGGTTTTTGTATCTAGTTGGTGTTGTAGAGGTATGTTGAAAGATTACGTATCAACCTAGTGGGTCTGTATGTTGGTTCATTAATTCAGGTGGCAGTTTTTTTCTTCACTGTGTTTGAGTCATACATTTGAGTGGGGAATTGTTTTAGGTTAATAGAAGTTTGTTTCTGGTTGGTGAGGTGTGTCTCTTGCAATAGCAGTATGTCTATATTGTGTTGCTTACTCCATTGTGCTAGCTTGAATCTCTTCTGTGGACTATTAAGGCCATTTACATTCTGTGATACTATCTTTATCCCCATTTTGGTAAATACAAATAATGTTGGATTGGATTGGACTCACCCATTATTGTACTTGCATGTTTATTGGTTGTCTGTCTTCTCAGGATATTGGAGGTAGGTCTTTCCTTGATCTTCTTCTGCTGAGTTGGATTTACATTGTTTGTCTTTTTTTGGCCCCTATGAGAAGGGAGAGAAAGGGTGGGGAATAGTCTAGAGAGAAGGTTTAGAGAAGGAGAGAAAACACTGATATAACATGAAAACATTTGCATTTTGTATGCAACATATTTACAGCAATACTGCAATGGTATATTTATAACAACTGCTTTTGCCTTTAATTAGGCTTTTTGACTGGCCTAGTCTTGTGTCTCTTCAGGTGTCTGTGTCAGCTTCCTCCGATATGACTTGGGCTTTGAGACTCTTCCTGCTGTGCCTTGTTTGGGTGGCCCACTCAGGTTGCAGATGGGACCTTTTTGGAGGTTTATCACTTGGCTTTAATAGTTGTTCTGCATGTTGCGGAGTATCTGCAATTCCTGTAGCTCCATCCTTAGTGATCAGTATTCTCATGGGGAAAGCCACCTATATTATATGTTGTTGTCTCTTAATATGGCTGTTGCAAATTCCTTCCTCTTTTGCTGTGTGTAGATAGATAGGTCTGCAAAGCATTGTAAGTTACTGTATTTGTCTGGAATTTTTTGTTTTGTTTCTGAAACTGAATTGCAGCTGCTCTTTCACGTTGTAGAAGTGGATCCTTATAATGGTATCTCTTGGGGCCCCAGGAGAAGCGTTTTTTGCCCGTTGTAGCCTGTGTACAACAGTATGCGTTCTGGGGGGACATCTGGGAGTATTTCTCCAATCATTGTACATATGAATGCATTTAGCTCTTGAGCAGTGATCTGTTCGGGTATACCCCTTATCCGGACGTTATTCTGCCTTTCGCTATCTTCTATATCTGCTACTTTGGCTGTTAGTTTTTGGATGTCTTCCTCTAGGGCATTGTTTGCTTCAATTAATTGGTTGTGTGAGCGCACTAGTTCCGCCATGTTTTCCAGGTTGTCGGTTCTCTCTCCCACCTGCCTAATGTCTTTACTCAGAGTGGAAACGGCAGTTCGAATATCCTCCTGTATTTCCGATCTGAGTTCAGTGAGAAATTCCCTCAACACTGTGGCTGTGAGTGGTGCCCGATCTACATCAATGTCTTGTTGTTTTGGGGATCTTCCTGCATGTGATGATTGGCGTGTAGGGCTGCTATCCGCTGAGGTGCCACCATCTTGTGAGACCTCTCTCCTGGGAGTGTTACTGCCTTTGGATAAAAAGTGGTCATTTTCATTGGCTATTCTTTCTTCTTATGCTTACCCATGTCTGTGTCTGTTATTGCCCACACTTCTATGTCTTTTTTTTTTTTGTTATATTTGTGAGGTTTTGTCAGCCAGTTCTAGATATTCTGCTCCTGTGGGTATCAGCTCTTGGTTTATATGTCCATTCTAGATCTTAGTTTGGACCCTTCTGTTATTGTCTTCCCTTACAATTCCTGTTAGCTCATCTGTTATTTTCTCTGCATCTCTGATGTTATTTGCAGTCATTTATTGGGGATGATTGTTTCAATTGTTGGCTCAGGTGTTGGCTATGGAGGTAGCTTCTGGAGGGGGATGAGGAGTATTCTTTTCCCCTGATTATGAAGCTATTTCCTCCTATGTCTAACAATCTCTGCTCAGCACTTTTCTTCGCTCTATGCCTGTTAGTAGTGACTGCATTGAGCCCAGGTAGGCAGGTCCGGGTTCTAGGGTTCTAGGTGAGCTGTGTGCCTTAGGCCCTTGGCACTTATGCTTCTATTTTCACTATTAAGTTGTTCTTACATTAAGGGCCCCTTTTGTTTTCAGGTCACTCACCCCCTGCTGCTTTTCTCCTGTTTCCCGCAGGCTCCTTTCTTGGGGAGAGCCGCTTAGTTGAGTCCGCGGCTTCATCTGCTTAACTAAGCCACGCTCTGTTCTTGGCCACTGGAGTGCTCGTTGTTTCACCAGAGTGCCAGTGACTACCTCCCCTGGCTTATACTTTGTCCCTCTGATGTTTCTGGTTGTGGGGTGTGGGGACAAAGTGTTGTTTTGTTTATTATTTCAAGAGAGCTCTAGGAAGTCACGACTGCTCTGCAGCTCAGCTAGCCATGCCCCCCTCTTTTATGCTTTTCATTCATATATGTATGTTAATGTTACATTAGAAATATTTGTTTGTTAAATATAGAAATACACATTTTCTTATAAATTAATATATTTAGTAATATTTTCCATGGAACAGAGTGCAAAAATAATTTTATGGATTTAAATCATAATGGGACAATATCACTAAAAGTAGACCTCCCATTTCTAAAGTATGGGCACTCCTGCTCTAGTGGAACCCTACCCGAACAGTGTTTATTCCAGGGTTGGTGCCCCTGTTCTAATATGTGCACTTGCATGTACTTTAGTAGAGCAGGCCAGATGGGCCCACACATGTTTGCACCCCTTATTTGTGGTTGTATTCATACATTTGCATTTTAGGACTCTTTGTATGGCTCTGCTGCAATTTGAACCAGGAACCTCCCAGTTCCTGAACTTTACTAACCACTGGGCCAGGAAAGCAGCCAGAAAGTTATTGGAAACTTGGTCTTTTACAACAGAAAAACAACAGAAAAAACAGGGCTATCCAGCACTCAGAGGAGTCCACAGGAGCGAAAAATATGTTTTATTAGTTAAAGTTAAAAATGTACATACATTACCTAGGGCCCTACGCATTTCGTACCTCTAAGGTACTTAATCAGCCCACGATTAAGTACCTTAGGGGTATGAAATGCATAGGGCACTAGGAGATGTATGTCTATTTTTAACTTTTACCAATAAAAACTTTTATTTTTTAACAGATTTGTTGGCCCTGTGGATTCCTGTGCTTGATAGCCCTGATTTCTCTGTTGTACATTTCTGTTTACCATTCCCTGTTGTTGTTGGTTTGGGGCTAGTGTACCTGGACTACATGCTCGACTTGCTACCCACATTGTGATTTATATTGATTTTCGGGAGCACCTTTTTGCCTCTAATTTGGTCTTTTAACCTGCTTTCTCATTATGTCTGCTAAATCCCAGAAGCCTTATTGGTTTTTTAGGGCTCCTGATTTTTCTGACTCTTGTTCTGCTTGGTTTTACTTCCACCTCCAGTCTGTTCTTCTTATATTCTTGCCTAATCTGTCCTGCTATAGTCTGTCCAGTTTGTAAGCCATTCCTCCTTGCCATTGCTCCCTATTGCTACTCTCTTGGTTTCACACTTCTTGCCTGACAGGCTCATCTACCCCCTACTCAAGTATTAAGGATTTCCCAGTCATAAAATCAGTGCATTCTTCCTTTTGCACATTTTGGACAAGATAGCCTTTGAAATGCATACAACATGGCCCATAATAAAACCTATGAAAAATAACACACTTGTTTCCCAATGTGAAATCACATGTATGTGTCATATTATGTAATTAAAAAGAATGAATACTGTTTTTAAAAAGATTATCCAAAGAAAAAAGAGCAATGTAATTTCCATTGTTGCTGGAAGTCAATATCTTTCTCATCTGTAGCTTGTAAATCTTGCAATATTTTGTATATATCAGACATGTTCACAGTTTTTAGGTCCATTCAAAGACAAATTACTTTCAGCTACATTTAGTCTTTCAATATGTGTTCTTGTGCAGATATGGCATTTATTTTGAAAATAAATTACATTTTCCATTAGGAAAGGTTGTTAAGAGTCAGCATTCTGTGCTTGGGGCGGAAATTTGGATTTGATTATCAAACAAAATGAACACAGACATTACAAACCCTACTTTGTCAGAGGGGCCTGAAGCACTGGAAAGTATTAAAAGGTATCTAATGTGACCTGCAAACACAATGCGTCAAGTCTGTCACTTGACTGATGATTTAGCAGTGACAAGAGGTAAAGACCTGTTTGCCATATTTGACAATATTTCTATATAATCATCTTGAGTAATAGTTCAATAGAAATATATTGGGTAAAATATGGAAGAACTCTTTAAAATATACAGAAACTCTTTACCGAACAATTTAATTTCAAAGGCATTTTTTGATTAGCCCTCAAAGCAGTATTAATTCACAACTATTGCACCTGCAATAGCCTGGCACATAGGTCTTTGTACTGAAAAATGTACATATGGACACTTGCTTTGTTTGCTGTGTAAGAAATTTCAATTTGGGACATGGTCTTTACCTGTACATTCCTTAGTTACGTACTCTTCTGCAGCTGTTGAAACTAGAGTTTAGATGTTGGTAGGCTTGCCACATGGATAAACAGTATTTGGAAGGGCTGTTCAGGTGAAACCTTCCTAATTTGAAAATCTGGACAGGACATTGAAAATAATGACATGTTGATCAGCCAATTGCCACCCCTGGCACCATTGCCTTGCTGCCATCATCTGCCCTGCCCCTCTGGCAATTTTCGGACCCCAGAAAAGGTGGCAACCCTAGGTGTTGGATACAGAGCTCCATTGAGCACACTGTGAACTGTACCTTGTATAACACCTACACTGATGCAACAGGTACCTTGCATATGTAGCACTCACACTGGAGCAACTGGTATATCATGGTACCAGAGTTACAAGCACTATAGTTCCCTCACAGCAACTCATTCTATATTTAATAAATAGTCCCTGTAATCTCAAATTGTATAATGAATTCTAGGTGCTTATATGACAATATAAACTAATTTCTGAGTGTAAGTATGGTTTTCATATTGGACTTAGGAGGGTCAAGCAACTTGGAGGCTTAAAAATCAGAGTTAAAGCCTCTGTTAAGTGAATAATCATCATCATGTACATAGATTTATTTGCAGCCTACATTTGATCTGACTAAGAGTAAAAAGATATGTCACCAAGCTGTGAGTGTCACAGCACCATCATATATCCCTATGTGATAGATTAAGGTGAAAAAGAAGCTCCCAGGCACAGCATTAATCTGACAACACTAATACATTCATTGCAGCACAAGATAATAATTTTCTGGCATGAGGGAAGGTCAGGGTGAAGCTACAACAAAATGAGGCATTTTTGTCACCTTTAATAAATTATCTGAAACAGTCCTGTCAGATCACTGGGAATAGCATTTTGAGTAATAAATGTTTGCAATGATTAGCTGGTCATAATAATGCTTTCAAAAATCCGAATTCACAAGTTCAAAGGACAGACAATCTATGGAGTTGTCTCTTTGAACAGAAGAAGTGGGTCTCATGTCTAATGGTTATTTTTTGTAAATGATTGTGGCCCAGAAAAAATATGTTTTAATAAAACTTTTTTGTATGTTTCAAATACCATTATTCACATACTCTGTATCATACATACATAACAGAGTCTTTGGAAGGGGTTGAAAAAGTTTGGGATGTGTTGATCCTACTCTGAGCATTTTATGCCTCATGCATTGTATTGAGTTGAACATTGTCTTCAAAGAAACTGGACAACAATATTGCAATGTTACCTGTTCAGACAAATAATACTTAAAATATAAAAAAAATGTATATAAATATTTACATATATATATATATATATCAGTGATCCCCAACCAGTAGCTCGCGAGCAACATGTTGCTCTCCAATGCCTTGGATATTGCTCCCAGTGGCCTCAAATTAATGGCTTAGAGGCAAGTTTTTGGTCCTGTAGGCTGCCAGTCCATATAGGGGCTACCAAAAAGCCAATCAGAGCTCTTATATGACATCCCCATGGACCTTTTCATGCTTGTGTTGCTCTCCAACTCTTTTTTAAATTTAAATGTGGCTCACGAGCAAAAAAGGTTGGGGACCAGTGTGGGGTCAGGGGGTCAGGAGGGGGTCAGTGTGGCAGCAAACTTTATTATTTCAACCAAAGACAAAAACACAAGTTAGCCTTTCTCAATGAAGAAAAATAATGAAGGTTACCCTTACAACTGTCCAGCCAGTGTATGGAGGCCACAAAAGCAAATTAGCTTTTGACAACCTTTTAACCAAATATAGCAACACTTTAGATGGCATTATGTCATATATGTGCACATATTCTTACATTTATGGTTGCCTAATCTATGAAGGGCACACATCTGCTTTGCCAATATGTTGATAGTAAAGTAATCAAACCAAACACTGCATTTCATTTTAGTTAAGTCTGTTCATGTTATAATTTAAGAATAGTGATGGGCGAATTTATTCGCCTAGGTCGAATTCGCGGCGAATTCCCGCGATTAGCCGCTGGCGAATAAATTCGCGAATCACCAGCGAAATTTTGCTTGGTGAAAATTCGCCGAAAAACGAGTCGCGCCGAAAACGACGCGACGCGCGACAAAGTTGACGCGACAAAATCGTCCCGCGACTCGTTTCGTTAATTTTTCGCCGATTTTTCGGCGAAGCGAATCGCGGGAGATTCGCCCATCACTATTTAAGAAACACAAAGTGCACATTTCACTGAGCTCTTTTAAAATATTAAATAAAGTTTAGTATATTCAGTGTATGTTTGTTACAATTATTTTAATGTGCAGTATCATGGATGTTTATAAATATGTTTATTAAAAAAATGTGATTGTCTGATAAAAAATGTTTTAAAGCAATGAACCACACTTTACAATAAATAATAATGAATGTTATCTTGTAAATTACATTTCATTGCATATATTGGATCAAAAGATACATTTTGAGATGAGTCAAGTGCTGATTTAACACAGCCACTGACATTACTAGTGCAGTATAGCAAAATGATTAATAACTGGCAATTTTCTACATAATACCAGTGATAATTTCAGCTTTGTATTTTTGCTGAATGATGGCCTCATGAGTCAGTACAAAAGGATAAAAAGAATTTGCAAGGCATAGTACTGTGCTAAAATGATGGAAAGGCGAGGACCTGTGCTGGGAATTATCCTGACCTTTACAAGCAAATCCTTCATGCTGCCCCCCACAATATGTATCTTTTATCATTCACCAGTTAAAGGTCTGCTCACCATAATGATCAGAAGAGTTCAGAACTAGGACTAGAACTAGAAAAAAGTTGGAAAATTAAAAACATGTTTATGTGCCAGTTTATTCTTCAATGAAGATTCATTACTAGGATTTGATACATGTAAAATGCATTTGGCTAAACATTAATGAATAATTTGTTTAGTTTTAAATACTGCAATCCTGTACCTAACTTGCCTGTTCTCTTACAGTCTATATAATAGGTCCATCCTTAAAGGTACTTCACCATTCATACTTAGTGTCACATAGACTTAACAAATCTACCCCAATTATTGTCATTTTTGCTCCATAGGGGGAACAAGCTTAAATGGCCAGCATTAAGCAAAGAAAAGCTACAATTTACTCTTTATAGAATTCAGACCTTTAGTTCACTGTCATCCCTTAACTTCCAAAAGTCTTCCCAATTGAAAATCAAGGAGAACACTTGTTCCCTCAGCTGTAAACTTGGCACAGTGAGAACTTTGTTCATGGAATTGGAGTTAATGATAATGCTCTTAGATCTCAGCTGTTTAATTCATAGTTGTATGGAAAAACTCCTTTATTCATATTCATTGATGCTGCCATTCTTGGGATAGGCTTTTTTTCATATAATGTTCTGTACCTTTAAATACCTGCTGCTGAGGAAGCTGGCATTGAATTTTGTGCTTTCAGTAGTTTAAAAAGGAGAAAAAAAGCTGTCAGTGCACGTTTGGATATGAATTAACAGCTCAACTGCAATGGGGGGTCTTCCTTTTGAAAAATATATGCTTTGGCATGTGTATCACATAAACCATCACAGGATATTTATGAAGTCACTAATCTCATCCTAAAGAAAAAAGGGAAACTTGAATTAGAAGGATCCTTTAACCCCCCCCCTCCCTACGATTATTAAAGATATAAAGCTAATTTGTGTCTTAGACACATCGTTGCTACCAACAGCTTCAGGGAGTATTTAATTAATTCTTAATTAGAAACTCAAAATGTGTGAGTAGTTTTTCCTTTTTAATGGGGAATTTCTCGACAACTAAACTTTTAGTATGTTATGAATTGGCTATATTCTTAATGACGTTTTAATGTTTGTGTTAATTTCTGTTGTATATGTCTGTGTTATATATTTATATATATATATATATATATATATATATAAATATATATATATATAACTTTCCTATCCAACCTTCTTCAAACCAATTTAAAATTTAAAAGCAATACACATTGATAGCTTGTTGTAAGAGTAACTCACCCTTGCAATGAAAAAGTTGATTTCCTGTGAATCATAGGCAGTCAATGCTGCTATTTCAGGGTGACATAACCTCAAGGATAGATGAGGCCCAATCCTCATGCCATTACTATGTCAGTATATTAGTTAGCTAAGTGTAACAGTATGTTCAGTGCTTCTTCAACAGGCCATTTTTTACAAATTTTTTTTAATTATCTTTTCCCCAAATTACTCATCAAGTTTTGCTTTTAGTGAGCACCGGATGTTGGTGGATTACTGTCCTTCCAGTACAGAGCGATTCTTTTTTTTTTTTTTTTTGAACAGTAATTTTTATTGTTTCAGATTAAGAAAATACAAAGAAAAGGAGGGGGGGTACAGAAATAAGAAAGGGAGAAGGTAGGGGGTTTAGGGTGCACATGCATATATTCCAATTCAGCATCTCATATGTTATACATACATAGTTTTATGTATTCCAACAGTAGGGTCAGGTTCTCAAAGGCAAATTTACTCGTGGATCTAAATAAAGCCCTAGGCTTCGCGTATCTACAGGTTCAGTAATGTTTTATATTCTGCAGAGTCCCGAAATAGGAACCACCTAAGCCATATGTCCCTAAAGTGGGAGTGTTGCTTCTCTGTATGTGTGGATAATTCTTCAAATTTAGCTAACTCATTAACTTTCTTTATCCAAGCTTTGGGGGTCGGGGGGTTCTTCGATTTCCATAGCTTGGGGATTATCTGTTTGGCTGCATTAAGGAGATGTCTCTCCAGTGTATAGTCGGGGACTATGTTTCCTTCCTCCCAAAACAGTAGGGTGCGGGCTGGTGAGGCAGGTAGATCTCTTCCCAGAGCCTGGGAGCATGCTCTCAAGACTGTAGACCAGTAGGTCGTGAGAGCTGAACAATCCCAGAATATGTGAAGTAACGTACCTTTTTTTGTGTTACATCTCCAGCACTTGTCACTTGTGGCTGGATATATCTTATTTAATCTGTCTGGGGTATAGTACCACCTACTGAGAATTTTGTAATTGGTTTCTTGGATTTTGCAACATCTGGAGCTATACAGTAAACTGGGGATCCATTTTTGTAATTGATCTTCTGATATGTCTAGACCTAGGTCTTGCTCCCATGCACGAATGTACGGTAATTGTTTCCTATCCCGTTTGTTACTTAGCATATCGTAAATTGCGGAGGTTGTATGTTTGGGGGATGTTGTGTTGGCACACATCTGTTCAAAGGGCGTGAGAGGTCGTCCTATCTTGCTAGTGCCCCCCAGATACCCAAAGAAATGTCTAAGCTGGTAGTATTGATAATCTTTAAGTTCTGTTTTTGGCCTGGCCTGCCTAAGTGAGTGTAGGTCAGCCATCTGACCTTGATCCAGTATATGAAACATTTGAAGGTGACCGTCTACCAGCCAATCCTGGTAGGCTGAGGGCTTAAGTGCTGCTGGAAATGCTGGGTTGTTTGTTATAGGCATTAACGGGGAGGGAAATGTCGACAATTGTGCTTTACGATGTACCATATCCCATGTGGTTAATGTGCTTTTAAGTAATGGGTGAGAATTATGGAGGATCCTTCTGTGCATCTTGTCTATCCATGGTAAGTGAATTAAGTGAGTAGCTGTAGATTGTTGTTCGATCTCTATCCAGTCTTTACTATCCAGGTGATGTGACCAGCCTATTATGCGGTTAAGTGTCACTGCTTTTAGGTATTTTGTACAATCCGGAAGCGCCAGACCCCCTTCCGCCTTTTTCCTTTGTAATATGGAGGTTTTGAGTCTAGGGGGGTGGTTTTGCCATATGAATTTGGTTATGCTGGATTGGAAAGATTTCAGCCATTTGGTGGGGTATATTAAAGGTATGCATTGGAACAAGTAGAGAAGTCGTGGCATTACATTCATCTTGATCACGTTGACTCTACCTATCCAGGACAGAGGATGTGAGGTCCAGTTCTGTAGGTCTTTGCTGATGTTAGCATGTAATATTTTACAGTTGGTGTCTACCCAATCGTTATAGTCCTTGGTGATAGTGATACCCAGGTAGGTTATGTGACGATTTGCCCAGCTGTATGGGAATTTGGTCGATAGGTCTTGAATCTCGTCGGTGTCGAGAGAGATATTCAATGCTTGCGACTTGGTAAAGTTAATTTTAAAATTGCTTAGTTTACCATATTCCTTAAAAAGGTTATTGAGAGCTGGAATAGATGTTAAGGGTTTGGTCAAGAAAAAGAGTAGGTCGTCTGCGTAAGCTGCGACTTTGTATTACCTGTTCTTAATAGTTACGCCATTGATTTCTTGGTTCATGCGCAGGCTAATGAGTAAAGGTTCCAGGGCTATGGCGAAGAGTGTAGGTGAGAGAGGACACCCTTGCCGGGTGCCATTTTTAATAGAAATATGCTGTGAAAGTACTCCATTTACTCTCACCCTAGCTACTGGGTCTTTGTAGAGAGACCTGATCCAGTGACATAGTCGATCTCCGAAGCCAAACTTAGCCAGGCATGAGAACATGTAGGTCCAATTGACCCTGTCAAATGCTTTCTCGGCGTCGGTGGATAATAGCATGAGGGGAATTTTCTTATATTTGGCAAAGTGGAGAATGTTGATCAGTTTGTTGGTATTATCTCTTGACTCTCTACCCAGAATAAAGCCAGCTTGGTCTAGTCCGATTAATTGCCCTAGTACTGTTTGTATTCTGGAAGCCGCTATTTTTGCTAATATTTTTACATCTGCATTGATCAATGAGATGGGTCTGTAGTTACCTGGATCCTCTGGGTTTTTATTGGCCTTTAGAAGGAGGGTAATGTGTGCTTCTAATGCATTGGATGAGAAGGCTGATCTGTTCTGGATGGCATTGAAGGCATTTGTTAGATGGGGTATGAGCAGTTCTGAACATTCTTTGTAGTATGCTATGGAGTATCCATCTGGTCCTGGACTCTTGCCAGTCGGGGATGCCCGGATCGCTTGTGTGACTTCCTCTGCTGTGATATCGGTTTCCAAGTGTGCTTTTTGTGCTTCTGTTATCTTAGGGATAGGTAGTTTTTTGAGGTATGCATCTATTGCGTCTTCTCTAGGAATGCACTCTATGGTTGTTGGGGATGGGATCTGATATAGTTCGGTGTAGAATTTCTGGAACTCTTGGGCAATTTGAGGGCTGTGGTAGAGTTTGTTCCCTTGTTTGTTCCGGAGGCTGTGTATGTGATTCCGAGTTACCCGAGCTCTCAGCAGACGCGCTAGTAATCTTCCGCATTTGTCTCCGTGTTCATAAAACCGATGTCTCATTCTGGTGATGATTTTCTCTGTGAAAAGATTATGGTGCTCTGTTAATTTCTGCCGTAGTGCCGTTAATTGGGTAAAGAGGTCCTTCGTTGGTGCTTCTTTATGGGCTAGTTCAAGTTTCTGGATGTCCGATAATAGTGTTTCTAGCTTCGCTTGGTTTGCTCTTTTCCTCCTGGAGCACAGTTGAATTTGGATCCCTCTAATGTAACATTTGTGGGCCTCCCAGGTTGTTACTGGGTTGACCTCTGCAGTGATGTTCTCTTGAAAGTAGTTTGTAATGGCTGCTTTAACCTCATCCAGTGTTGCTTTGTCTTTTAACACCGACTCGTTTATTCTCCAGATATTCCATTTAGGGGTGTCCGTATTAATAGAAATTTGCATAGAGATGGGTGCATGGTCTGACCAAGAGCGACTATGGACAACTACGTTTTCTATGGTGCTCAGGTGGTATTGGGATAGGAAGAGGTAGTCAATTCTGGTATATAGTTCGTGTCTGGCGGAGAAGAAGGTGTAATCTCTTTCCTTGGGTTTAACTAACCGCCATGCGTCTACCACCTGTAACTGGTGCAAGTCTTTTGTAATGTTGTGTATAATATGGAGAGGAATACTGGATTTCCCTACAGAGCAGTCAATCTTGGGATCCATAGGTACATTGAAGTCCCCTCCCAGAATAAGTATTCCTCTGCTAAATCCCATCAAGGCTTCCGTGATTGCGTGAAATGAATCTTGTTTCTCATTTGGTAAGTAAATGTTAGCAAAGGTAATTTCCTGGGTATCTAGGGTGCCCCTAACAAACACATATCGACCGTCCAGGTCTTTTTTAGTGGCTGAGACTTTAAAGTGGAAGTTTTTCCCGAACAAAATTGCTGTGCCCTTTGTCTTGTTACTTTGAGGAATACTGCTGTATATTTCGGGGAAGTATCTATTAGACCATTTATAGGTCGAGGGGCTCTTAAAGTGAGTTTCCTGTATGAAAGCGACTTGTGCTTTCAGGCGCCTCAGTTCTGAACTCAGTAGTATTCTTTTTTGGGGTGAATTGAGGCCATTGACATTGAGGCTGATTATATTTATCTTTGTGTTCTTCCCTTGTGGGATCAATCCTTGATGGTTTTGCATGATAAGGTTGGAGAGTGTGTGATTGGATAGTTGAGGTGCTTAGGTTAGTGGTATGAACCTATATATGCGCTATGTATGTGTCCTCAGAGGGGGTAGAGATGTGATATGAAGGGGGTATAGTTGTAGTATGAAGAAGTGAAGGTAGATAATGACAGAGAGATCTGGTTGGATGCTTTTCCTCAAAGAGAGAGGAGGAGTTAGGGAAACGAGGTGTAGTTGAGGTGGGAGTAGTTGGGGAAAGAGGAAGAGAGGGATGGGGTTAGAGAGGAGGTGAAGGTGTGAATAAGGTGAGATAATAAAGGGGGGTTTGAGTAGAAATGTGATAGAAGGTTAGTGGGGTGTGGGGGGGTCCCCTTGGTGGGGGTATCCGGGGAAGAATAATACTCTCTGACCAACGGAGAGTGCGTCCGTGCGCTACCTCCGCCTGATCGGAATGTACAGAGAGCGTTGCTGGAGTTGTGTACCTGTGTATCCAACAAAACTGGGGGAGCTCCGGTGTTCCGGATATTGTAATATATAACCAACAACTTAGGGGGGAGGA
Source organism: Xenopus borealis (assembly GCA_024363595.1). Taxonomy (NCBI): domain Eukaryota; kingdom Metazoa; phylum Chordata; class Amphibia; order Anura; family Pipidae; genus Xenopus; species Xenopus borealis. The sequence goes on from CM044438.1 coordinate 74,953,136, forward strand.
TTGGTTCTGGCAAGATTGGACTATGTGGGCATGCTTATCCCTTGATCAACCCTCTTTGGGTATTGTGGCTCATAGCGGGTGAGTGCAATTTGATTGCGGGATCCACTTTGTTGATCATCTAGTACCATCTACTATACCCATCCTAACTTTGGGGCGATTTCAAACATGCAATCAACATATTTATAGAGAAAGACATATCTCGGTAACAGTATAACATTCAACTATTTTTATATAAATTCAAATAAAAACCCTTCAGATTATACTTTCAAAGTGATGCGGCCCCTGAGAGCCATGTTTGCCTATAGGGCATATAGGCGAGGTGAAACCATTAGGAAAGGATTCCATTATTTTATCAACTATGTGGGTGGTTGAAACTCTCTGGTGGGGTAAGCTATCGGTAAATATGGTTATGCGTAAAATCTGGGGGTTTAGTTCTACCAGATTATCCGGTGTATTATCAGCTTCAGGCTGCATCTTGTTGGCCGGTAGCTTTTTTATATATAAGTCCTGCTGGTTTGGTGGTGTAGTAAACCATCAACTCCATATGGGTGTGTGGGCGGCCTTGTGATGTGCCCTTTTTTCCGGGTCCTGGGTGTATCCTAGGATGTTCCCGCCAGCCCCTCATGTCCCAGGTTCAGTTTCCCTTATGCGAATATAGTTCCTATTTATGCCCTGTGGTATTAAGTCTGGGTTTTCCCTTTTGTGCCAACTTACGTGGTTGTCAGATCCCGGTCTGGGCAAGGCAAGCTCCGTCTTTCCCATCAGTCGGCTTGATCTTTCTCAGGGCCATAGGTGTATTGGGACCATTCTGAGAGGTCTGGTGTTGCAATGTTGAGTGCCTTGCAAAATCCGTGCGCCTCTGACGGTTCCTTTAGTTGGATCCATGCGCCATTGTGCCGGACCGCTAGAGCGAAAGGATAGGCCCATCTGTAGGCGATCTTGTGGGATTTCAAGCTTTCAACGAGCTCCTTAAGCAGTCTGCGTTGTAGAATAGTGGTGTAGGCCAGGTCCTGGTATAGTTCGATCTTGGCCCCTTCCATTCTTAGATCTGCGGTATCTCTGGCCTTCCGTAAGATTTCCTCCTTTTGGGAGAAGTGGTGCAAACAGCATAACACATCTCTGGGTCTCCCTTGTCTGCCTGACATTACTCTGTGAAACCTCTCTATGCGTATTAATTCCGCTTTATCCAAGCCCAGGAGTTGTCGAAAGAGGGCCTCCGTCATTTGGCGCGCATCCGTTATGTCCACTTCCTCTGGAATGCCACGGATCCTAATATTGCATCTCCTACTTCTATTTTCGGAGTCTTCCATGGCCCTGCGCAGCTTATATATTTTCCGGTCCTGCTTGTTAATTCTGGAAGTTATTTGGCTGGTTTTACTGTCTAGAGCCTGTTGTGTTGTTTCTAGCGTCGTCATCTTTTGGGATAACTTGCTCAGCTCTGTTTGCAGCGCCGTGACTTCTTGTTTAATCGACGATTTGATGTCTGATAAGAGCTGGGCCAGGTCGGATTTGTTAGGTAATTCCGACAGTAGTGTATGTAGATTTGCGGTCTCCAGCGAGCTATGAGCTGGGGTAAGGTCGGGGCCCTGCATCTCTTCCTCGTCCGCCATGTTGGATTCTTCTGACTGTGCCGCGTCTTCTAGCGATTTTCCAAAGAATCTCTCTATATCTCGATTCTTTTTCGCTCCCGATGGCTTTGGTGTGGAGCCGGAAGATGGTGCCTTTTGGTTCCTCCTCATGCTGACTTAAATTGCAGGTAATAATATGCTTTTAGAAGAGGGTAACACCGGAGCTCCTGAGTATACGTCTGTGCTAGTGCTCCATCAGGACACGCCCCCCCTACAGAGCGATTCTTGCCTGGTACGGAAGATAAACTTATAGTTGCATATTTAATTCCAGTACCAAGGAGGAAAGTGCTGGATCCCTTGGGATTTGATACATAGTTATAAAACTTCAACCCCTCCAAAGGAACCTCAACAGTAACATACATGAGCAGAGCCATCCATGCACTTGCAAAAAAAGGGGTTGCGGGAGCACTCCAAGGATAAGTAAAAACATATTTAAAGGGATGCCCTCATGGGAATTTTTTTTTCTCAAAATGCATCAGTTAATAGTGCTGTTCCAGAAGAATTCTGCATTGAAATCCATTTCTCAAAAGAGCAAACTGATTCTTTTATATTTCATTATGAAATCTGACATGGGGCTAGACATTTTGTCAATTTCCCAGCTGCCCCAAGTCATGTGACTTGTGCTCTGATAAACTTCAATCACTCTTTACTGCTGTACTGCAAGTTGGAGTGATATCACCCCTCCCTTTCCCCCACCCAGCAGCCTAACAAAAGAACAATGGGAAGGTAACCAGATAACAGCTGCCTGATAGATCTAAGAACAGCACTGAGTAGTAAACCCCATGTCCCACTGCCGACTATTCAGTTACATTGAGAAGGAAAAACAACAGCCAGCCAGAAAGAAGTTCCCTCTTAAAGTGTTGGCACAAGTCACATGACCAGGGCAGCTTGGAAATTGACAAAATGTCTAGCCCCATGTCAGATTTCAAAACTGAATTTCAGTGCAGAAGTCTACTGGAGCAGCACTATTAACTGATGCGTTTTGAAAAAAGCATGTTTTACCATGACAGTTTCCCTTTAAATACAATGAGTATGCTACTGATATGGCCAAATTAATTATAAACATAGAGAAAAAGAAGAGGGCTTGATTAATACACATTCCCTGGTCCCCTGCCTCATAGGTAATCCATTATTTATGCAAGTGCATGTATTTACAAAAACAGGGGTTTTTAGTTACAAAGTTATAATCATAAAATTGGTAAACCAGCATACCACTTCAAGGTAAACCCCATATGGCACTTGCATATAGAAAATGTACACATGATAAATTAACTATAGCCCTAGATACTACTGTAGGTCTTCCCAAGATGTCACCCAAGTAACTCTTAAAGTAATTAATAGAATCTGTCAGCAAAAAATCACCTGGCAGGACATTCCACAACCCCAATGCCTTCATAATTTTTTTTTGTTTTTTTGTGTGCGAAATGACTCTGGCATACATCTCATTTTTATATATAT
>CM044438.1:74958167-74989692 GCA_024363595.1 Xenopus borealis
TTTAATTAACATTTTTCCATTGCTTTGGGTAGTTGTAGACCTGCAAACTAGACTGTCATTGACAGCTTGTGCAGAAGGTCTGATAGCTAGTTTGAACAAAACTGATGAAACTGAAGCATTTCTGCCTAGTTCCGCTAAATAAAATAAATGTTATATTGCCCTGATTAGGAGGTCTGGTCAAAGCAAAAACATTTTAGCATCCTCCATAACTAGGGCTGCTGTGTCTTGGCTATGTCTAGTTTCACTGCTTCTCTGTGTCTCTTTGGTTAGAGAAACATTATGGCTTCTAGTGTTTAAATAGTTTTCCCCGGGAAAAAAAAAGCAGTTTGGTCAGACAAAACTAAAAACAGTATTTGGGGGCTTTTTCTAGGTTTTTCCAACAGTGTTATGGCTGCCTCATATACAGAAGAAGGGAGTATACTTTGTGCGAAACATATTAAGATACATTATGTAAGTAGGGTGAAAGACTCTCAAGATTGTCTCTTGTATTCTTCAATGGGAACACCTTTTAAGTAACTTATCAAAATTCTGACAGTCAAGAAAGTGTTAACAAACTAAAACATTTATACAGGGGCCATCCTGCTGCTCTCACCCCAACTTCCCCCAACCCGCACTTACCCCCACTGTTGGCACCAACCCCCAACCACTGCAGCACACCACTCACCCACCACTGCTGCCACCTGATTCAATCTGCTCCGATCTTCTTCATCAGGGACTGGGTAGGAGATTTAGATATCTGTCGAAATCTTCCACACAGTGGCCAGCATGATGCACCCAAACATCTGCCATCGGTGGCCTGCCCACAAATCCAGACCTGAATTTATCAGAACAGGTGATCGTGTCAATCAGACACACCAAAGATGTGTGGATCAATTCTTTCTCTCCCTCTCCCTCTTTCTTAATATAGTGGATGTATGTACAAGTACAAAACTGTGTAAAATGTCTATAAAATAAGTTTTAGGCTACAGAGATGGGTAATCCTTCCACTCAAATGAGTATCACCCCACATAGATCATTTAAATCAGTCTGAAAAAATATGATGTTTCAATCAGTCAGTGTCTGGATAATGATTCAAAGACTTTGCTTGCCTTGAATGTTGGCTCTCAGAGAATATTACTGAGAATCCATCTCCTTTCAAAAGCTTACACAGAACTTCATTTCAAACAGTCATAAAATATACTTGAGTCCGATCTCCCACAAAGCTTAAACAGATGCCCAGAGGGCTCTGCATGTTATATGTTTTAAAGGATTTTCATTTAAGAGGCAAGACAGGAATTTCCATTTACTAAAGAAAATATTTACAAGACAAATTAAGATCTTTTTCTCTCTTACAGAATATATATAAAGATGATTTTCTTTTATCTGTGCACAACAACCTGTTGTTGTACTATATGTGGATTTAGTACTTACAGGATAGTTGTGCATCTCCACAATAAGCCTTTTTACTGCATACAATGTTGGATGGGCCCAAGGAGATGGCTCTTGCCAATGGTGATTTACTGTAAGTCAAAGCCCATTAGTGAACATCTAAGAGAAAAGTAGACATTTAATTCCATTCCATTCAAGTGCTAATCTGCGACCCCCTTTTAAACTGTACATAGCGTAAGGTACAAAACTTGTTTTCTATCAACCAAATATGATGTTATAATTACAGCATGTTTACTTTTGTTACCATATACTTACTGTATAGAAAGATGTGGGGAGATGAGAAATAGTTTGAAGCCACTGAAAATAAAATTGTGATAGCTTTAAGGATTATTAACACAAACAGGGATATGTATGGATTTAAATATGATGTACTGTCACCTTTTACTGGTACATACAGTACTGTGCAATTGCTTCAAAAGCAGTACTAATCTTCAATTCTAAGCCAGTTCTTGTGTAGTCATAAGTGGCCTGCCACCATTCAGTCTGAATAAGGCAACAGGGTACACATCAGATAACATGTAAGCCTGGTAGAATACAGTGTAACTATTGAATATAAAAGACCCTTTCTGATAATATAGGACATTTGTTATTAAGAAATGGTTTTTGTAGGTGCTGTCCCAGCCATTGGTGAGCACATGAGGTTCAGTAAATATGTAAGTATGTTGTCTCCAGAATGCAACTCAATGTCCTTCACTTACAGTGTTGCAAGCGTTTGTGTAAACCCCCTTGTTCAGCAGCCTGGAGTTATTTCTCTTTATTAAGGTGGAGTGCACTTGGCTGGAGCCCTGTAAAACAGCAGGGAAACACACTGCTGCTATCATATACACAGCAAGGCCACAAGCCCATCATAGACACTGGACCATCACTTGATGGTTTAGGGATGGCACATTACAGAGATATAGGGGCAAGTTCACTAAAGGATGAATGTTGACATGTGAAGACTTTGCCACACTTCATGCCACTTTGTGAGACACTAATTCAAAGCACTTATGCTAAATCATAAAAATATGAAGTTACATCTTGGCAGCTGAATACTGGTGAAGTTTCGCTAGCATAAATTCGTCAGAGTGAGTATTTCATAGCGAACTATCTCGAATGTTCATTTCTGCCAAGGAAACTTTGTTAGTACACTTATGCTGAGGTCATTTTAAATAGGGTGGGTACATATAGGTCCTATATATGTCTTGATTGGAGATGATGGTGCAAATGCTTGAAGTGTCCACTTATTAGTAAAAATATCCAAGGAAGCAAAATAATGAAAACAGAGATCCTCTAATGCCCTAGACATGACTCACCCCTCAACTGTTTAAAAATATATTGAAACAATTAAAAAAATATTTAACAGTTAAAGGGATCCTGTCATGGGAAAACATGTTTTTATCAAAACCCACCAGTTAATAGTGCTGCTCCAGAAGAATTCTGCACTGAAATCCATTTCTCAAAAGAGCAGATTTTTTTATATTCAGTTTTGAAATCTCACATGGGGATAGCCATTTTGTCAATTTCCCAGCTGTCCCAGTCATGTGACTTGTGCCAGCACTTTAGGAGGGAACTGCTTTCTGGCAGGCTGTTGTTTTTCCTTCTCAATGTAACTGAATAGTATGCAGTGGGACATGGGTTTTTCCTATTCAGTGCTGTTCTTAGATCTACCAGTCAGCTGTTATCTTGTTGTAATGACCTGCCTGGAGTTGAACCAGGGAACCTGATGTTTCTAAGCTGTTTGTCTTACCATTGCTCTATGTGAGCAGTCAGGTTTTGCCCTGGTTCACTCCTATTGCTATACATGTAACTGCAAGTAAGGCAGGGCTTTGTTCAGCTGTTATCTATCACACCCATGTGATCAGCATAAGCCATTAGACTGCCTATAAAGACCCCTGCCCTGCACTGAATCATTGCCCAATATAGGTTCTGCTATTGTGAGTTCCTGGGTGTGATTCTGCTTTATTCTAGTGTTTGACCTTCTTGCCTGTGACCTCGACTACGCATCTGTCCTGATTCGGTACTGTATTTTCTGACCCTGGTTATTGACCTGGCCTGTCCCTTGACTACGCTTCTTGTCCTCCATTCCTGTACCACGTGCGGTTCCCTTGCTCGCCCAGAACTCTCCCCCTAGTCCTCTCACATTAAGACCTGGCGGCATCCAATTAGCTGAGGGCTCCTCCCGAAGTGAAAGGCGGCTGTTAAAGGCAGAAGAGTGAGCTGTGACCGGGACCTTGGGGTTTGTTCTGGGTTTTGGGATACCAATCGTTACACTTGTGTTAGGGAGCTGTTATCTGGTTACCTTCTCATTTTTCTGTTGTAAGGCTGCTGGGTGGGGGAAAGGGAGGGGGGATATCACTCCAACTTGCAGTACAGTAGTAAAGAGTGATTGAAGTTTATCAGAGCACAAGTCACATGACTTGGGGCAGCTGCGAAATTGACAATATGTCTAGCCCCATGTCAACATTTTTCCCATGACAGTATCCCTTTAACTTTTAAACACAATCCTACTTTAAAATATGAATACAGGATATGATGTCACTGACAGAAGATTGAGGAGAATGTTGCTTTATTTTATCAGTTCGCCAGGTATAAGCTGGCAAAGGAAACTCTGACAAAAGGGGCAACGTAATGGAAAATTCACACTTTAGTGAACGGTTATTCGCCTGATCAAAAATACGCCTGGTGACAGGGCATGAAACTTTGTTAGTGATGTACTGTACTTTCCCTACTGAATTGTTCTCTACTCCTGTTAGTAAATTGCAGATGTTCCTGCAGATTGGATTTCTAGCGATGGCCACTTTGCTCTTTTGTGAATTTGCTTCATAGTCTGGTATATATTCTCCATTAATGTAATCTATGATATCAAACAATCAGGTTTAGCTTCTGTAAGAACGTGTAACCTGTTTTGGTCCTAATATACATTTGTATTAACACATTTCAATTATAAATCCTGGTAAACTTTTTGTACAGACCAAAGGTTTCCCTTCCTATTATTCCTTTTAACCTTTAGCAAATCAGGAATATTTGTAAATGGCTTTGATATAACTGAATTAAATGAAGAAGAGAGGGCATTATCTTCAGCCATTTAGTTGTGACTTATAAGCGTGTCTGTTTGGATGGAAAACTACTCTGTTAATGGATGGCGGATTCCTCCATTAAACTGCAGCAGATAAACACACTATTCTCCTCCTATGTCTATGGACATATAAACAGAAATAGCACATTAGGGAAAAGTGAGATGACACATTAACAATATCAGGCATGAAACACACTGTTCTGTCAGTGTTTGTTCTGCCATCTGTTGACAAGAGATTAATTTCAGATTTGTAATTACAAAAGACATAGAAGTAAACAAGCAATGTGGCCAAGTAACAGGAAAATCAGTATATCAAGTGGTGTTAGTGGTAGAGAAGTTTTGATAACCTCTGGATGGATGTGTAATTTGACCACACCTTGATTGCTAAGATAATTTCTGGAGTCTAGGGACGAATTTATTAGAGATTGAACTGGAGAATTTAAGATCCCAAGCAGTTTATCTTTTATGGAAATTAGCAATATTACTGACTGGAATTTTTTCTGACAAGCAGGAAAGTATTAAAGAATTGATGAATTTATGGAAGCCAGTAGATATGCCAATGCTCTGATGTGCTTTATTTTTCTTTTAAAACTGATTTTTTTTAAAATAGAATTTAGTTAATTTTATTTAGTTCTCTTATTTATAGTGATGGGCGAAAAATTCGCCGCCAAAAATTCGCTGCCAAAAATGAGTCACGCGTCGTTCTTGACGCGACGCGCGCCGAAAACGACGCGCGACTCGTTTCGCGAATTTTTCGCCAATTCGCGAATTTCTCTGGAAATTCGCAAATTTTCCGGCGAAGCGAAACGCGGCCATTTCGCCCATCACTACTTATTTATAAACAAAGATGTAAGGCAATGCAAAACATAGCAAAACAGAGGAGGAATAAATAGTGGGTGTGTGAAAACTACGCAATACAGTTAACATGCACATTTTATGATTTGCACATATAAGTATGGGATTTGTTATTTGGAAACCCTTTATGCAGAAAACTCAGAATTATGGAAAGGCCATCTCCCATAGACTCTATTTTATCCAAATAATCAAAATTTATTAAAATGAGTTCCTTTTTATCTGTAATAAAATACACTGATAAATCTGAAGTTTAGGGTCTCCAAATAGAAAGTGATAATTTACCACATTTAGGAAGAGGCCCAGGTGCTCCATCCTGAGCCCTCAGCACTAGGAGCGGACAAACCGAAAAAACCTTGGGAGCAGGCACTCAAAGAAAGCAAAATTCCACCAGGAAGATACAGTAAATTCAAAGTGAAAAGTTTATGTCCACGCATTTCATATCATAAACACTTAGGGGCAAATTTATCATTATTCACGAATTCGAGGGCTTTTAGGCAGAAATTCAGTAGTAATTCGACTATTGAATGGTTATCAAATAGTTTTAGGATATTTTTCGAGCGCTATTCGATCACTTGAAAAATTTGTACGTTAGAACGATTTCACGAAAAAATCGTGACATTTCATTTGATTGTTAGAAAAATTCGTATGATTCGAACGATCGAGGCATTCGATCGTACGAATGGTATTCAACCAGATAATAGAAAAAAAAGCCTATGGGGGGATTCCCATAGGCTTCTATTGCTATTCGGTAGGTTCAATCTGGCGAAGTAGGCAGTCGAATAAAATTTTAAAGTTGAAGTACTTCGATCATCGAATGGTCAAATGATCGAATATTTGATAATTCAATCTATTCGATCTATTCGATACGCTCAAATTTTGCATATTCGATGATCGAAGTGTGCATATTCGAATATCCGATAAATTTGTAAGATCGGAATTCGATCAAATTCGATCAAACTTCAAATTATTCAAGTGAATTTTGTAAATCTGCCCCATAATACTTTACTTAAGTGTTTACTACATAAACCTCATAATGTTGTGGACACAATAAACTCTCCACTGCACTAGAACAAATATGTTAGTCCATGTGCATCCAGTGCTGATATTTGCACATGCATGTCTATCCTCCTGAACTTGTATGCACACATTGACACAATCCTCTGCATGCATGTTCTCAACACGCTCATTATGCATGCACATATGTTGTAAATAGACACAGAGGCCTTCAAGGTGATCATCTTTCAGACCCTGAACAGTCATTGTTGTATTGATTCCTGGTTCTGACTACTGCCTTGTTGTTTTGTTCCTCCCTTTTGGATTATCCTCTACTGATCATTTCTGGTTTCTGACAGCTTCCTTGCTGTGGATTTGATTTAAGGTGGCCATAGACGCACAGATAATATCGTACGAAACGAATTTTCGTACGATATTCGGTGCGTGTATGGTGGGAAATGAGTCGACCGATATCGTCAGAGGATTAAGATATCGGTCGGCTGGTTGATCGGACTGGACGGAAAATTTTGATCGGATGCCTTTGAAAGCAGCCTGAACATCGGCCATTGTTAGTGGTGAATCATCAGATACAAGTAGAATTCTATTGTTTTATACCTGTATATCTGACGATTCAGCTCTACACGTGTGTGTTGAAACGAATGATCTTTCTTGGAAAGATCTTTTCCGAGAAAGATCGTAATTGTTACGTCTATGGCCAGCTTAAGTCTCATGTTGCTTCTAAAAGTTTTTAGTTCAACGGTTACATGTATCTGAAGTTCTAGTGATGAACGAAAATGCCACCCATAAAAGGAAGTATAAAAATGTTTCCTTGTTCTATGAGCAAATATACAGATCACACCTGATCACACCTGTCTTACAAAACAGGGCACAAGGCACAGTGCATTATGAAATGGTTGCCCAGATAACTGCTGACAAAAAAACTCGCCTTAAGAAAAAATGACAACTGACTTGGCATTTGGAGCGGGAAATATTTGTCACATGCGTAAAAAAATGATTGCACATTAAAAAATGTTGACACCTTCAGTATTTTAAGCCATTTTGCAATTCACTCGTCACTTACCAATACTTTACACTAATAGCAACTGAATTGTGAGTCTTTAATAATGCCTTTATTAATGTCACAATTAGCACCAGCTTTAGCAAATAGGCCAAGTCTTCACAGATAGTGATGGGCGAATCTCCCGAGATTCGCTTCGCCGAATTTTTCGCGAATTTCTAGAGAAATTCGCGAAACGGCGAAAAATTCGCGAAACGAGTCGCGGGACGATTTTGTTGCGCGTCGCGTCAATTTTGTCGCGCGTCTGTTGCGCGTTGCGTCAACTTTGACGCGTCGCGTCGTTTTCGGTGCGCGTCGCGTCAAAAATGACGTGCGACTGACGCGCGACTCGTTTTCAGCGAATTTTCGCCAAGCGAAATTTCGCTGGTGATTCGCGAATTTATTCGCCAGCGGCGAATCGCGGGAATTCGCCACGAATTCGACCTAGGCGAATAAATTCGCCCATCACTATTCACAGACTAATTCAATGCTGGGTAAACATTCTGCGTTGTGGATACGGAGCATGGAAAATGGCACCAGATTTTTTTGCACTTTGCATGAAGTACTGCTTTGACAAATTTATTTCTGGAGGCAGAAAAACATGTTCATTGTATAGTATATTTCACTGGCTAAATGAAATACAATCATTACTAAAACAATCCACTTGGTGGAGCCCAGGTTTATAGACACATCCACAACATGGAAATAAACTGCACGCACCATTGACTGGGTATCAGAAAAGAACTGTAAATCTCTAGAGGTCTTAACTGAGCAAATCATTTCTCAGAAGACAGACAAAAGGCCCTTTTCACTTCTGATTCAAGTGTTTATTGTTTTAAATGTAGCATTTGAGATTTATTTTACTTAACTTTACGATGCTATGAGTAGTGATATATAATTTTGACAGACCATATATATTTTTATATATGCTGCTCTCGCAGTTACCAGTTATGGGAAACAAGTTAGACTTGGTCAGAGGAAAATAGAGCTTGATTACTTTCAAAAGCCTTTACACTGCTAGCTTCATACACAAGGACACGTAAAGCATTAATCGCAATTTAGCACAAAAAAAATATGCATTTTATGTTACACTAGTGTTTAATTACACAGCACGTGCTGTGCTATAAAAGTTTCACTGATGGTAATGGATACAATTTTCATAGAGAGTTTATTGCTTTCCAACAGAAGCTTACATGGCACAGGACTGTTAGAATGTACCCCTGGAGCTCCTTTATTTTAGAGCTTCCATTATACAGATAGCAGCACTGTTATAGTTGACCCATTTAGCTGTTAAATCTATAAGAAGACATTGCCTCAAAGATCAGGATAGTAGTAAACTACAAAAAAGTACATAGTACCAACTAGTTTCCTAAACCTGGAAATATTTTCATTCAAGAAGGCCATTCAATTGCTTTCCTATCACTTCTGAGGCCAGGCAGAACATCTCAGGCCAATGGGCAGTTTGATTGCATAGGTAAGGGATTTACCTCTTTTATCAGAACACAGCACAGTTCTAACTTACTCAATTAACATTAAGAGGTTTAGGGCCCTTACACACGGGCGTTTTTACCTGCACTCCCCTGCGTTCCATTTTGCTGTGTTCAGCCGCAGGGGAGCGCAGGTATAGACGCACTCAATTATTTTCAATGGGGCTGTACACACACGAACGCATGTAGGCACCAAACGCAGGAAAAATGCAGCATGTTGCGTCTGAACCTGCGTTCGGCGCTTACACGCGTCTCGTGGGTACATCCTCATTGAAAAGAATGAGGTGCGTCTAGACCTGCGCTTCCCTGCGGCTGAACGCAGCCAAACGCAACGCAGGGGAGCGCAGGTCCAAAACGCCCGTGTGTAAGGGCCCTTAAACACATTATTAATTACAGACATTTAATTATTATTCTAAACTGGAGAGTTGGTTAATAACTAAAGCTGGCCAGAGATGTGCAGATATACCTGCAATATCGGACAAACAATCGTATGTCCCATTCTCCCGACCTGTCACTAATCTTTCAGATTAAATAAAGTAGTAAAAGAACAGATGAGATGATGTTCTGCCCTGACAGCAATTGTTCTAAAGTTATGTCCAACAAAAGCTGGTGACAGTCTCCCACTGATATTGGCAGCTCAGTAATACATGCAGAGATATTATTGGCAGGCGACAAAAATTTTCTATCCTGTCCGAAATCATATGAAAAGGAGATTCAAATGCACTGTCACTACCCTGCCACCTTACAGTGTTTTACAAACTCAACTTTTTTTTATTTCAAAAGGTGGCAACACTAGTTATACATTGATTTCCTAAACTTAAAAAAACAAACCTCTCCCTACCCTTCACTTCTGATGCCTAGACAAATAAAACCCAGTCAAATGTGGTTATCATATGGCAGCACAATTATAGCTTACATCTAGGGGAGATCCAGACTCCTCTGACACCCCCCTCTTCCCCATGCTCATCTTTTTAGCTCCAGGGGGGTCTACACAGCTTTGAAAACTGGAAACTTGGCTATAAAATGTGCCAGGTGCTGTTTTTTTCTTCCCCTGGTAACTCATGGGGTGCTGACATCTGAAGTGAGTTTCTCAACTCGCCTCATTGATGCAGTGCCCCTGCATATACATTAGCAGTAGAGATTCCTTCATAATGTATCTACTCTCTCAGCCCTCTGTCCTATTATTTTTATTCCTGGTACCTCCTCCATTATGCATCAAACAATAACAAGCTAAGACTATATATATAAGAAGATAAATGTGGCTCTTTTTAGGTTCCTGGTAAGGCCTCACCTTAATTATGCAGTGCAATTTAGGGCTGCAGACCTTAAGAAGGATATTAATAAGATTTACGGAGTGCAGGGATGTGCAATGAGACTGGTAAAGGCAAAGGAACAATTAAACTATTTTTTTGGAGTTATTTTCTATGGTGAAAAAGAGCTTTCGAGGGGAAATCAAAGACCACAAGAGGCCACCCCTTTAGACTTGAGGAAATTGACTTTCATTTGAAGCAGTGAAGGTGGCTCTTCATGGTGAGGACAGTGAGATTGTGGAATGTTCCTGTGATTATTCTATCTAGACGTTGATGGTGTATACATTATCTTTCTTACTTTTACATTACCTTTCTTACCCCCATGTTCCTCTATGAGGGAGCTGCCGTATTTGTGCAGCAGGAGTCCTTAGCAAACTGACAGGTTGAGACAGTCAGGTTGGCAAAACAATCAGGTTTAGGAAGGAACAATTACTCACAAAAGCAGAGCTATCAGTGAAAAATCAACATGACCTATAGGTAGCTTTTAATGTAGATTAATATTTTGAAAACAAAAAAGTGGTACAGACACAAAAATTTTTTGTGTCTGTACCACTTTAACATCTACATTTAGTTAGTATAGTTAGTGGTAAATATAGTTTATATAAGTAGGCTTAAAGATTGTCTGTTGTGTGTATGATATGTGCGCTGAGGTTGTACTTGAAGGACTTGTCTTTTTTCAACCCAAATTAACTACATAACTATGTAACCATGGTTCACTATGTCCTTTTTCAACCCTCCTTAATACATATCATCATTGACTGAGGGTAGACCATGAATGTTGGCTTAAAGAGCTGAAGCAGAATGGAGGACTGAAAGCAGTTCCTTGATAGATGATGTCACATTTACACTTACTACTTAAGCTAGCCATAGACGCAACAATCCGATCATATGAATCCTTGATTCGTATGATCTTCGGACCATTTGTGGAGTGTCCCAACGTGAGTTGTGCCATGCCGATCAGTCGTTCAGTCGATCAGACAGGTTAGAAGATCTCTGTCGGCTGCCGATCATATCTCTGCATGTATTGCTGATCTGACGATTTTCAGTGGGAAGCTGTCACCAGCTTTGTCGGACAGAAATTTTGGTGCGATTGCAGTCAAGGACTGACCATCAGCTGATCTGTTCTTTTACTGCTTTATCTGATCTGAAGGTTAATGGCAGGTTGGTGGCAGGTCAGATCTTTAGTGACGCAACATTTTTTAAAATAAGAGAACCCTCATTTTACAACATTTTATACTTCTGGAGGCTCTTTTAATTAAAGCATCACATCATAGAACATTGCCACTTTCTACTTTACTGTATGGAAGGAGGTTATGTCTTTTCAAATAGAGGTCTGTTTACTTTTTAAATGCAGCTGTAAAGGTTAACACAATTATTTTTTTTAAGTCTGCATGAAACTGTGAAAAGCCATCTGCCATCAACATAAAAGGTGATGTCTTATGATACCATTCCTATAAGGGCTGTGAGGCATAAAGATAAGATTGAACAGAAGCTGCAGAACAGGCGGTAATCAAATATAGGATCAAATTGGAAACCATTGGAAATCCAATAAAGAATGAAAGGTGCTGTGATTGAATTTCTCTAGAAAGCATTAAATTCCCAGCAGTGGCATCACTGGCAAGTGCAAATGTTATGGAGATTTGAAAGTAACCTTGGAGAACAAGTGGTCCTTCAATCACATGGCAAAGCCATACTTCCATAGTGGGGTGGTTTTCCTCAGCCATAAAATAGCTTAAATGGATTCCAGCTACTAGTGATGGGTGAATGTAATCGCCTTCGGTGAATATGCAGCAATTTCCCGCGATTCACGAAACGCCAGAAAAATTTCGCCTGGCGAGAAATTCGCTGGTGTTTTGTTTTGGATGCAGGCTGCTGTGTTTCGTGAATTTTTTGCCCCAGATTCGCAGATCACTATCAGCTACTTCTCATCCTGAGCTAACCATATTTACATTGTGTTGTATAGACAGTCCATCATTTTACAATAAACTTCATTTATGCAGTATAGACAAATTACTACATTTCACATGGACCTAAATTTGAATGAAACACTGGACTGTGTACCGAACAAATACAAAGTTGGAACTAGGAACTGTAGCTACTGTATAATACAATCTGTTATCACAATGTATATGAATGACATAATTCTGGCACAATTGTATATTATTTTTTTACTACAGGGCACACCTCAATACCTGAGTTTTTTGTATACTAAATTTAAAATGAAAGGAGCTTCATCAAATGACTGAAGAGTCTGCTTTGCCTACAGTGTCGGACAAGACCCACCTGGACTGCTGCTTCAGGGCCTCTCACCCCAGTCCTCTAAATTCCACCCCCTGGTGCACACTGCCTACCTTACAGTTCCTCCTTGCAGCTGTGATCTGGCTGAGGGTAAGCACTGGTTCCCACAGTTCTCAGCAGGGGACGCAGATCTGGGTTGGTGGGGTCCACAAGGTCCATGATAACCTGGGCCCACTGGATTTTTCCTAGTGTCCAATCTACCCATGCTTGCCTAAAGAGCAATTGCGTGTGTTTCAGATTTTTTTTTATATGCTCCAAAATGCACATATTACAGTTAAGGAAATGTGATTGTCTCGTGGTCTGACATTTTATGTTTCATCACTGAATTTGCAATAAATAAGAAGGTATCCATTATATAAAGTGTAACAAAAAGAAATGCACTAGAAGGCATAATGGAGATAATATGATGTCTACAGCAAGGAGACTTAATTTACGAACAGGATCAGATCACTTGTCTCACAAAACAGAGATTTTTTAAGGCTAAAGGAATACATTGATTTACCTCTACTACTGATTCATCAGTTTAAGTGGTAAATATTTACCATTCATGAGTCAAAGCTAGTGATGGGCGAAAGGGGCGAATTCACGGCGAATTCCCGCGATTCGCGAAACGCCAGCAAAAATTCGCAAAAAAAAAAAATGAGTCGCGCGGCGAAAATGACGCGACACGGCGGAAACGACGCGTCGCGCGTCAAAAACGACGCACGACTCGTTTCGCTAATTTTTCCGCCAATTCGCGAGTTTCGCTGGAAATTCGCTTATTTTTCGGCGAAGCGAAACGGTTGAGATTCGCCCATCACTAGTCAAAGCTTTATGTAGTCTTCTATGTGTGTAGGATTATAGCTCTTTCTTTAAATTAGTGTAAATGCTGTATAACATAGGTTGTAGATTACTCACTGTATTTTATACTGTAGACACAATATCATGGACGGTTTTATTGATCAATCAAAAAAAAAACCAGAAAAGCAATCCAAAATTAACTATAATATATACACACACATGCAATGAGATAAACTTTCAGCACTGAACATGTTACACAACATAAAAGTATCAGCACCATCTTTTTGACATTCGGTTAGTGTTTTTGCCCAGCGAGCACCCAAGGGCCTTAGCATTAAAACTCTGTTGTTTGTGATAAGGTCATAGATCAGGAGATAGCTGAGCTTACAAGCAGAATGGAAAAACATAAATAATTTTACCCAGAGGTAAAATACATAAAACTCAAGAAAAGCGCTCAACGTGAATACACACCTGAGAGGGCGGTTAGGACTGAAGCTTGACATGTCATTAAAGATGAGAGATGATTACTGAGCTGCTCTGCCCTACCCTCTGACACCAGGTCTCAAAATGCAAAAAGTTTATGGTCACTGTTTAACTGATGGGAAAGTTTCTAAGGTTATGTAAATTGCAACACATTCTTGATTTTCTAAAAACTTGAAATCTCCGTTACTGACTTTTATTACATTCCCCTATACGTACCATACCTTTAAACAATCGTTTCAAGATAAGCTTGGAAAAGATCTTAAAATATTTCAATGTCTATGGTCAACTTTAGGGACCAGAATTGGGACGGTGCTAGGGGCATGGCATCACATTGGTAAATAAGTTGCTGTTCAAACTATTCACTCCACACTCAATAAAAGTATTTATCTTTCATCTTTAGATTAGATTCTTTAGGCTTCTTTACACCCGCTCACTTTATATTTTCCTATCAGGTATTAAGCAAAGCCATTTGTTTTTCTAATTTTTAATCGGACCATGATCAGAGAAGCTTAGCCCCAATACTTTTTTGCATATATTTTTGTTCCAATTATGCCTCACGCAGTCCAGCCTGAAGAGAGACAGGTCAGACTGGAATTTCCCCTTGAGGTAATACAAAAAGTGAATATGATAATAAAGTTTGGGTTTTTCTCTGGGCACAAAGCCAAGTCTTGTTTCTCGGTTCCTAATTAGAATAAATCTGCTTTTAAAGGAGAGCTAAATCTTAAATAAAGAAGTAGGTATATATGTTATACATTATGTTTTGGGCTTCTGTACCAGACCAAGGCAACCACATCCCTTTAGCAGGGAAGATCTGTGCTCCCAAAATGCCCTAGTAGCTCCCCATCTGTTCCCTTCTGCTGATTCACTGCACATGCTGCTGTCACTTACTGAGCTTAGGTACCCACTTATACAATATACACATGGAATAGAAATGTCTTAATATAAGGTTGATTAGTAATTAATACAGACAACTACTACATGGCAGCACCGAAACCAATGCAATTAGCATCAGAATTTAAATATCAGCCCTGTTGCATCAGCTTATGTTAGACAACCCTAATTTTCTGCTTGATAATTTGCAACAACCCCTAAGCTTAGCTTCTCAACATCTGCTCAGAGCCCACTGAGCATGTGAGTGTCACAGACACTTTCCAAGATGGTGACCCCCTGTGACAAGTTTGAAGTCTTGGATAATTGCTGCTATTGAGAAACTTTAGGCTGGTGCAATAAGTCCAGTTTATAAAATATGGCATTTTTAGCCACATTCATTTTTAGGGTTCACTTCTCCTTTAATGAGCTATGTGCACAGACTTAAACCAATGGAAAACCCCATTGCAGCATAAGGGCTTTCAATGGCTTTTCATTGTCAGCATCTAGGAGCCCCTGATTGACAAAAATAAGCTGTGTTTGTTTGCATATTCTCTCTTTGTCTAGGTGGGTGTCCTTCCACTCTCTGAAACCATACAAGCAGGCAATTGATTAATGCTGAAAGTTGACCATAGCGACTGTAATAGGGGCATACATGTCAACTCTCCCAGTTAGTTTATATAAACAAGCTACTTTGTAGCCATGGGGGCAGCCATTCAAGATGGAAAAAAGAAGAAAAGGAACAGGTAACATAGCAGATAATCAAAAAAATACCATAGTATTCCACAGGGCTTATCTGTTATGTGCTATGTAACCTGTGCCTTTTATCTTTTTTCAGCTTGATGGCTGCCCCCATGACTGCACAGCAACTTGTTGGTGGTGGGGTTTAGCTTGCTCATTGATATTTAGAAATGTTCTAGATTGGGTCATTGTTTTTCTAGATGTTAAAAAAGGCTCTATTGCTTTGCTGTAATTAAAATCGGATACAATACACTTTTTTATTCCTGACCTCATGATCTGTTTGAAGCTATTGAAGCGCATGGCAGCAAAAAACTGTTATGTGCATGGCACACTTCTAGGCATCTCTTTGTAATTAGAGCTGAATATATTAAATATTAAGCTATTTCTAAAGTAAGAAAACAATCAATTCATGTGGCAGGTTCCATTTACTTGTATCGTCAGGGCACATAAGTGTAAATTACCCCTTTAAAATGTGAGTCTACACAACATTTATTTTGTATAATGGACCACAAATTAATGTGCAGCCTCTGTGATGTGTTCAAACATAAAATGTAAGCTTTGCCTCTGCATGCATTTGCACAGCACAGTGCTCAGCTGAGTGAATCCCAACTGTACATGTAGATACATCAATCTCCCTAACTGAGAAGCTCAGCAGTCTGCTAGGGAAGACTTGCATTTGTAAGAGAGATAGTAGACAAAAACAATGAGACAAGGTTAAGGAGAAGCTTGAAGGAGAACAGATAGCAAATGAATAAGTAATGTTTAAGTGCCCAAGTTTGATTCTCTTGGCAAAGATGTATGACTTGGATGAATTTTTCTCACAATATGTCTCCAAAGCAACAGAACAGCAGTTTAATCATGATAAAGTGACATTTGGCCAACAATCATGGAAGAGTTAAATGGTAAAATGCAATCTGTCAGGCACTTTATTGAAAAGTATTTTTTGGCAGATTTAAACCCCCCACACACACACCAAAAATTTTTGCAAGTGCAGGAGTACGGGAGACAAAACACAGATCCAAATGGTGTACTGTACAACTGTGAAATGCAGAAGCTGCTGAACACAATAAATAAGCATCGCTTTGAAAATTTATTCTGCCCATTGCTAATTCTTGCTATTATAAAGCACTAATACGTTTTTTTTTTATTTTTCCCTGAACTCATCCCATTTCTCTTCTTGAAAACAAGGTATTTTCTTTAATGAATTGCTCTGTATAAACATCCCTTCCCTTGACAGGCTTTCTGTTCCTCAAACAGTGACTTGGTAGAACCAGAAAGTTGTAAAATGAAGTTGTAAAATGAAGTGCAGGATATAAAAGACATAGAGGTAGTCACAAAACTTTTAAAAATAATACCTGTACAAATAAAATAATTTGGATTTTTCATGGACCAACAATGCTGAATTAAGTGGCCTCTCTTTTAGTGTAGACAACAATGATGAGGTTTGTTGTCCAGTCACCTGGGAGTTGTATGGGGACTTATATGCACATCTAAAGATTGGTTACCCTTTATTATTTAGCTGGGCAATTAGTTGGAGGGAATTATGTATATAGTAGACATTAAGGCCGTTAAATTAACGGGCGCTAGAACATATGTAGTCAAACATTTATAAAAACAGACCTGTTCCAGTCCAAAAAAAAGTGGAAGACCATGGTGGACACCTAGAGTGCTTCTCAGCAGTTTTAAAAATACTACCGCTTCCTAAAGAGTTTGGGCAATGTTTGTTTATGGTATAGATCACACCAGTGTTTTTTTTCCACAAAAAAATGTTTGTCCTACAGAATTTCAGAGGTGACTCTGCCTCAATGTTACTTTTAGAAAAAGAGCCGCCTGACTTTGTCAGCTCAGCATCCCTGTTGCCGTAGCAACGTCGGGGACATGCGCTGAGTGATCGGGTCTCGCTTCTAACAATGCTAGATTAAATATAGGAACAGTTGGCACCGCCCACGCCTCTTGATCATTCACTCTTCACGTGCGCATGCCCATTTTCTGCCAATCATATTTATTCCTTGGCGTCCTGTAGGCGGAGTTGAGTGAGTCAGAGAGCGGGAGGTACTTTCACAGCTATGGGAGGCCAGACAATAGCTGCTCCTCTGTCACCCGCCAGCAAGCAACGCTCTATCCCTCTGCCATTGGGCAGCACAACAAAGAGGGGCGGGCAGCGCACTGGGATTTGCTGCAGCTCTCCCGTGAGGGCGGGGCTTTTAGGCAATAAATAAAGAGGCAAGACGCTCTGTGAGGAGCTGGTGGAAGTCTCTCTCTACCCCAACCCCCCATTTACCTTTACTGACTGCGCCACGGACTCCCCGGGTCACACATCCCACAGCTGGAGCTGCTCCTCTGTCACATGGTGCTTGGGCATGTGTAAAGCTGGTGGTGTCGCGGTGAGCAGAGGAGCGGCACACCGTTATGTAGCACCGGTCTTTCCATAGATTGAAGGCAGCAGATTATAAACCACTAACGGAAGTCTCTGCGCTCCAAGTGGGACATTCACTAAGATCCGAAAAATCGCTAGCACGGGCTTCGCGAGCGTTCACCGCACTTCGCCAGGCAAATTTTCACCTGCGCTACGCAAATTCACTAAAGTATGAATTTACGCTCTGGTCGGCGAATGGTTACGTATTTACGCTAGTGTTACTTCGCTAGGCATAGCGCAATTTCGCTAGCGAAGCCGAATTTGCATACGGCGCAAATGCTATATAATAAAGTTCAAGTGTCTCTGCATCCAGTCCCTGTGCCCCACGGACAGCCAGCGTGAAGCGTCTAACGGTAGCGTGACATCAAATCGTAATCGCAAATTCGCAAACACCGACTCTGGCAAATTTACGCTAGTGAAGTAGATAGACTTGCGCAACTTCGCACCCTTACGCCTGGCGAAGTTGCGCACTGGCGAAGGATCGTAATTACGCAAATTCACTAAGATCAACTTTTTGCTGTTCGTTAGCACTTACGCTAAAGCAATACAATAGATAGGAGTTTGAAAAAAATAGAAAAATTTTCTAAGTCCCAAAAAACGCTGTGGCGTGTTTTACCATTGTGGGTGATAGTCTGAAAAACATCGTTTTTTTTGGGGGGTGTTACCCTCCTTCCCCCCTACATTTCCTGACATATGGCAACACTACTATATAGGGGGCACATGTAGGGCAATAGAACAACTTTATTTTTTTTGATTAAAGGTGTCCTGGGCATGTGTAGTGGCTGTAACATACACTTCTTTTTCAGACTATTGCCCACAATGGTAAAACACGCCACAGCGTTTTTTGGGACTTAGAAAAATTTTCAATTTTTTTTTTCAACCGCCTATCTATTGTATTCTATCTACTTCGCTAGCTAAAATTCGCCAGAGTTGGTGTTCGTGAATTTGCAATTACGATTTGACGTCACGCTGGCAAATTTGCGCTAGCGTTAGACGCTTCGCGCTGGCTGTCTGTGGGGCACATGCGCAGTAGTGCAATCCCACGGACAAAGGGACTGGACGCAGAGACACTTGAACTTTATTATATAGGATAGTTGTGTTCAGAATAATAGTAATCTGGCATCTCTAATCAGTCACTGTTTTTGGTAGAAATTATATTTCTGCATGGCAAATAATTTATTAGTAAGTACTGTATAGTAGAGTAATAGAAAACCAACAGATTCAACAGTCATGACATACATGAAGGTGATTCTGTGTAACTGAATCATTAATTGAGGCTTATACAAAATAATAATAGTTTGTTCTAAATAATAGACTTGTGCAGTTCAATGAGTGAGGTCATTCATTCTTTGACAAAACAGGTGTCAATTACAGCCCAAATGTAAGGAAGGAACGCAGCTAATCTTGTGCATGCTGGTTATAGTGCATTTCTCTCTGAAAATAAAAATGGGTCATTCCAGACATTGTTTTAAAAGAACAGCGTACTTTGATTAAAAAGTTGATTGGCGAGGGGAAAAACATATAACGAAGTGCAGAAAATGATAGGCTGCTCATCAAAAATAATTTAAAATGCTTTAAAATGGTAACCAAAACCTGAAAGACGTGGAAGAAAATTAAAAACAGCAAACAGAAGTGATAGAAGGCAAAATGGGAAAGTCTCAGCCAATGATCAGCTCCAGGAAGATCAAAGAATGTCTTAAGTTACCTGTGAGTACTGTTACAATTAGAAGAAGACATTAGAAAAGACGTGCTTGAGAGGTTACAATTTGCCAAAGAACGCAGTGGTTTGTCTAAAGAGAAATTTTGTAAACTGATGAAAGCAAGATTGTTCTTTTAGGGTCTCGGGACCACAGACAGTTTGACAACCCCCAAATACTGAATTCAATCCATAGTACACTGAAGACAATGAAGCAAGCATAATGATACATGATTGTTTTTCAAACTATGGTGTTGGGCCAGGACGATTCTGGGGCTGCCACCTGAGGAAGCAGCACAGATGCTGCCAACCCTCTCCTGCTCCACACTTTAAAATCAGCATTGGAGCAGGTCAAAGGGGGCAGCATCGCTACTGCATTGAGCGCAATAGCTACAAGAGGCTGCTTTTTGCCGCCCCCTTGTAACTGGCCGCTCGCTGTCGTCTGAGGCCCCGTGGCAAGAGTGGCCCTGTGTTGGGCCTATTTATCTATTAAAAGGAAACTTTTGGGGTGACATAAAAAATGCTGTTTCTGAGGCAAAACCAATAACTACAGAAGAATGTAATGGAATGTAAAAGGTACGGAAGTTGGTTGACTCCATGCATGCATACTCAGAAACAGTGCTTATACAACTAAATATTAGTTCAGTGATTCAAAGCAAATCTTTAAATATTTTCAGTTCTTATAGTGAATGTTTGAGTTTGTAAAGAAGAATGCAGACACTGCTATTACAGCCTAATAATAATAACGCTAATTTGATTTGGAATAGAATGTGCAGTGTTCCTAATGCATTTGCATGTATGGAAATAAAAGCTATTATAAGGATTTTGAGCTTTATTCATTTATTTTAAACAACACTTATTTTAAACACACTGCTATAATTCTGAACACAACTGTATATATTGTTTAAATCATATAGCACTACTTATGTATGCATAGTATAGCAGAATACATTAAAGAACAAACAGGCATTATTATAATAAATACAAATTATGATTACAAATGTTTTGAGCTAAGTCTCAAGAGGATGTATTTGGGTATCTGCCCCATAGAACTTATAAATATAGGAGGATATTAAGTGTTGCATGTTACAATGGGTGATACTAAACTATAAGAGCCAGAACTGGGTCAGGTATGGTTATACGAGTGCAGATTGTCTTCAGAGGAATTCAGGAATGACATTCCAAATGCAAAGGAACAGAAAAGCAGAAAGGTATAAGGTAGGAAACAGCATTATTAGTGTGAGGAGGAGTGGAGGGTTTGGGCAGAAAGGCATAGAAACACACAAGAAGAGATATAGCAAGGTGCAGAGGAATGAAAGGCTTTGAAAGTTATCAGAAGGAGTTAGTAGGTTATACTTTGTTGTATAGGAAGCCATGTTAAAGACTTAGCAGTTGAGGGGCCTATACTTTCTTTGATGAGAGGAGTGTAATTCTTACAGCAGTATTTAATACATACTTTAGTGGAGACAGATGGGAGTTAGGAAGGCCAGCCAGTAGCAAGTTGGAGTAGTCTAGATAAAATAGGTTGAGAGCAAGCATGAGCATTAGCTGTTGCTTTTGAACAAAACTTTGAAAAATCCGCATTTGACAATATTGTGGAAATGACTGGTTTGGTGTGCTGAGAGAGAGTGCTGAGTTGATGGGGTTAATCAGTTTTTATCAGATTTAGTTTGAACTGATGTTGATTCATCCATTTGTAGGTTGCTAAGAGGCAGATAGAGATTTTCCTCTCATTTTTAGTTTTCTGAAATGAATTTCTTCCCTCTGAATTGATCAATGTCTGTCAGGTACAGTCTGTAATCAAACTCTGGAGTTCATCTTGAACCATACCTGTACTATCCAATGAGCCATTGGAGGCTTTGGGAGTTGGTAAGGGTCAGTTATCTTGATGGTTGTGTTACCTCTACATGCTGCTATCTCAACTCTGCCCACCTTGTTAACCTCCAGTATGCCCAATTAATTAATTTAGGTGCTTTATAAGCCTGCTTCCTGCAACTCAAAGTGCTTGATCCTTGATGCTTCCAAGCTAGATCCAGCCAGCTACTTGTGCCTGCCTTGATTCTTGTTTTTTACTTGATTCCTGTTCATGCCTTGATTTCCAATCCAGTTTCCTGAGCTCCAAGTCCATGTATTGTTCCTGTGCCCTTGTTTTGATCCTGGCTTGTTTAAGACTGACTTCCTTCTATTGACCTTGGCCTGCCCATTGGACCTTCCAGCTGCCTACCCAGACCTTTTTGCTAGTTAAGGGATTCTTCTTGCTAGCAACTGCCTCTGACCACTGGCCTGGTAAAAGGACTTATTTATTTTGTTACCTTGCATTGAGCCTGCTTCATTGTTTTCAAATTAAATAATAAATCATATTTCTTCAAAATATGTCTTATACTTAACATGAAGTCCTGTTCCTGTATTACCCCGTTACACAGCACACAAGCTCCTACGTGCCAGCCAGTCATCTGTGTCACTGAGTATTGGGTCTTGCTGTTGATCTGACATGGACCTGACAATTCAAGTAAACAATATTGTTAACAATTCGAACAAATGTCAGGGTTATATACAATTACCTTTGAATCACCTAATTTCACTATAAAAAACACCTAACCTGTAATTCAAAATATATATTTAAGGAATGTTGTTAATGAAAGATACTCAGGCTCATTTATTAACGCAGGACAGCGCTAAAAAGAGCACAGAGGCCTGATATTTGTCCAGCGCATGCAAGTATTTATTAATGTTTTGCACAATCATGCACGATACCTTAAAAAGTGCAATTTTGCGCTGATGTAGACGCAGTCAGGTGCGACGCGCAGAACTGCGTATCAGCTGCCACAATGCTTATAATAAATTGTGGGCTCTTGAAGATACCACAAAGGTAAGGCTTAGTTGTGCGCATGTATGAATGCACTGCTTAAATTAGTTGCATTACCTATCGTGCATATTACGTTCACTGTGTTGCACCTGCTTTGTTTCTGTGCCAATATTTATTTGCTTGCAAAGGTGTTTCAGCTTCCTGGAACTCTTAAAGGAACCTTGGTCTCTTTTAACCTTGGTCTCTTGTTGGGGGGGAAGACTTGGTTAAACTGCAGTTTACTGGAGTTACTTGTTCACCTTTGAGTTATATTATAACAATTTATGCTCACATTCAAAAATACTGACAGTCAAAATAGGCCTTGACATTCAAAACACACATCTGAAAAATACACATCCCCACCAACAGCAGACCCTATTTGCCAGAACCCAGTTTAGCAGTATGGCCCTGTACACATATATAAAATTGTCTTTCAAGTAACATGAAACTCAAAATGCAAATAAACTAGCGCAGCTGGCCAGAAATGCGCATTTTGAAGAGCATTACTATTACGCCACCAAGAGGCAGTCGTAAAATTGTGGTGCTGTTGTCCGGGCACAAATTTGCGCATATACAGTATAGACGCAACTCTGCGACAGCCGCAGTACAAGCACATTGTAGCCAAGCCCCTCTCAAACACTGCATAGTTTGCAGCATAAATTCTTAATCTTTTACGCAAATCGTATAAACAAAACCATGTGATAAGAGCAATAGCACGCAAATATATGTGATGGCGCAGACAATTTTTGCGTCCAATTATGCATTGCGCTGCATAAATAAATGGGCCTCAATGTATGCCATATATATGTCTAGAATAGGGTTTGAGATGAAGCAGAGAGTAAACATCATTTGACACACCCAGCTATATCATATTCTCCACTGAAGTCAATAGTGTACATCATTTACAAAAATAACCCTGTTTCATCTGTTGGTCAGGACTGTCCTGTTTATCCCACATAGGGATTATTCAAATTGTTGTAACCAGTCCAATATTTGTGTTTCTTCTCATGAAGGAAAATTGACATAATAGCTCTGATGAGCACAATGAAGCTGAAGCCTTGAATCTCTATTGATCGGGTTTAACTAGAAATGTCTTCTAAAGAAAGTATCCCTTCGGCATGGGAGTTCCTCTATTTTACCCAGCAAAGCAAGTAAAACCATGCAAAATAGGTATTGTATCTTAAATCCATAATAACATATGAAATGTTCTTTAAAAGGAGTAACATATAAACCTTCTCCTCATAACTGTAATTGTCTTTGAAAAAACATTGTTGAGGTTGAATATGAAGATTAAATGACAGCATGAGAGAAAGCAGGTTATTTCTGATGACAATGAATAATTATCTTGAGTTGATGTTTCTGAAAATCCCACCACTGGGCATGTAATGTTTCCATTATCAACCATCCCTCTCTTATCTGAACTCACACTCAACGGCAATAGTTCCTGATTCTAATAAACCCAAGAGAAGACCTGCCCCTGTGATTTGCCTTTATACCATTGAGTTTTGCACTACTTGTACTTTACTCAATTATTCAAAAGCCACATTAGCTTTACAGGGTCAGTACCAGCAGGGCCAGTAACACCAGAAATTGCAAATACTAAATTCAAGAACACATTGGGGGGAATTTACAAAAGTGTCGGTAAAATAAATAACCCAGAAGTGGCGGTCGACAAATTTGTAAAATGTCTTACAAACGGCAAATTCATAAAGGCAGATGTTATAATCTCTGAATGTCTCGTAAGTCCGACAATTTTCTAAAATGTCGTATATCTTTTCATCGTACAGACGACATTTTACACGACTTTTTAAAGACATTTTAAAGACATTTTAAAGACATTTTAAAAGACAATTTGACCGACATTTTCATTTTGGAGAGCCTAATGTGTCGGAAAAATTGTCTGCAAAAAAAATTAGTTTACGAGTAATTCATAAAAATGTCGGGGAAAGTGGTGCAGAAAAAAACACGCCCACTTTTCACTACACTTTTTCAAAAGTGTCGTATATGTCAGAAAATTGGCAGGGAAATGCTCTGTGAATTTGTTGTCTGTTGCTACGACATTTTAAAGACATTTTAAAGACATTTTAAAGACATTTTTTCCATCCCGACACTTTTGTGAATTCCCCCCATTGTGTTCCTTCATACAGACAAATACAAGAAGTCCTCTGTATTCAACCCATTATCAATATATTTAAGACAATGAGAAATTTTGTGCCTAATAAAAAATACCTTTAAACAAAACAAGGATTGTTTGTCCATATATTGCAATATATTTAAGCTGGCCAGCTATGTAAAAGTCATCCCTGGTCTGGCCAGTCATGCACTCGATCATCTTCTGCTTCATTATACATTTAACACAGGGACTATGTTTTACCTGCAACCTGCAAAATAGAGCCGATAGGAAAGAAATGTTTAGACAAGCTGTTTTGCCAGTATACAAAATAAGGGGCAAATTTACTATTAGTCCCCAAATTTCCCTCGATTTTAATCGAAATTCGATAAGCATTCGACCATCGAATGCTTATTGAATTGTTTTAGGCTACCATTTTGCTCGCTATTCGATTTCTCTATGAATTCGTACGATCGGATACCGATCGTTCGATTTCACAAAAAAATTGTGAAATGTCCTTCAAGTCTCCGAAAAATTCGTATGAATCGAACGTTTCATCGTACGAAGGTATTCGAGCAGGACTTAGCCTCAGAAGCCTATGGGGGGTTTCCCATAGGCTTTTATTGCAATTCGGTAGGTTCAATCTGGCATTCGAACAATTTCAAAATTTTGATTCCTTCGATCATCAAATGATCAGATCTGTTTTCAGCAAAATCATTATCCAGAAAGTTCCACATTTTGGGAAAAGGGCATCTCTCATTGACTGTATTTTAATAAAATGATTAAAATTTTGTCAAAAGTATTTTCCTTTTTCTATGTAATAATAAAACAGTACATAATAGTTGAGCGCAACTAAGGTATAATTAGTCCTTATTGGAGGAAAATATTATATTGAGTTTAATTAATATTTAAGGAATTTGTTTAGTAGACTTCAGGTTTGGAGATCCATACTACAGAAAGACTCCTTAATCTGAAAACCCTAGGTCATGAGCATTCTGGATAACAGGTCCCATAAATTAGTAATGCTAACAATAGGAAATCTAAAGGAATTCAAATAAAATGCTGGCTTCACACAGGTTCGTATCCTCTCGAACATTTAATTTTTTCTGACCACTCAGAAAAGGCCCATTTTGTGATAGAAATATATATTTTACATGACAAAATGTGATCCGTTTTTCTTTTTTTTCTCATTTCATGGTGACTAATTGCCAATTACTATGGTAATGCTATAATTCAGTATGTGTAAGGTCCAAGATTGAAAAATGGTAGGTAGCTTCACTGCTCTCATTTCTATAGCAACAAAACTTCATTGTCTTTAAAGAGCGGTTTCAATATATTGAGGCAGTACCTGATAATTATAGATTTATATAGCCGTAAACATAAATAAAGAGTAGCACATTTATACCTAGGTCTCCTCCAGTTTACTTCCACAAGGCAATGCTTATATGAGCAGTGACAAGCTGCTAATCAGACAAAATGGTTCCTATAAAAATAAAAGACTGCATATGAATCTTCACGCACACAATAAATGTACCATGGTAAGCTGAATGCTGCTTGTACTCCACCATCTTTTAGCTGTTATCCCAAACTTCTAGCATAAAAGAAGTGCTTACTGCACAGAATATGGGGCACATTTTCAAAAGGCCAAGTTATTATATGCTTCCACGCCTAATGCCAGTTTTATTTTGCAAGTTGTAAAAATCCCTGTCATGTAAACATTGTTTATGGCTAATATAATGGGTCATCGACACTGAAAGCTTAAAAGAAATCAAATTCCCGAAGAAAAAAAATCCTATAGCATTGTATTTTTGTATTTTATTATAATGTACATAATGGTGCATTAATCTTTAAAAAAAATCTCTATTTGTACTGTAAGGGAAATGTTAATTCTAGACATTGTTAGGCATCACTCATTTAATATCCTATTGGATTTACAATCTTCATATTTTACATCAAGGGGTACAGTACTTTTTAAAATACACACACTTCAGTGAAACTACTAAATATAAAGGGCAATAATTCCCCTAAAATATATTCACATTTTATAGAAATAAAAACACACAGAAACAAGTTCAGATACAATAAAGACTCTGGGGTAGATTCATCAAAGAGTGAAGTGAAGAGTGAAGTTCCGCCACTAGAGGGAAATTCCACAGCTCTCATTTCTATGGGATTTTGCAAGGCATATTCATCAATGGGTGAAGTGAAAGTTCACCCTTTGATGAATACGCCATTAGAAATTCCATAGAAATGAATGGAGAGTGGCAGAATTTCCCTCTAGTGGCGGAACTTTACTCTTAACTTCACTCTTTGATGAATCTACCCCCAAGTTGGTGCCAACAGACTAAGCATGATGTATTTCACTTCACAATGTATTTATTTGTATGCACTCAAAAATGGTGATTACTTGGGGTACAGGTTTCAGTAAGTCATAACAATAACATGACTAAGCAAAATTTATAAGCATATATTTTAAGGGAAATTAATAACTTGTATATGATACTTATCAGTAGTGATGGGCGAATCTGGGGCGTTTCGCTTGGCCGAAACGGCGTAAAAAATTCACAAAACTTTGGCACGTCTCATTTTGGATGCCGGCGTACAGTGCCTGCATATAAAAAAATGGATGCTGGGTTTATTTGCCTGCGGTGAATCACAGAAGTTCATGCGAATTCGCCCCAGGCAAATAAATTCACCCATCATTACTTATTAGTAAATCTATAGATAGATCAGTAATACTATAAACAGATCATTTTATATTGTAACATTATATACATAAGAAATGGTGTACCCCTTGTTGCCATAAATGCACTGTAAACCCTTTCCTGGGTAAACAAAGTTAAGTGATGTCACATGTCTCTTTCAAAGTTTCGCACTAATAGAAATACTTTCACTCAAGGCTTTCAACCTTGTCTTTTGATGTAATTGTAGTTTGGTGAGCTCACACTGGGAGATTCAGGGATATTTAGTAGCCTGGCGACTAATTGCCTCTTCTTTGGGGTGACTAATCTCCCGAACTGCTTCCCCCTGTCTTCCGCCTGCTAGAATGAAAAATGTTTATCTTTAAATAAATAGCGAATTACATACAAATGATTATTTTAAGTGTAAATATTGTTGGAGTATTCTTGTTTTATTTAAAATTATTTACAAATTCTCTTTTTTGAAGGGTACTAGCTGATCTTCAAGGAATACTAAGTGCCGGCTGTATATTCTGCACAAAGATATGAGTCTCAGGAATAAATGATTGCCCTGTGCAGTATAAATCATGACCGTGTCTCAGGTAATATAAGATCAGTTTATAATTGTTTATGTTTTATACTTTACTGGACTAAGATGGATTAATTATTGGACTGATAATCATCACCATGTGTTATAGGAAACTATACCCCCAAAATGAATACTTGAGCAACAGATAGTTTATATCTTAAGCAAAAGACAGAACTCTGTCTGTTGATTGGCTCATGTGACCTAGCAAGTATAGGTTGTTTGGTATGTTTGTGTGCACCGTGAATAATACGATCCCATGGGGCTGCCCTTAATTTTTAAAATAGCAGTTTTCTATTTATGAATATCCAATGGCACACACTAATAAAAAAGTATATTAGTATGAAAATGGTTTATTTAAATGAAGCCATTTTATACATATGACCTGTTTTATGTAACACTTTTTTATAGAGACCTACGTTGTTTGAGGGGTATAGTTTTCCTTTAATGGACGAAAACCAATATATGTTAATGTATGATTTCACAAGGAAGGGGTAGCACATGTGACCACACCTCCACAGCATCCAATATATTCTTTTGGTAAAAACATTCACATTAGGCTTGATAAAGGGCCCGGGAGGGCCTGAAACTTTGCCTTTTTTTTGTATGTATACAGGCTAAATAAATCACCAACCACAGTGTGCTTCTGGATTTATCTTTTTATTTGGTCTTGGGAAAAAATAGTATTCATATATTGTACAGCAGTGGGTACATTATTGCCTAAATATACTGTATTCAGGATTTTAATCTATAGCTCCCAGCTAAGGACCTACAATAATATGCTTTTCTGGCTAAAGTATAAAGTAAATACTGGGAAACATGGTTTCATAATCACTTAAACAGTAAGTACAAGATGCACAAAGGAAAACATTTAACTAAAGAATTATAGGACAAAACTACTGAGCTGCAACTTTGAAAAACCACAAATGTAACCCAAAGTGGCAATCTAATGCTTATGTCAAATGGATCTGCTCTACCCAAGACAGTTGCCTTGCTCTTCAATACTTTGATTGCCTAAAGCAAGTCACTTAGTTTCACACGAGAAGAGTTGTTCCTTAGGCAAAACATATTCGACATTAACTTATAATAAAATATATAATAAGGAAGTAGTCAATCTACATTATTAAATCAAATCCATGTGATTAAATGCATTGTGAAAAAAATATTATTAGCTGACATTATATTACTTTTACTGTTCCTTTCCAAATTGTCAGCCCAGATGTGAAAGAAAAAAACCTATCACCTTGGAATCTAATGTTTGAGTACTAATCATCGGGAGTGTAGCAGCTATGAGAACAACTAAAGAGATATTTTTACAGAATTATTAGCTTGGTACGCATTAATGAAAATGCCTATCAGAGTAAATGGTTCATTATTTTTAATGGCTCTGCCTGTCATTTCAACTCTGCAGTAAACGTGCAGTTTTTGCATTACCAAAGACTGAATACATGAATAAATTGGATGTATAATAGAACACCTTCTCCTGCTTTAGCATCACTTGAAAACACAGAACCTGTCATAAACTAACCCCAATCTGGCCGATTTTATTTTTGGCTTCATCTAAGATATTTCTCTCACCTTCTGTTCCAAAATAGTATTTGTTTACATACACTGTACAGGGAAACTAACATTGAGATGTAAATCTTCTGCCCATTGATGTTCTGGGATGGGATTCTATCCAAGGAGACAGAGATTGTTACAAATGAATCTAACATCCTGTGCTGCAGGGGCTGACATCAAGAACACACTAAGAAGAAGCAGAGTTAAGACAATCGCTCAGCACTGGTGGTTGAGGCTTAGATTCCGACAGGAGCTGAAAACTTAGATGTAGACAGATCAATCGTGCCAAACATTTTTTGGTCTAGTGTTTACGAAGAAGAGAATGTGTTTATTGCTAACACACTCAGATATATACTACCAAGAGACACAGCATATTATATTATGAAAGACGACCCCCTTCCTCATCACAGAAGCATGCAATGCATAGTAGTATGGGGAAAAACAGAACATTTTAGAATGGTTACTTGTCTTCCTTAAACAAACAAAAGGGATATTCAAAGATGTACATAACATGCATTTGTTTGCTCTTAGCTATGACATCCATGAGGCCTGCAATACATACATAAAGTAACAAAACTTTAATCTATTATTTATAAGACTCCAACATAGTATGTAATACTCTACAATGAAAA
This sequence comes from Xenopus borealis, assembly GCA_024363595.1. Lineage (NCBI taxonomy): Eukaryota > Metazoa > Chordata > Amphibia > Anura > Pipidae > Xenopus > Xenopus borealis. The sequence continues at coordinate 74,988,048 of CM044438.1, forward strand.
TTAAACATGGAGGGGTACATAGAATGCAGTGCTATACAATACAAAACACACAAAATACAGCATTCCTGGGCAAGATAGCATAACTTATACAACATGATATACTGAATTAATCTCTTGACCTCCATTGAACTATTGTGTATGTGTGTAAAATTATAGCTGGACACGCAATCATTTATCATTTTGTCTTTATTCACAATGTATCTCTGACGTTTCTGCCCCCATTGGGGCCTTTGTCAAGGATAAAATGCATAAATGTACTTTATCCTTGACAAAGACCCCAATGGGGGCTGAAACGTTGGAGATGCATTGTGAATAAAGACACTTTACATTTCTTCACAGAAAAGTCATGCTGACTAATAAATTTCACCCTTTTTTGAATTTACTATGAAGTCCTGCAGTGCGTCATTCTTCGGAATAGGAATATCCACAATTTATGTGACAACACCCAGGCATTAACTCCTGTTATTTTGGAGTGCACCACAGCTGTAACTTTATATATATATATATATATATATATATATATATATATATATATATATATATATATACATATATATATACCTATATATCTGTTGTATTGAACCTTGCCAAGCCTGACCTGGAGAAGTAACATCTAGCATAAATGGTAACATTCAGTAAAATGGTCACCTTAGTGCATTTGCGTAATTACGATCCTTCGTCAGTGTACAACTTCGCCTGGCGTAAGGGTGCGAAGTTGCGCTAGTCTATGTACTTCGAGTCGGTGTTAGTGAATTTGCAAAGTTACGATTTGACGTCACGCTGGTGAATTAGTGCTAGCATTAGATGCTTTGCGCTTTAGTGAATTTCCCCCTAGGTCTGTCGACAGCTTTTATCGGCCCATGTATGGTGGCCTTAAAATTGGAAGCTGAGGCTCTTAGAGGAAGGAGGTGTTTGGAAACAACCACACAACAAACACTTTTTGGAGGGTCTTTTATATCATTTGCAAAATTAGGATCTGCAAGCAGAGACATAAACAATTGTGAGTGGAAGTCCACGGATTGGTGTCGCCAGCACAGACAAACCTGTTGTTTTCCCACAGCTTATCCTTGTATTACACTGACAAACTCTCTTCTTTACTCCCACATGACAAGGCGGCAACATGTGGCGCCGCATTGCTTTTATGCATGAGCCATTAATGTTGCTGCATCTCGACATGAGACTTTTATTTTTTTTTAACAGTGATCCGGGACTGCGGGCTGTGTGAAGAAAAATTGTGACTGTCCTGGGAAAAACAAGACCGTTGAGCAATAGGTTCACAATGGTTACCCTATCTCCATTATACTATATCCTTTTGTCAGCCTGACTTCCCGGGACATTTGTCCCCCTGTCCCCCCTGATGGCAGCCCTACCCATTATATCCTGAGATACTAGGAGGCATTCAAGCACCAGTCCACATTCTGCACAGAGAAGCCCTAGTGTTTGCGCCAAGGTCCAGTGAAACACCTACCTCCCGCTCACTACCTTTCGGTCATCATAACTCTGTATTGGCAAAACAAGTATTCCCAATGAGCAGTGGTCCTGGTGCAGTGTTATGTACAGCACAGGTGAATTGTACTGACTGTCTGGATCAGTATATATATATATATATATATATATATACTGTATATATATAGAATAAAGTACC
>CM044438.1:74990671-75016080 GCA_024363595.1 Xenopus borealis
ATATATATATATACACACACACACACACACAATAATATAATATGCTATAAGGGCTTTAACACCAATGTTTGATTGTTGGTATATATGTGTTTATTAGCTCTGAATAATATGGGGAGGATCCAATCAACTTGCAGCAAAGACCAGGGGAAATAATTTGCATGTGAACAGAGAGAATCAGAACATTAAGGGCCCTTACACATGGGCGTTTGTACCTGCGCTCCTCTGTGACTGAGCGCAGCAAAATAGAATGCAGGGGAGCACAGGTACGAATGCCCATGTGTAAGGGCCCGAAAGATTTAGGAATTAAAAATATTTAGAAAATACTAACAGAATGAAACACAGCAAAATAAGTTGTTCTACTGAAATAGGCATACAGAACTGAATGTAAAATATGTCAAAAGCATCTGAAAGTAATAGTTGTTGATTTATTTACCGCAGAAGATTGAATTGCAGAGGATTATATTGCCGCTCTGGCACAACAGCAGCTCTGCTTTAAATCTAAAACCCCAGCCCATCTCTTAATTAACTCCCCATTGCCTACTCTCAGCTTGTGAAGATACAGAGCAAGTTTGTTTATATGATTTTTTTTTTAATCCACTGAGGGCATTTCAGATGTAATGTGAGCTCAGGGATAAAGTGTTTCTGCAGCTATAGGGTAGATATGATCCAATGAGAACAATATCCTATGCAATATATTAAGTTGTTGTTATATAACAAAATTTGCAGTAAAATTGCACTAATGCAATAAAACAACGCATGTATTTATTTATTCTAGCACCCTTTTCTTCCCAACTCAGGGTACTAAAATACTGCCCAGGATAATGCAGTGTAGTTGTCAACTCTGCACAAACATGTAGACAACAGACTCCAAGCCAGGAGCATAACTATAAGTTCAAGACCTCTACAACCAGCAAACATTTGCAGTCCTATAATGATTACACATTGGTGATAATAGCCTATGGAACTATTGAATTCCTGAAAAGCCCAATTGTCATAATTGTTGTCAATCTATTTTTGTGCCTTTGCATCAACTTATAATTGGTTACCTGAAAAACTAAGGATGGGTCAGATGAGTGTGTTGGCCCATTAGTATTTCATTTATAAATAACCTTTTTTAATAATACAGTAGTCAGCACAATGACAATTCCCGTGCTTAGTTCTGGTCTTACTAATGCACATCATTCATTAAAATACTCAAAATTCTATGTGTGCTCTGTTATCTTAATATAATTCAAATGAATGTAAGTAATAGTAATTAAAACTGTTACTGTTTATTAAAGAGTAATACGCTTTATAGATTGCCAAATCCTATGCTGTTATTTACCTGATCAATATATCCCAATTAAAAGCTCATTTAAAGCAAATAACGGTCACCAGTGATATATTTTGTTAGACGTTTTTCTTACGACCAATAAACATTGGTATTAGTATAACAAAGAGAAGGTTTCATTTGTTTTCCTTTTTCCTGCAGTGCAGTGACAAAAGTCATGAATTCCCACTACAAATGATTGTTTGTGGTGGGAATAATTTCTTATCAATGAGAGCCATCTACAAAAGTCTAAACTAAACTCTCAAGCTAGATTGATTAAACAATTAAGCACATGGAAATCTTGAAAGTGTTTCACATCCTGGTATAACAAGCTCCATATTCTTGTGTTCCTAGGTGAAGATAGAAGTTAATGGATTGCTGAATAGATACTAGAGTAAATGGAAATATAATCCAAAAATATGACTACAGCTGTAGTCTTTTGCATAATTTCATTTAATGGTCTAACAGAAGCTTGTTAACATAAACTATTGAAGAGTTTCTGAAGCAAACACACTAAACAGCAGTGCAGGGCAGCACTTCACTATATTTTCATTCTTTTAAACCACTTTCATTTTTTGATGCTATCTCTAATCTCCTCACACTGAAGCAAATTTAGATTTTGAATAATACAATCATTTTTATGTTTAATAAGCAGGGCCAGGCCAAGCTGACCAAGAGTCCTAGGCAACGTGGCTGGCAATCTCAACCCGCCCGATGCATCAAGTAGAGGGAACAGCAGAGGGGAAAGCCTGAGTGGGGAGGGGAAGTGGCAGAGGGGAGGGCTGGAGTGGGGAGGGGAACCAGAAGAGTGGAGGAAAGATCAGTAGTGATGGGCGAATCTATCCCATTTGGCTTAGCCGAAAATTAGCGAATTTCCAGCGAAATTTGCGAATTGGCGAAAAATTCTTGAAACGAGTCGCGCCGCGTCGTTGTTGACATGTCGCGTCGTTTACCATGCATCACATCAATCGCAATGTGCCGCGACATTTTCGATGCGCGTTGCGAATTTTCGACAGGCGAATTTTCGACAGGCGAATTTTCGCTGGAGTTTCTTGAATTTATTTGCCAGCGGTGAATCGCCTGAATTCGCTGCAAATTCGCGCCTGGCGAATAAATTCGCCCATCACTACAGATTAGCTTAAAGCTGACCATATACTATAAGATCCGCTCATTTGGTGACACCGTCAAACAAGCGGATCTTTCCCTGATATGCCACTAACGGCAGGGCTATATTGGAGTAATCCGAACATGTGGCCCAAGGACTGGATGATCGGATTACAACCAGAAACAATGGTCAGATATTGATCAGGAAGACATGTTGTAATCCCCTATGCATGGCCAGATAAGATGCCAAATTGGTTTAAAGGACTGATATTGGCAGCTTGTGTATGGCCACCTTTAGGAAGAGACTACAAACTGGTGGTAGGCAGAAGAGGTACCTGCACAGCACCCCTCCCATTGTTGCTGCCTAGGCAGGTGCCTCTTCTGCCTACCCCTAGTTCAGGCTCTGTTAAAGGAACAGTAACATCAAAAATTTTAATTGTTTTATTGTAATTAATTGTAATTCAAATATAATGCAGTATTGCCCTGCACTGGTAAAACAGTTTTTTTTTTAGAAGCACTACTATGGTTTATATAAATAAGCTGCTGTGTAACCATGGGGGCAGCCATTCAAAAGAAAAAAGGCTCAAGTTACACAGCATATAGCAGAACATAATATTATCTGTTATCCATTACTTATCCAGTGCCACATAGCCATTTTTCAATTCCCGCCATTGCTACTTAGCAGCTTGTTTATATGAACTATAGTAGTGTTTCTGAAGCAGTGCAGGGCAAAACTACATGATATTTTCTTTACTTTAAAACACTTAAATTTTTTGGTGTTTCTGTTCCTTTAATAAAACTGCTAGGCTAGGTGGTGCTATTTAGAACAGTGTAAAATGAGTATGGGCTGCATTCTGAGTCTCCTGATGTGATGACAATTACAGGAGCCCCATTTCCCCTGGAAAACCTGTCTGCAGCAAAACAATCTGCATATGAACCAGTTATTACTGTACTGAAACCTAGCATTAATTGTATGGTTTGGCTAGGATGTCCAATGTCAAATATGTTTTGCAACAATGTATATTAAAGAGGTTGTCAACCCAAAAATAAAATTTTGCCTAATGCAAAAAATTTAATTCTGTGCAACTTTTCAATTCATGTTTATTAACAATTTTAGCAAAATTTTAATAAATGTAATTGCTAATTAAATCAATATTTTTCTGCTCCATTGTTTCCAAGGTCAGATCCCCAGAGCAGAGAACATATAGGAACAGACATATCAGGTGGACATTGAAAGTACTGAGTCTAAATTGCACTTAATTGCTGTGGCATTTAGACAAATGGCCTGCAGAGGTCACTGTGCACATGAGTTATGCTGTGTATACACAGTACTGTCCATACTGTTTAAGAAGGATAGAGTTTATGTTACTGTTGTGGAATGGCTGCATGAACCTGCTAATAAAGCCCTGGTATGCTCATCCTCGGCTAGTAAAACACAACAAATTGTCAATGAGATGTCTCTTCTTCCTCTGCAGCAGCCTTCAGCTTTTCTTCCAAACCCTGGTGAGCCTACCATACCTTTTACTGCTTGGATCTATGTGTTTGAAAAATACATTATTGCCGCTGACCAAGGGGGGAGATTTCTGCTGCTAGAAAGCTTGCTTTACTTATTCACTGCCTGGCAGCAGAGGGACAGCGTATATTCCATACATTACCATCACCTTATGAAACTTATGAAACTGGTCTTACTGCTATAAAGAACTTTTTCATGCCAAGAGTAAATATGGTTGCTGAAAGATTTAAATTCTGCCAACGTGGACAGCTAAATGATTGAATCCACAGAACAATTTGTAGCAGCTTTGAGAGAGCTGGTTGTTACTGTACCTGTGAGTTTGGGAATCTAACAGATGGAATGCTAAGAGACCAAATAGTGGAAAAAACAAACTCACCATGCATTAGAGAGAGACTGCTCCTAGAGCAGGATTTAACCCTTGTAAAGTCTATTACAGTTGCTAGCCAAAATGAAACAGCAGTGGCAGAGGCTAAAGAACTGCTGGGAATGCACAGACTGTGAATCAAGTACTGTGGCCTAATAATGCACAGTCACAGGCAAAATACAGTGCTAAGGAAAGGGTTAATGGTTAGTTGATGGTCTTATTACTACTAGTACCAGTGCCTGCCACACAGCCTGTGTCTAAAATTTCACCACAAAGCAACACTTCACTGGGCTGTTCAAAGAACTCTGTGCACAAAGTTAAGTTGAGACCAGATTTAAAACCAGTATGCCAGAAATTGAGGCGATTGCCATACTCTATAAGGGACTGTCTCAAAGGAACTAAAGAAACTGGTAGATCAAGATGTGATTGAAAAATCAGAATCCTCCGAATGGGTTTCACCAATTGTAACAATGAAGAAAACTAGAGGTATACGATTGTGTGTTGATCTCCATGAACCTAATAAAGCAGTTGTTATGGGTAATCATCCCTTGCCACACAAAGAGGAAATATTTTCAGAACTCCGAGGAGCGAAATCTTTTCTACTCTGGATCTTCATAGTGCTTATCATTAGTGATGGGCGAATTTATTCGCCAGGGGCGAATTCGCGGCGAATTCCCGCGATTCACCGCTGGGGAATAAATTCGCGAATCACCAACGAAATTTCGCTTTGTGAAAATTCGACAGAAAAACTAGTCGCGCGTCGTTTTTGACGCGACGTGCCGAAAATAGCGCGACGCACGCCGAAAACGACGCGACGTGCCGACTCGTTTCACAAATTTTTCGCCAATTCGCAAATTTCTCTGGAAATTTGCAAATTTTTCGGTGAAGTGAATCTCGGGAGATTCGCCCATCACTACTTGTCATTAAGTATTACTGCGTGAGGAGAGCAGAGACCTCACTGCATTTATCACCCATGATGGTTTGTTTTGCTTCAAGCATGTACCTTATGGACTGGCTTCAGCACCAAGTTGTTTTCTATATTCCATGATATACTACCAATGCTACTTGGATGATATAATTGTCTACGCTCTAACTATGGATCTTAATGACAAGTATCTAGAAAAGGTTCTTGAAATCATTGATTCTGCAGGACTGAAACTTAACCTTTCCAAATACCACTACAGACAAACTTAGCTGTCATTTCTGGGTCATATAATTTCACAAAGAAGGATTACTGCCTGATCCTGACCACGTCAACACTGTAACACAAGCACCTACTCCATCTGATTTTCAAACCTTACGAGCTTTCTTAGGTCTTACTTCATGGTATTCTGAGTTTATTCCCAACTATGCTTCAGTTGTGGAGCCGCTCAGAGGACTACTACGTGGAACTTCAAGTCAAGTTTGGTCAGAGACTGCTCAACATAGCATTGAAATAGTGAAACAGTTAATTTTGAACAGTTCATAACTAGCTTTATTTGATCCGACACTACCCACTATGGTTACTACAGATGCTTTAGACTATGGCGTTGGTGCAGTTCTCACACAGATCCATGCTGATCATTCAGAGAAAACTGTTGCATTTGCATCCAGAACACTTATTGTGACAGAGCGTAAGTACTCCACTGTTGAAAAAGAAGGTCTAGCATGTGTTTGGGCAATAGAAAAATGGAGAACCTATCTATGGGGTAGATAATTTATCTTATGCATATATCATAGCCCTTTAACTACACTGCTTAAAAAAAAGGGACCAGGGAGAGCTGGAATGCATATAGCTAGATGGTCAACTACAAAATACAATACAAAACAGGTTTGAAAAACGTTAGTGCTGATTTTTTGTCATGTTTACCTTTAGCTGCAGCGTCTGATACACTGGATGAGGACATAGAAGTTGTAGCATTGACTGATATATTTTCATCTACAGTTACAGCCGTTGATTTTAAGCAAGCTTGCTTCACATTTCCAATTTAAGTAAAACTACTGGACATCTTACAAAGAAAATGGCCAAATGCTGAGAAGAAACTCAGTCCTGATCTTCAACCTTACTTCAGGATTAGACACAAACTGTCCTTATTAGATGGTTATGTTGTCCATGGAACTCATCGCTTACTGGTACCAGAGACCTTGCAAGAAAAGCTCATACAACTTGCATATGAGAGTCATCAAGGAATTGTACTTACAAAACAAAGACTATGAGAACTATACTGATGGCCAGCAATGGATGCATTCTTGTGTTACTTGTCAGAATCATGACAAAACAGCTATCACACATACACCACCACTTCAGCCAGTATCATTCCCTCATCCCGCATGGGACAAACTGGCTATTGATATTGTAGGTCCTTCTGCAGATGCTCCTATAGACTGCAGATTTGCTATAACTCTGATAGACTATTACAGTAAATGGCCAGACATTGCATTTGTTTTTCATATAAAATCAGCTACAGTGATAACATTTCTGTCTACAGTCTTCAGCAGAGAAGGTAATCCAAAGGAGTTAATAACAGACAATGGACCACCGTTTGTTTCAGCTGAGTTTGAAATCTTTCTGAGAGAGAGGAATATTGTGCACAGGAAATCTTCAGTGTATTACCCAGAAGCAAATGGAGGAATTGAGTGATTCAACCGAACATGTTGCAGACATCAAACTTCCACTAAATACTGTTCCTACAAAATCATCTACTGCGGACATTGTCAAAAGTCAACAAGCCAAATGCAAGGCTTATACTAACAGAAAACGTGGTGCAAGAGAAGTACACTTTCAGCCTGGATCTTTAGTCAGAATTAAGAAACCAGGATTACTGAAACAAGGACAATCTAAATTTACTACACCACTCAAAGTGAGACGCCAGCAAAGACCAAACACATTTGAACGGTCTGAAGGGGGTGTTTATACAAATGGCCTGCAGAGGTCACTGTGCACATGCATTATGCTGTGTATACACAGTACTGTCTATACTGTTTAAGAAGGATAGAGTTTAAGTTACTGTTGTAACGGCTGCATGGACCTGCTAATAAAGCCCTGTTATAAGCTGCTCATCCTCGGCTACCAAAACACAACAATTAACAATAGCAAGTTTCATATAGAATCCTGTTACGCTGAACAATTTGGCTAACTGGGAAGCGACTGGCAAATGGGGTTCAATGTTCTTAAGTGCAAGGTTAAGCTCTTTAGTAAAAAAAATAACAAATGTTAGTTATACCCTAAATGGCAGTAGTGTGTCAAGGGTATCCTTAAATGAGAAAAATATGGGGTTCTTTGCGACCCACAAAGTGTTTAACTCTAGGCAGTGTCATTCTGTGGCTACTTTATACTGTATATAAATGATAAGAATGACATTCAGTTTCTCTTTGTGTATGTAAATGTCATAATTCCAGAAGTAATGTGAATGTGTTGTTAATGACGTAATCTTATTTTGCTATGCAGACTGAGCCCTAGAGCCCCACAGAGCAACTTCTATAGCTACAAAGGACATAATATCTATAAAAGCTTGAATCAAAGATTATTTCTTTTTACACATGTTGACTAATAGTATGGTATATTTAACTGAATATATGAAGCACTATAGTTGTGTTTGTTGCTGGCATTTTATTGTACACAAGGTTGTTGTTACCTAGCACCTAAATATAAGTTTATTGCTGGCTAGAATAAATTGTATTTACTTTTTTTGGAGGAATAGAAAATTACAGGAAATACCTATGCATTCCCAGATTTCAAACTGCTTTGGTAGTTATCAATTAACCTTTGAGAATTCTAATCCACCCCATTAAAGGATCATTTCAGCAAAGTAGAGTAGGGCTTTTTTTTACATTTGTTTCACTTAACCTCTAAACACTGGGTACAATTTGAACCTGGATAGCAACCTATGACACTCAATCAGATATTTCAGTGTTCAATTTAAGCTCGCTGAAAAAATCTAATCCCTGACTGGTTACTATGGGTTTCTGCCCAGGTGCAAATTTGCCTAATTGCCTGCCCATCATCCCAGCTGCTGTCCCACTTTCTGTCCAGGTGCTGGAGCTACACGTTCTGCCTTTGAACTGAGTGATCTTTTTGGCTGGGTTTCAGCTCAGTGCTATTATAGGCTGTATATGGTATATCTATGGTATAGCTTATCCAAAAAACCCAATATATAAAGAAAGCTAAGAATTTCAAGAAACCATCTCCCAAAGAGGCAATAATCAAGATATTATAATCAAGACTTAGTTGGCCGGCTTAAATATATTGCAATATATGGACAAACTATCCCGGTTTGGTTTAAATGGTAAGGCATTTTTAGTAGCTTAAGGGACAAAATGTCATTAATATATTGAAAATGGGTTGAGTGAAGAGGGTCTCTTGTATTTGTCTATGTGAATATTGTGGTCAAAACCTCAATGAACCCCCGCTTAATTTTTTAAAAAATAAGTGGTGAGCACAACTTTCCCTTGCTTGTTATAGTTTATACAGGAGCAGTGGATAGCTCCATGTTGTAGCTCCCACCCTTTCCAGCTATAGTCAGTTGATCCCACTGGTGGCCAATAAAAGGGCAACCAAGTTTGTTTGGGATAATGGGTTGAGTGCAGCGGACCTCTTGTATTCCTCCGACGGGCTTCCCCAGTTGATGTCTGTCCAAAAGTCAGACAGATTTTGATCGGCCAGGGGAAAAAAATCACGTTGGATTGTGGCTGCATCTGTTTGTTATGCTGTCCTGCAATCTGACCACTCATTCTACTGCATTATGTACTGATTGTTGGGCCTAGGGCCCACAATCGGATCAACCCGATATCGCCGACCTCATTGTGGGAATATCATGGAGAGATAGCTTATTGTTTCACTCTATATGTGGCCAGTTTTACAGTAATGCATTCACATGAATATTAATTTCCAATCTATCCTATGAAATCCTGTCTAATATGATTTATAAACAATATATTGGACAGAGAGCTGGATGCAAATGCATCCATTCTATTAGATTAAATAGGACTTCTTGATGTTTTCATCTAAATTCAGTGAACATGTTAGTAACCAGTAGAGGTCAGCATTGCACATAATGTAGATGGAAGGAACACAAAGCTCTTGTATTTCAAGTTATTCCAAAGGCATCAGAATTCCCTTTAGCCCTGGAATGAACATCAAACACACAAAACAATGCTTGTAATTTACTGCAGGTCTGCTGTTAGAAACAATAACCATGGGTGATGTCATAATATCCTTCACTGAAAGCTTGTATCTTGTAGGAGGAGTTCACACATATTAATCTGTGCACTCACTTAGGCTTTTAGACAGTTAACATCTTAAACTTTCCTATTCACAACTGCAGCTATTCAATATTGCAGTCACATGAAAAGAGGAATGAATGCTGCAAAATGAATACAGATTTTATTCCCTTGTGCGTCAGGGAGTGTTCAAACATTTCTATTATGGCACCTAAATGACTTTGAAAATTAAATAGAATAGAAATGTAAATAGCAACCAAATCTATATAATCTACATATTCAGCATTCTGAAAATACATCTAAATGTCTATTAAATCTTATACTGTATGTATATTTTTTGTAAACATATCAGTTTGCTTAGGCAAATATTAATAATGGGAAACAATATCTACAGCTTCAAGCCTCACTGATAAAAAAGCATCCTTCCAAACTGGCGGGGGAGCGAGGGATATGGTCAGCAGCTTGAAAGTGTTAGACATACCGTATAGATCATACCATTGCAACATATAAATTAACACCCAAGTAAATGACTTGCTTTCTGTTTTTGCATTGAAAGCATGAGTGAGTAGACAAAGCAATCTTGTGCCAGGACATGAAAATGTAAATGTAGCAACATTTCCACAAATAAAGTTGTCTGGCATTAAATTCTCCACTATAGTTAAGTGCATTACAGAGTAACTACAAGATTTGTTCGAATTCTCCTAATCATGACAACATCTTGGAAACAGTTTGCAACTCCTTTTCATGGTCCTTTTATAGTATAATAATATTTCAACTCAAGGATCCATAGATGAGTTATTTTTCTTTCAAATTAAGAACCTTTAAATAACTATGTAAATAAATTTGGTAACAAGCCCACTAACATTCTGAATAATCTCACTAACATTCAACAAACCCATTAAAATGCTTGTAAGGCCATGACAATTGCATATATATCTCAACTCATCAAACCTCACTTTCCTGCTTGTGCTAGATGACGAAGAGTGAGTGGCTAATGCCCTATAGAAACATGAATGAAATCATTATTTTAGTAGTGAGTTGCTTCTTATTTCATACCTAGATTTGCAGACTCTCAGGAATAGTGATGGGCAAATTTGTCCCATTTTTTAAGCTGGAAATTTTGCAAACTTCCAGCGAAATTCGCAAAACCGCGAAAAATTCATGAAACACAAATATTGATGTCCTCATCAGTTTTGATGCCTGCAACAATTTGACGCAAGCCAATTTTATCCAAATGCATTAAAGTTAAAGGGCGTCTGAAAAACGAATGGTGGTGGCTCACTTATTGAAGGGGAACCATACCCCTAAAGCATCTTTGCTAAAACTGAGCAGTATAAATAGGACTTGTGTTGAATTATATTCTAGCTACAGTTTTAAAATCTACATGTTCCTATTTAATATATATATATATATATATATATATATATATATATTTATTTATATATTTTTTGCCATAGTAAAGCACTAATTTGAAAGTTGGCCTATTTTCACTGGGTTTAACCCATCCCCATCCTTTACACTCAGGGCAATTTGTTAGAAGCTCCCTATCTACATTTGAATGAACAAACTCTCCCATAAGAAGCAACCTATGAGCAGCTAATTATCAGGGGCTTCTTAATAGACTGGTAAGTAGGGAAAGGAAGTGACCAGAAGTACTAAAGTCAAACTGGTTTATTTTATTGTTAGGTTTCATAAATAACAGAAGTCACAGATAGTTCTTAACTGAAACAAAAGGCAACAAATATGTTCAGTAAAAGACCCATTTACTGGTTCAAGTTGAAATGCGGTGTACATTTAAATTATACATGTCAAAGCATTAAGGCATAATGCATTTTATTTATTGTTGAAAGCCATGGTACCAAGTAAAAGGGCAACATGGTTAAAAGCTGTAAATGAGTTGAAAATTGACAGGTTATATGAAAAGGAAAGATTTTTGATCTGAGCTTGAGAACTAAAATAATTAGAACGAAAATAACTATTAGATGTCAACAACTGGCACTTTTTATCTTATATGTGCGTGACTCACACCTGTTCTTTTTTTCTCTAAAATCTTGTCTCTGCTTCTGACAGTCTTACTCATACTCCTTTGGGGAGGCATAGAAAAAAAACTCCTCATTCTGAAGAGAGTTTAAATTGTGTCTGTCTGGTTAATGGATAGTTCCAAAATAAAAGAAAACAATCAGGAGAAGAATGGCTTCTCCAATTGCAATGTCCATAGATGATTACATTACTAAGTTGCTGTAGTAATTAATAGGATGGCAAAATGGCACAGTGATTAGCATTTAATATATTTTGATATCATTTGATATCCATGTGTATTTGGGTTTATTCTGAGTTGTCTGGTTTACTCAAATCAAAAACATACAGGCAGATTTATTGGCTCCTGATGACATAATCAAATAGAAAAAACCCAATGGCACACAGGTCTGTTCAAACACTTTTAAAGTGTTTCAACAAACCTGTGTGGCATTGTTTTTTTTCTATTGGATTATTGCTAGGAGGTGGCCGAACCTCCACCTCCACCAGGCATCTTTGTAGCGCCTATCGGGTTGGGTGTGTGAGGTCCTACACCACTTGTTTTCCTGATGACATACTGTAGTCCCTGTTGTGTGAATAAGAAAGGGGCTATGGATTGTAAGCTCCACTGGGGCAGGGACAGATGTGAATAATGGACAATTTTGGAATACAGAAAAGTTCTGTCATTCTCCCCCAAGTTAACATTTGGTTCTGTTTTGCAAACTTTAAGAAGGAAAGTTTAAAATTACGTAAGAATTATCAGGAAGGTCTAAATAAATAAACCAGTGAACCTTGAAAGTAATGCTGCTCTGAATCCTCAAATAAACTCACATTTTGTGTGCACATGGGCTTCTGTTTCAGACTTCCTGTTTTCAGTATAAACTTCCAGGGCTAGTTTTTGAGCATGCTCAGTTTGCTCCTCTCTCCCTCTGCCGTCTCCCCTCCCTGCTATAATATGAGCCCAGAGCTGAGTGAGTAGGGAGAGACTCAGGCAGTAAACAATGTCACAACAAGCTAATATGGCAGCTGCTATCCTAAACAAACAGAGAGAGCTGCTAGAGCTGTTTACTCAGGTATGCTAAAACATTCTGCAGAATAAATAAAGTCTTATAGCTTGCACTATTGTGGCTAATCTATTGGAAATCAACTGCTTTGGTAGCTTTCCTTCTTCTTTAAAGCCACAAGTATTCTGTGTGCTCACAGTTGTACTTATTGCTGGAATTAAACGTACAACATTTGGGAAATGCCTTTCGAGATAAATGCCTTTGCTTTCTTCCTGCTAAATGAATGGAAGAAAAGTGACCATGAGATTTCTTGATCAGAAACAGAAAGGTAATTAGTTACTTTTCAGGCACAAAATGAATAGTCAATAGCGGATGATGCGACATAATTATTCCTACTATGGGGATTATTTATCAGAATTCAAATACTTCTCACTATTTTATGAAAACTGTGACACTCATCTGCATGGACTTTCCTCCCTATATATCAATACATTTTTCTGAAAATTTATTATGCAGGAAAAAACTTGATAAAATCGCGAAAAATCCAAATCGTACGACTTTTTCAGATTTGATGCCCGAAAACCTCAGATTTGTGAACAAAACTCAGCACAGATCCGGATATCAGTGGAATATCTGCCATTGACTTCTATTTTTACAACCACCTGGGGTTTAATAAATCCTGAATAATTTGAGTTTTTTTTTCTACAAAAAATTATGGTTTTCCCAAGTCTGGAAAATAACCCTCCTTATAGTATGGGCAATCCCGAAATAAAAACTTTAATAGCACTTGATGGAAAGAAGCCACAGTCCCATATCTGTCATTTAGCACATACATTACTTGCACAGTTCATATCATTCACGTTCAGAACTCGAGATACCAGTAGAGGTTCCATTATAATTTGTACACAGTGGTATTATCTATCACAGAACATTATGATGTTGTTATTCCCCTGCTTCCACCAACTGTTTTTATTCAGGAAAATGCTACCCAGTTTATCTTGTTACTCTTCTGGGATCCCATTCTTTACATTCCTCTTTGGGAAACACAAATCCCACTCATGAGTCAACTCCATGAGTCAATTTAATTCAAATGATTCTACTGTAGCAGATATTGACTAGTTCTTTCATAGACTACAGTTTATAAATAAGGGTGTCCTATCATTTGCACGCTTTCCCAGGTATGGTGAAAAAAACAACCACCAGAAAAGTCCCCGATCCTGTCTGTCAGTCAGGGCTACTTATCCCAGTCTTACTTACATACCATGAAACCAAAAGCGTACCAACCGAACAGACTTTATTTTAATTTCTTCTATACTGTGCAATACCCTTTTCCCACTGCACTGATTCATTTGCGTTGAGTTTTGCAAGTGAATTAAATGTCCAAATCAAGTCTGCCCTTATATAACATTCTAAAAAGATCTGAAATCAGCACACAAAGCATTTGTATGGAAGAAGTAATATGAAATTAGTTCCAAGAAAATCAATGATACCTGGAAGACAAAATATATATATAAAAAAAAACACTTTTTAGGAACATATGAGGAACACCTCTAATCAAACATATATATATAGAGAGAGAGAGAGAGAGAGAGAGAGAGAGAGAGAGAGAGAGAGAGAGAGAGAGAGAGAGAGAGAGAGAGAGAGAGAGAGAGAGAGAGAGAGAGAGAGAGAGAGAGAGAGAGAGAGAGAGAGAGAGAAATGGAGGTCACAGCACTCACGAAATAGTAGTAACGGTGCCTGGGTGCAGTCCAACTGAGAGAAGATCACATCATAGAAGAAATGGTCGCACTCACAGGTCTTGTAGAAAAAATGAAGAATCTTTTTATTTAGGCAGAAAAACTGACGTTTCGGCTGAAGCAACAGCCTTTTTTTTTTGCTTTATAGATATGAATTTTTGTTCCAGCACCTAGGCATCACCATGGCTATCTGAGTGCACCTATCTGGATTAATTATATCTTAGTTTGATCAAACACAAGATACTGTTTTATTATTACAGATTAAAAGAAAGGAGCTTTCTGGATTTTCCGGATAACTGATGCCATACCTGCATATGCATATACTGAAATGGATTTATATATTCATATAAAGAAAATCTAGAATAACCAACTGTTTTATTCCCTTTGTTTTATTTTCTGAAAATTACTGGGGTCAGCCGACCATTGGCTGGAATTATACTCTGATTCATTAATTCACAGTAACATGCCTACATACAAACAACGAACGGAGAAAATTATTCCCATGGGGCACATTTAGTTTTTTTGTATTTTTTTCTTAGAACCCAACAAATTCTTACATTAGGGAATACTATTTCAACAAATTGTTCTTTATAAAAGTATCTTGCTATAGACAAAACTAATCTCTCTCTTAATATGCAAATAAAGAGCTGGAACTATAGTGGGATTTAAAGTGAAATGTATTTTGGGCAAAATGAAGTGCAGTATAAGGTCCCCTGTAGAGGAAAAAGGTTTCTCTAGCAAAGGCAAATGGCCACATAATATTCACAAGAAAAATGTCAATTCCAGCTGGCAATTAGATGAAGCGTGCAATGCAAAGGATAATTTCCGTGTTGAAATGAGATTATGAACCGCATTTAAGTGCCAGGTTGTTAGAAACAAATGCATCTTCATGAACTCTTCTTTCTGCATTAACCAATCAATGCAGCCCTCATCCATGGGCTTCTGCATTCAGCACTGGACATATTACTATTTATTATACTTAGGTAAGGAATTTGGCAGCTGCTGGGACCCATTTTATTTCATTTCCCCAAAGCAGGCATGGAGATGCAGCAGATGTACTGATTTATTACTTAGTCCTTGTATTAAAATAACAGTTTGCTGGTAAACAGGGAGGATAATGATGCCAGTCACCCTCGTTAGAAGCTAATAATAGTTTAATTTGTCCACTAATTGACCTTTGATACTGTCGAGGCGTTGTGTATTTCAGGGCATGAGATAAACAAGTCCACGATTATGTTACCTTGGAGAATGGCTCTGCAAATGGAAGGTAGTTAGCGCAATACATTTTCTGCTCACAGATGAGTGGATTAATTGGTCTGCCAATTATAAAGATACTGGGGAATACAGAGCAGTTTGTACAGCAATGTGTTGTGTACACGACAGACCACCACTAGCTATCCATTCTGAAGTAACTGTTTTAAGTCCACCCCACATACTGTAGAAAGCCTATGCCATGCACATATGGAGGACTCAGTGTCAGACTGCATGGTTGTATGCAGGACCACCATGAGGGGGTACTGGGGGGGGACAATTCTCCTGGCCTGGTGGCTACTGTATGTTAAGGGGGGCCCAGCCATGTTGTGTTTCCTGATTAGCCGGACCTCCCTTGAGTCATTAAGCCTCTGAAGTAGGAGCCAAGCACCATTTTTGTTTTTTTACCCCTGGGCACTAATTTTTTTTTTTGTATGGGGAGCTTCACCACCATTTTTTTTTTTATGGGGTGCCTGGTCACCATTTTTTTCTGGGCAGGGTGACCAGTGATGTGTTTTGTTTTATTTCTTGGGGGTGCCTGGCTACCAAATTTTTTTTTATTTCAGGGGGCCCTGGCCACCAAATTTTTTTAAACCGGGGGAGCTTGCCACCAATGTTTTTTTTTTTAAACTTGGGGGGGGGGGGCTGGCCACCAATGGATTTTTTTCATTTGTAGGGAAGGGGCCTGCTTATTCTGGTGGTGGCCCTGGCTGTATGCAATGTAAAATTGCTGCTACTCATTTTACTGCACAGCCCATCATTTTGTCTGCATGCTACAGGTGCCCTTATTTGTGTAGTCCTCCCATGATTGTGGCATAGAAGTGTGTCCAAAATGTGTGCTGCTTACAGGGTGCATTTTAAAACCAGTGATAAGGAGACAACTCCGGGTAACTGCCAGCTGTATATTACCTGTGATTCTTCTCACTTTTATGGGTATCCTCTGGGAACAACTAGCTTCCTTATTTACATGTCCACTGACAGTGTGAGAAAATAAATGGGTTAAAGATTTCTTCAAAACCAACAAACGTTTTTCTTCTGGTAATGTCAGGACGTTGTTTACACATAACATAGCACATGAACCATAATCAAAAATTAACTACTCTACTGAATATGTCCTCTGCAGAGGTGGTAGTATCCCCAGTATAGTATGATCCTACAGTGTTCCTTTGCACTCACTCACTGTGTCCCTGAGCTCAACCACTTGGATCCCCATACTGGTGGCCTGGTCACCATAGGGTATTAACCCAACTATCCTCCTTGTTGGAGCTTTGAGATGCTTGACTAAATAAATCCTGCCTGTTTCTCACTCCATAAGAGACAATTACAGGGCTACCCTATTGCTAGCTGTGCCTAATTATGCCTACCAGGTCAAATCCTTTAGCTCCCATCCTGAAAGTTTGGATTCCATAAAAGCACATAGGTGCTCCCCCCCTTTCACAAAAATAAAAAAACCACAGCCATCTGCTGGGTAGTTTTGGAACCGTTCTCCAATCACTCTGATCATGAAAAGAGGAGTAACTACCTAATGCTTAACAAAGGCCCACCTAAGGTGTCCTACTATAGGGGATTGAATGAGACAAATTCAGCTAAATTCTCAGGGTCTCTATATGTGTTATCCACTCAAAAGGTGGGCACTTGAATTTATAAACAAAAACATGTAGGTCCAGTGTCCATAGATGATGACAAAAAATAACCAAATAATGCAAAGGATGATTCATTTTCCACTTCACTGACTTCTAAAAATAGAAATGGTTTAAAAAAACAGTAGCAGAGTAATGCATAGGTTTTAAAATATTCTGTCGAATTCTGTGCGCAAAGTGCAGTTTTAGTACATTGTCTTGTTTCCTACACTTGCAAGGCTTTCTGGGGATTATTTATCAACAGCTGAAGGCAGAACAATGAATGCAGCAATTGGATTGGTTGCCATGGGCTACTGCCCATAGACAAATTTGCTCATCCAGTGAAAGTTGAGAATTGTACATCAACAGCTGCATCTGTCAGTGCTAAATATATGTGCTGACTAAGGGCATCCACACATAAAATGTGAAATTAGGATAGGACAAAATGCCAAATTGCTCTTAAGGTGGCCAAACATGCACAGATGGTAGTGCACTTGGATCCCAGTTGGTCAAACCAACCGACTAAATTGTATGCTGTGTATAGCACTGCATTTAATGTTCCCTGGTTGTACACAAGCTTCTAATTGCTTCTGTACCACTTCAGCACTGAAATGTCACCTAAATCTGCCAGCTGCAATGGCAACACAGTGATAACCCTCCTGATTTGCACTCAGGAATTCAACACAGAGCATTGATGAATATTAAAATGCTGAATGCATTAAAAAATTTAATAACAGACTTTTTATAATCCTGAACCTGTACAGAGATAATATATGTATTTATTTGAACGCTTGCACTGCTCCTTAAAAGAGACAATTAATATATATGAGTTTTTTTATTCTAAAGAATTCCCAGCAGCAATCACTAATGTATTTGTCGGTACATTGGGCTGAACCTTTTAAGACATTTATTAGATCCGATTATGCTGAGTAACCTTTTATTTGGCAGATGTTGGTACTTTTATTGCATTGCAGCCAAGTTTATTTTTTTCCTTTCATTTAAAGCAGCAGTTTCTGTAAGTAGTGAACTAACAACATTTTCTTATTCTATTAAAAAATAATCACTGTATTTGGGGCCACATTTCAGACCTCAATGCAAGACTTTTAGAGAAAGAATGCAATGTATTCACACATAAAGCTTATAATAGCATTTGCTTCCGCCCCCAAGGTTGCATTATTTCCACTCTGGCTTATGTTTTACGCTATTCTGTTTCTCTAATTAATAGTTATAGCAGGTAACAGTGCTGTTGAACTCCAGGACTTTATGGGCTTATTTACAGTAAAAATTATGTAGGTCAGAAATTGTTGGATAAACAGTTGGCTGTGTGAACCCATGGAGGAATAAATACAAAGCATGAGATAATTTGGGGATTGTTAGGAAATCTTTCATTGTACTGAAAACTGAATGTATATAGAAATCAAAAAGCTATGTAGGGACCTATAGGATTGCTGTGCCCCTATAGAATTAAATCCCTACCCTTTCCTTAGTCACTAGGCAGATGCCTATGTATCTAATTTACATTTAACATAACCAGTAGTTATTGGCCAAAGGGTGTAATGACCATTTCCTGCCACACTGTAGGGAGTGGCCTCTTCCTCTTTGGCTTTTGGTGTCCTTTTCAGCTGAATGTGCCCATGATTTCTTTTTCCTATTTTTATTAGCAACATAGCCTGTGAGTTGTAGTTACACTACATCATCTGTTGGAAACTTCCACTTAACGAAGGCCCTGATCCTGAAGTCCAATGTAACCCATTCTAAATGTCTTGAGAAAGGTCCAGAACAGACTGAAATATTGACAATAAATTTTCTTTTCTAACTGCATTATGAAGTCCTGGAAAGTGTCAATCTTGGGGAACTACTATATATATGTATATATATATATAGTAATCAACAAACCGCACTCCAAGGACTTGTAAAGTGGTCAACCAAAATGCTGCTTTATTTCCAACGTTTTGGCACCATTACTGGGACCGTCTTCAAGAGAGTCTCTCCTGAAGACGGCCCCAGTTAGGGTGTTGAAACGTTGGGAATAAAGCAGCATTTTGTTTGATCACTTTACAAGTCCTTGCAGTGTGTTGTGTTGATTTCTATGTACTAATGAGTTGACCAGCATCCAGGCAGCTGTGATTAGTTTTGAGTGCACCAGTCTGGCTGTTCTTATATATACAGTTGTGCTCATAAGTTTACATACCCTGGCAGAATTTATGATTTCTTAACCATTTTTCAGAGAAAATGAATGATAACTCATGGTTAGTGGTTATTTGAAGCTATTTACTGTCAAACAACTGTGTTTACTCTTTTAAAATCCAATGCGCAGCTTCGGGGTTGTTGAGTGTAAATTTTCCACCAGAATTATTTGATATCTTACTGCATTCATTTTGCCATCAATTCTGACCAAATTTCATGAGCCTTTGCGTCATGAGCGCCCGATGGTGTGGCTCAAGATAAAAAGATGCTTCACTGGTTCATTTCCCATTTGTAGGATTTCCTGATTGGTTCCTGGGTGCTTCTATATTTTGTGCTGATTGATTTCTGTACATCCTGACCCTGTCTGAACTTGGATTTTTGCTACACTTCTGCCTGCCTACTGAACTTTTGTCTGGATTTGACGACGATTACTCCTGATCCCTTCTGTTACCACAAACTTGGACTTGATCCCTGGGCTTCCTCCTTGGTCCTGACTATTCCCCGCTGGCCCGATAGTCCCCTGACACTTTTTAACTCACAAATCCCCAAAACATCAGCAATCCACCACTATGTTTCACAGTAGGAATGGTGTACCTTTCATTATAGGCCTTGTTGACTACTCTCCAAATGTAAAATTTATGGTTGTGGCCAAAAAGTTCAGTCTCATCACTCCAAATTACTTTGTGCCAGAAGGTTAGAGGCCGGTCTCTGTGCTGTTTGGCATATTGCAAGCAGGATACTTTGTGGCATTTGCGTAGTAATGGCTTTCGTCTGGCAACTTGACCATGCAGCCCATCTTTCTTCAAGTACCTCCTTATTGTGCATCTTGAAACAGCCACACCACATTTTTTCAGAGTCCTGTTTTTCACCTGAAGTTGTTTGTGTGTTTTTCCTTGCATCCCGAACAATTTTTCTGGCTGTTGTGTCTGAAATTTTAGTTTTATTTGGTTTGGTTTCAACAGAACCCCTAATTTTCCACTTTTTTATTAGAGTTTGAACTCAATTCAATTGAATTGTTCTCAATTCCTTTGATATTTTCTTATATCCCTTTCCTGTTTTATAGAGTTGAACTACCTTTTCCCACAGATCCTTTGACAATTTTTTCGCTTTCCACATAACTTAGAATCCAAAAAACATCAGTGCAGCACTGGATGAAAGATGCAAGGGTCCCACCCACTAATTACAAGCAAACAGATCACAGGTTAAGATGGTTACCTTTAATACCCATTCTAAGTTGTGTGCATGTTATCAGGCCAAATCACCCGGGTATGTAAACTTTTGATCAGGGTCATTTGGGTAGTTTGTGTAGTGATTATGATTTAAAAAGAGTAAACACAGTTGTTTGACAATAAATGGCTTCAGCCAACCACTAACCATGAGTGAAAGAAAAGTTTTTGTGTTATCATTCATATTCTCTGAAAAATAGTTAAGAAATCATAAATTCTGCTAGGGTATGTAAACTATGTAAACTTCATATTCCAAGGAATGACGCACTCCAGGACTTCATAGTGAGATGAAAAAGTTAAGTTTATTTGTCAACGTTTCGGTCCAGTCTGGACCTTTCTCAAGACATAACTGGACCGAAACGTTGACAAATAAACTTCACTTTTTCATCTCACTATGAAGTCCTGGAGTGCGTCATTCCTGAGAAAATGAATATTTACACGATATATGACAGCACCCAGGCAGTTAAACTCTGCAGAATTGGAGTGCACCACAGCTTGAACTGTATATATATATATATATATATATATATATATATATATATATATACAGCAACAAAGAAGGTCCGCACTCACAGGACTTACAAATAAAATAAAAAAGTTTTATTAAATTGACATGACTGACGTTTCAGCCCCCTCCGAGGCACTTCAAGGATTTACAAGTACACCATTGGATCAGAGCAATAGTGGAGATTTATTATAGGTTCCAGATGTGAACCGAAACGTAGGATTTCTATAATAAATCTCCAATGGTGTACTTGTAAATCCTTGGAGTGCCGTCACCCGCTGTGTATTCCATAACTTCTTTGGACTGGCACCCAGGTTTTCTGCTGGACTGGAGGAGTGCATCCTTTATGCCGATATATATATATATATATATATATATATATATATATATATATATACTGTATATATTAACAGTCTGGTGAGTATCAACACTTCAAGGCCACTAATCCAAATTTAAATTTGTATATACACAAATATTGAACTGGTGCCCCCTTGTAAAATCTTTGCCTTTTTATTAGTAATGCATAATTTAAAAGTCCAACATTTTGGTCCTCATTATGATTATGAAATACACCAAACTGCATGGCTGCTAGGGAAAACTTCCTGTAAGGAACTTACACTGGTGGTCTAGTGGAGGTATGGCAGGGACGCCTGCCACATCTTCTTCCTTGCCGGCTCCTTTAGTTTGCACGCACACTTCCAGGTTTTTAAAGGCACGTG
Organism: Xenopus borealis; assembly: GCA_024363595.1. Classification (NCBI taxonomy): domain Eukaryota; kingdom Metazoa; phylum Chordata; class Amphibia; order Anura; family Pipidae; genus Xenopus; species Xenopus borealis. The sequence goes on from CM044438.1 coordinate 75,012,424, forward strand.
CACGCTGACGTGATGACAAATTCAAAATATTTAAGGGACATTCCAGATTACTAGATTGCCCGTTATAGGAGTTTGTTCCTAGTGCTTCTGAGCCTGCTACTGATTACTCCTGACTTCTTTGATCCTGACCTCGGCTTGTGACCTGACTATTCTACACTCTGTATTCTAACCCTGCCTGCCTGACCATCCTGATCTGATCTCCTGACTCTTGCCTGTTATCTGACTCTGATCCTGCCTGATCCCTCTGCTAGTCTTCCTGGTTTTGACCTTGGCCTGTCTGACTCCATCTGTGTTCCGCCTGTACTGACCCAGCCTGATTTTACTACGTTACCTGCTCCGTCCTGTCCTGTGACCTTCTGCCCAAGACTTTCCTTAAAGTGGACCCGTCACCCAGACACAAAAATCTGTATAATAAAAGTCCTTTTCAAATTAAACATGAAATCCAATTTCAAATTTTTATTAAAGCATTCATAGCTGTTTTAAGCTCATTTAAAAATCTCAGCTGTCAATTAAATATTGTCTGCCCCTCCTCTATGCCTTAGGCATAGAGGTGGGGCAGATAATAACTTTTACTTTCCATTCAGCACTTCCTAGATGTCACTGCTCCCCATACATTCCCCCAGTTCTCTTAACCATTTAATTGTGTAGCAAGGACATGGGGATAGACATTGGGTCCCCCATTCTGGTGCACAAACAAGATTCTGAGATGATGCAAGGCTTGTCTTAATAACAGTGTCCACAAAATGGCTCCTGCCTGCTTGCTATAATTATGAATTGCCAGACAAGATTAAAATAATTTATATAGTGTACTGTAATTAATGTTCATTTTGCTTGACTAATGTGATAAAATATGATTTTTTAATATTTTTTTTCGGGTGACGGGTCCACTTTAACTGTTGTGCCCCTTGCTAGCCAAAATTTTAGGCTTGCACCTCTCATTTAAGTCCAGGTGGCATCTGAGTAGCTGAGGCGGTCACACTACTGGTGAAGCACGAGCTGAGACTAGGGTGCTTGGCATCTGTTCTGGTTTGGGTGCGGGACACTTCCCAGCAAACAATTAACGTTTGAATTTCAGGAAGCAAATTTTGTGGGTGTTCCAACACAAACAATCATTGCCTAAGACACACAGATACTTCATCAGAGCTGTATTCTAACAATGGGAAATGAGAAACAAAATAAGAGCAAATTTAAAAAAAAAAACACATTTTGAAGCTATACTTCCTCTATCTATTATAGCTATTCATGGTGTTTGCCCTCAGAACAAACTCCTTTAATGGACTTTGCAAAGAAGAACTTAAAGGATAAACTACAAACTTCTAAGGGAACTGTAACTGAAAACACGTTGAAGCTTTACTAATCCTCCTTACTATATACTTCTACTGTCAAGTTTAATTCAGCAGTAAAGTGAAAAAATATTTGACATCCTTCTTTTCTTGATAAAGGAGAATAAATGAGGTGAAGAACATATTAATTAGTTTGGGGCCACATGAGATTAGTTTGTGCTAGGCCTCTGATATCTTTGGCATAACAACATAATGTGATAATATGTACTTGGATATTTGGTCATGTTTACACTATGTATTTTTTTGAAGGACCAGTAACATCAAAAATGTTTTTAAATATAACATATTATCATTTACCAGTTTGTTTATGTATTATCCTACCCATATGGATATTTGTATGAACAAAAAGGGACTAAGAACTGCCCAGAGAAAATATGTACATTTGTGCAACTGCATAGTTTCTCTTTTCCTTTTTGCAAGCTGGATACTAAAGAATTTCTATTGTTATTATTTTCTAAGTGCCAGTACTGTACAATTGGTGGCCATATACAATGAAAAATAAGATTACAAGCAGGTATCAACCAATACAGGATATAAAGAAGCTCCTACTCAATAGAGCTTACAATCTAAAAGAAGAAAGAGGGTTATGTTATGGTTTAGTTACTTGTCTGTATGTCACTGTCACACCTAGAGAAAGGTCAGGCTTATTCCAAAGTTCCCTTTGCTACATGAAATGACACACAATTCACAGGGGTATGAACACCATGTATTTATATTCATTCTCATAATAAGTATAAGGTGCAGAATTATTAAAGGTTGAATAGGAAATTTGAATTTTCAAATCTTTTTTGGTATCAAAATTTAAACATTCAAATTTGAATCCCTCTATTTGAATGCAAATTTGAATGTGAGATTTATTTCATTCAAATTTTCCGGTTGGAACTATTCAAATATTAAACATTCAAATTGTATCTTAAATTACCTCCCAGTCGAATTCTGAGTATATTCATATTTATTACAGTAAAAACAAATTCACATGAATTCGAAATTCAACCTTTGATAAATGGGCCTCCCCATGTATCCAGTCTGTTCATAGGCCATGGCTAGTAACTTCTGTTTAACTTTTACATTTTTCATTTGCTGAGAGTTTACAGTGATGAAAATTTAGGAAATATTTTGTTTAGATTGTTTTGAAGATTCCTTTGCAGTGTTGCTTTCAGGATTTTATATGATCATTCCAATGCATCTAAAGGTGGTTATTGCAATTTATCATTGTTTGATGTAAAATAAAGCCTTTGATTTGTTTTTCAGAGTTAAATACAACCTACACATATGTTGTATTACATGTGATCTGACATGTCCCAGGGCTGTGAATTACTTTTTCTGTATATACTGTAATGGTGATGTGCAAGTGAACTTTATAATTAAAGTGCTCTTGTAGCTACAGATGAAAGTAATACCCATAATTTGCTCCTTTTCATATTTCAATGTACACAATCTGCTCCAAAAACCGGAGCGTGTTCCCCCTGACTGATGTTTAAATATTTCATAAGCTCAGCAACTTGTATACACTCATAGGAATTCAGCTATTGGCAGGGATTTCTTAATTGACATAGAATGGCAGCTTTATATATCCAGCCTTATTATGTTGAATACTAATGTTCAGAAAGCATACCTGCATAGCAGACACATGGCTTATAAAAAATTGAATTGTGATTATTTTGGCAAAGGGATTGTATAATCTCATACAGGAATTGCCAGAAAAACAAAGACACTATATATTTATTATATGGTTAGAGTTTTACATAAACCTTTAAGTAGATTGTTTCCTACAGTATTCCTAAGGAACATATTTGTATAGTTTGGTCTCTTCCAAACAGAAAATAACTATGATGGATCAGAATTACACTACTTGTACATAACTGCATTTCTGGCAATTTACTGAGCAGCATAAATACTATATGTCGATAGTTACTCAGACACCTCACTTTTATTTCTTGAATTATGTCCTGAGACTAATTGAGTGAAAACCAAGAATGTTCCAGTGTATTATTTGCTTTTAAATATAGAAGGAATGTACTGAAATTAATCGTTTTTTGGATTGATTTATTGAGAATTAAAGTGTTTTAAAATAATAAAAAAATATCATGTACTGCTACCATGCACTGGTAAAATTGTCCCTGAGGAAGAGCACAGTAGTGCTCAAAATGTTGGATTTTTTTCAGTAAGTCACTTATTTGCACCTGGTACAGCTGACCTTTACAGTAAAGGGTAGTTCTCCTCTCTGTCCCATGTATGTGTATATATATATAAATAAATATATATATATATATATATAAATATATATATATATAAGGTATATATATATATATAT
>CM044438.1:75032316-75051842 GCA_024363595.1 Xenopus borealis
ATATATATATATATATATATATATATATATATAAATATATATAAATTTGCCTTACTGGCCATTAGAGTGATATACTGTAGGTGATATGAGTCATTAATAAGGTTCCTATACCTATTGGAAGGCAGTATGCAAAGCATAAAATACAGGTGGGATGTATTTTCCTTGCACTTTAAACAATGCCTTATTTTCTTGACAAATCATTGCTGTTCTCCACCATTCATTTTAGAGCAGAGAGGCCTGCAGGTGCCCAGATGAATACATTGATGGGTTCAGAAGTGCTTTATTAGTGAGGGGTGGTACTTCCCAATTCCTTTCTCCTAACTTGCACCTATTTTTGATGTATACGGAATGGAGTGGTTGCAGAAGCAGACCACAACAGGTCCGTATACTTACCATCTTACCTGAACCCCATTTGCCCTAGGTAAGACTGATTGCTAAAAAACTGTATCATGAACAAAAGTAATGCAGCAAATCTTGATAAATTACAATTAATGGAGCAGAATGCTGGATAATTTAGAAATATTTTCACCAGTTGTCCAGTGTTATTTTGTAGTTCTGCAGCATACAAAATGTAGAAATGCTGTTTGACCTCATGGTTTTTAGGCTTTTAATGGAAAACATATATTACTACAAGTTTCCTTCAACATTTCATCTATGAATTTCGTTTCCTGACCCCTGCATAAATTGAATATTGGTTATTATAGTTTGCTCTAATACAATCATCATTAAAGGCTTTACATGTGACCTTCTCACTTTCTCTCAAACTGGTGTCTCCAATTTTGTAGAGGAGCGTCAATCTTAAGTAGTGTAATGGTATTTTATAGATTGCTTGGATGAACCCTTCTTTGACGAGTGGATACAGGGTCTTGTTCAGTTTGACCCCTGATGATCTGACCCAGAAATCTAATCTATTTCTTGCCTTGAGGAGAGTGATAAAAATGGGAAAAATGATGTGCCAGTATTAATGGATCTTTGAACAGCTTTTTTCCCCAAACCATATAAAAATCAAAAGGTGAACTGTGGGCTTACAGCAGGGTTTGTCATAGAGTGTAATGAGTTAAACATAGATTTATGATTATAATATTTTTGACATTGCCTTAAAAGTTTCAGAAGCAATAGACCACATTTTCTGCATTCTGACAAATGACAAAGTGTCTGGAAGCCTAGAGCAGGGCTGCATGCAACACTAAAGAACTGCCATTTGTATCTGGAAATACTGTATATGGCTGCTAAGAATGTAAGAACTGGACAGGTATGGGATCCATTATCCGGAAACCAATTATGCAGAAAGCTCAGAATTATGGGAAGGCCATCTCCCATAGACACTAATGTAATCATATTATTTAAATTGATTTCCTTTTATTTCTGTAATAATAAAACAGTATCTTATACTTGTTCTAAGATATAATGTATCCTTATTGTAGGCAAAAAAGCCTATTGGGTTTATTTAGTGTTTAAATTATTTTTTAGTAGACTTGAAGTATGAAGATTCAAATTACAAAAAATATCACTTATGTAGAAAACTTCAGGTTCCCAGCATTCTCGATAACAAGCCCAATACCTGTACCAACAAAGAGGACAGATATAATTATAATATAAGTTATTGTTATGACTATGACTTCCTCTGGATGAACTAGCAGTTAGGCAGGTTAAAAAAAAGTTAAAAGGTTGAACTCGATGGACGTGTGTCTTTTTTTAGCCTAACTTACTATGCCACTAGGTTACTATTTAAATAACATAATTACTGATAAATGTCAGCCCAATTTCCAATAGGGTATTGCTGCCTAAGAAACCTATTGGATGTAAGTATTTACAAAGTATATTGTTTTTCTTAAAACATTACTGTACCCTCAAACCCTCCTGTGCTTACAACAGGGAAATGTGTTGTTATTTCTCCATACGTAGAAGAAAACTTAGGAACTTGTGTCTGCTGGGTAGTGTCTTGGAAAGACAGGCAGGCATATGATTAAGTGTCCTTGGGGGACACGAAATGTGTCAGGCTTTTGTACATGATGTAAAATAAAGATTTTTTGTATTTTTTGAACACTTTGGCATCTGTATTCAACTGATTACTTTGACTTTGGTGTTCCAGAGTGGTGCCTGCCTGTCTTTCCAAGTTTCCTTGTATTGCTCCCCTTTGCTGAAGGTCTGGGACATGAGCACCCAAACCCACCGCGGGAAGCAGTAAGCTTGTCCTGTTACTTATTCATAGGATCTGCTTACTAGGTCCAACCACCAGTGATATTCTCCCTAAGATAAATGCTGAAAATACAAAGGTAATATAGGTTAAAACATGAAGCAATATACTGATCTGACCTAACAATATGCTTCTTAACCATTGGGGTTTTCCCTAACCCCCCTCCACCCATCCACACACCAACACATTTTAAATGTGCACCCTTTTCTACCAAACTAAAATCACTGAAAGTATTAAAAGAACATTCAAGGGAAATTGTAAAGAATCCTTTACAAAAGAATAGATTTTTAAAACTCTAATACAATATAAAATAAGCATAAATCCCTTTTGGAGGCATGTTTCCTACAAAAAGCAAATAACAGTGATAAATAGATGCTTCATCTTCAGAAGGCACTGGGCAGTATCTGTCTTCAGCCTTTGCTCTGTGTTTTAATTGCAATCCTATCTGAGAATCTGCAAATAATGACTCATCCATTGCTCATTAATCAGATGATTTTATCAAGCGAGATGTGTTGGAGACAAGGATTAGAGATTAATGGTTTATATTTATTGTACTTCAAATACACAGTACTGCTGTTTTGGAAAAATGCAAGGCTTCTGTTGTGTCTTCTTTTTTCTAAAATTATGTTTAGGCACATTAATGAGGCATTATTTTCTGCCACAGCAACATATATTGTTTAAAACAGTGTAATATATGTTAGGTTCCTAAGGCTAGTGCCACACATTAAGGGGCAGATTTATCAAGGGTCAAATTTTCGAGGGTCAATTTTCGAGGATACTGCCATTTGATCTATCAAACGATTGAATAGCGATCATCCAATTTCACCTAAAAATCGTACTAAATATCCGATTTCATGAAACAAATCATACAAATTCATCTGATTTCATGAAAAAATCCGATGATTTCTATTCGATCAAAAAAAAACTTAGAAAAAGCTTATGGGAGCTTCCCATAGGCAAATATAGCAACTCGGTAGGTTCAATCTGGTGAAGTAGGCAATTGAAAAAAAATTTAAAGGGCAAGTACTTCGACCATCGAATGGTCGAATGGTCGAATTAGCCCCCAAAAAAATGAAAATCAAATAAATTTTTTGCATTCGAATCCTTCACCCGAGCTTAGTAAATCTGCCCCTAAGTTTATCCACAGACTTCGAATCCATGCCTAAACTCCAAACAGTACCATTGCATCGACCCAAGTGCAGGCACACCAAATGAATTTTGGGATAAAAGCGTATGTGTATGCATTTGGCACTGGGTCGACGCAATGGCTCTCGATACAGGAACATTAAGAAACTGTTAGGAGCTTAGGGGTGGATTCTTGTCCTGCATTTAGCCACAGGCTGAGAGTTCACAACACGTGGAACTAGCTCATCCCCTCCAAATCTCAGGATCACAGGTGATCTGATGGCAGATGTGGTTGTGAAGAGAAGCTGTAGTTCCCAGTCACTGGAAATATATATATATATATATATATATTGTACCTGATGAGTGTCCGCACTCCAAAGCCGCCGCTGTTACAGCGTATCCAATTATAAATTCAGGGTGCACGGTGAGAGATATTCATACACAGTTTCATGAAACCAGCACTCCCATTTGAAAATTCTTCAATATTTTATTGGCATGTCAAGATATCCAACGTTTCGGTCCTCATTAGGACCTTTCTCAAGGAGAAATCCTTGAGAAAGGTCCTAATGAGGACCGAAACGTTGGATATCTTGACATGCCAATAAAATATTGAAGAATTTTCAAATGGGAGTGCTGGTTTCATGAAACTGTATATATATATATAAAATCCAAATTTTTTGTGGGAAAAAAAACCCTCATATTTTTCAAGATTTATTATACCCCAAGGATGGAAAAAGTCAGAATCCAAAAAATCCGGTATCTCAGACCTGCTGAGGTTGTATATATAAGTCAATGGGAGAGGTCCCTATCCTATTTCAAGTTTCTGTGGTCTGGCTGGAATTAGCCCAAAAATCCAACTTTTTCTTACTTTTGTGGCAAAGATCAAAAAAAATTCAGGCTTGCCAAAAATGTATGGTTCGGTGGGGGGGGGGGGAATGCCGGAAAAATCGTACGATTTGGGGTTTTTTGCTCGATTTTTATGTAGCTCCTGATCTGAATAAATCATGCTTTTTTTAATAATAAAAATAATTCTAGTTTGGTCAGACTTTTTATTTTGAAAAATCAGAACAAAAATAGGAATTTGATAAATAACCCCCTTACTTTATCCCTAATATTATTGGATACCAATCTGTGATTATGCACTCAAGGATAATAGTGCCAATAATATATAGCACACATGCATATATTTATAGGTGTTGTGTATAATGTATTTGTAAATATATATTTGTCTTGCTGAATTGATTAATTTGACTTTTTTTATGTATGTAAATTGCAGCTTACCATCCTCCTGCTGTGCGAGTTATGTTATAATGCCATCAATCATCACATCACATTAGCTGTTTTTCCATACAGGCTATTACAAATGGCATACTTTATAAAATAAATATATATTGGCTACAAAGATTGTTTTAATCTGAGATAGATCATTTGTATGCATGCATGTTTCCTCCAATGTAAACATTAGTTTTATTGATATTTTTATTATAATTTGTGTGTAAAATAAATTAATTGGCATTATTAAACTTGTTGGTCATCATCTTTATTTACATCTGCAAATGCAGTACGCAAAGTGCAATTTTGAGTGTAATAGACAGTTTTTTTTTATCCCACAATGCAGGGAATTTTCCTAGAAGTTTGTTGTTTTTGCAGGCTAGGGATGAGCACTGTTGTGCTGAATATTGCCTAACCCTGTCTGTCGACATTTCTGGTGTTTGCCATGCAAGTGACATGCATCCTATTAACCTATTATTTCTAGGCAAGAAGGGAGCCCTGGAGCTCCTGCCTGGTCTGGAGGTGACAGTAGCTCTAGGGTTCCCCTGCATTAATATGTAAAGCAGCACTTGATTCAGAACAGGCACAGTTGCACACAACTATATGGAAGCGCAAGGATTACATTCTGATGCAACTACCTTCAATGTGATTCTATGTACAACTAGCTGCAGGGAAATTGCATTTGCATTAAGAAACAGTAAAGCTGGCCATAGACGCAAAGATCTGATCGTTTGAATCCTCGAATGATTGGACTTCCCCATCTCCCGACCTGCCACTAACCTTCAGATGAAATAAGGTAGTAAAAGAACAGATCAGCCTATGTTCTGCCTCTGACAGGGATCGTAACAAAGTTTATGTCCGACAAAACCTAGGGGCCATCTCCCACTGAAAATCGTATGTGCAGTCGACAGAAATTTTCTAACCTGTCTGATTGACCAAACAACCTTCCACACATGGTCCAAAAATTGTACGAATCCTCTATACAAAAACCCTTACATACAAAATACAAAAACCCTTACACCTTTTATGTTTCTCCATAGGTTTCTTAAAGGTAAAATGCTTTAGTAGGTATGAACTAAAGATTTACATAGAGGCATAATTATAGACCAGATTCAATGAAAAAAAGAAAATCTATTGATGTCACTAAGGCAATCTGCTACTGGATCTTTTGATGCATTTTGTCTAGTCACATCAAACTTTATTTGGGGTTAGTTTCTCTTGAAAACATTAGGGGCAGATTTACTAAGGGTCGAAGTAAAAATGGAGAAATAACTACAGAACTGCAGATGGTGATGTGCAAAGACTAGTTGATAGGGAACTAAAGTCTAAAATGGAATAATGCTAGAAATGCTGTATTTTCTATACTAAACATGAAAACATGAATTTACTACACCAGAAGCCTAATAAGACAATTGATTTATGCTTTCAAAGTTGGACGCAGGGGGCTGTCATCTTGTAACTTTGTTAATCATCTATGCAAGATCAAGACTACGCACATGCTCAGTGTGTCAGATTGTCTGGGCTTCAGTTGGGAGGTTAAGCTTAGGGAATGTCATAAATTATCAAAGCAGCACAAGTCAAATAATATCTGCCATAGAAGACTGATTAATAATCAGAATATACAGACTGCACTGGGTCTGTGATACAAATCTCTACACAGTCACTGGCTGCTCTACAGGGAAACAAACACAGCTGCTCAAGTACAAGGAAGTAAGATGGGGGAGCTCTGGCCTGCCGTTTGAAAGTATGAGCAGTTAGGGACCATTTGAACTTTCTTATCCGCATCAGTCAGAGCAAGTAAATGAAGAGAGAATTTAACTGCATCTGGTCAGGTTTCTTATAAAACTATAGACATAAAGTATATTGAAGATAGATTTCTTTTTCATTAAAGAAAGTAAAAATGGGATTTAATTTTTTAGCTTTCACATCCCTTTAAATACATTCTACATGAATACACAACTACTGTAGATTCTATATATATATTTTAAGTGCGGCAATTGTGTAATGTGTAATACACTGATCACTGGAGAGAAGTTCTTCCACCCACACACGGGCAAATCATACTGCATTAGGCATAGACTAACGTGCACCTCACGTAATGTAGTGTACATAATCAAGTGCCCCTGTGGACTTCTTTATTGTGGGAAAACCAATAGACAATTACGAGAGCGGATTAGTATGCATCGCTCCACAATACGTGCGGCTCTGGATCCCAAACCAAAACAAAACACGAAACAGGATATACAGTATCCAAACAACCGGTGGCACAACATTGGCTATTGGCTAAACATCCGGCCTCAACATTTAAGTGTATGCCGATAGACCATATCCCTGATAATCCAAGAGGGGGTAATATTGATTGCATGCTATTGCAAAGAGAAGCCTTTTGGACATTTGAATTGGACTGTGTGGCCCCTAGGGGCCTAAATGGGGCTCTTCAGCTTAATTGTTTCTTGAATGATAGGTGATGCATACAATATAATGTGGCCATATACCTTGTATTAAATTATTATGCAAGAATGATCTATGATAATCAGAAACATAGATTTTATAGAACTTTAGAAGAAGTTCAGGACATTGTCCATTTTTCCTTTATACAATGGGTTAAATTTATGATCTATTCTTGCATAATTTTACGGATAACCCTTGAACCTTTATGACTTTGTGTAGTTTTTAAAAATATTTTTATGATATTTAACACAGCATTCACTCTTTTTATGTAATATTAATATATGTTACACTAGATGCACCAGGAAGGTATATGATACTGTGAATACACGCTTATGATTAAGCATAGTTTTTTATATATTTATATATTTATTGCACTTGTCACTTTAAGAAGGTGATGTCATGCCTTTAATTGTTTAATCACCACTGGCTATTTATTTGTGTTCTAATGAGGGTGTGGTTGCCTTGAGAAAGGTCCTTGTATGGACCGAAACGTAACGTTGGCTGTATATGCACTGAAAAAAATATAAGATTTGAATGATTGCACCAAATCCCAGTGTTGCTGGTCTTCTTGAATGCTACGTGTACCTCTTACCCTGCACCTGGGTTATCATTGACTATAGCGGTGTGCCACCCAGCGTGAAGATTATATATATACATATATATATGTATACAATTTATGTATACTATTTATATTCTAAACTGCTTTCTTTTTTAAACACCTCCACATCAGAACATATGTGTCTGACTTGTAATTATTTCCGCTTTGAAAACCAATATTATTTACAGATCAGTGGAACGTCGATGGGAGCCCCAGTGGCCCCGGCATATGCCAACTGTTTTATGGCTTATTACGAACAGACAAATATTATCCCTAAATATGGAGATAGTCTTGTATTATATTTACGCTGCATCGATGATGTCTTTATTATTTTTAGTGCACATTATCCTTGAAAAAGGTCCCCAGGTGGGACCGAAACGTCGGTTCAAAATGCACTATTGCACTATTGCTTACAATAAAATACATTTCTTTCAACAACATGGTGTGTGCTGATCCTCCATTTTTCTATATTACGAAGATTTTGATCTCCAGCCAAAACCTCCACCTCCCCCTCATGGATAGCTAAAGCTTTTCAAACAGAAATTTCAGTTTTTCTTCATAAAAGCCCTTATTCCTGAATTGATTTTCAGTATGGGTGACTTTAAACAGAGAATTTTTCAGAGGGCATGAAAATATGTCAAGATATAAAGAGCGTGCGGCTTCACCTTGTCAGAATATTTGGCATACATGGACTTCAAGAAACAAACAAAATCACCTTTTGCCATTTATACAGAGGGATTTACAATTCTTTTGAATAGATACAGCGCACTACCTTGCAATGTCAGAACTGATGAGGATTGTTGTCTGAGGGAGTTTTTTTCTGCTTTCCTATGTATATGTTTTAACCCTTTCCAGCGTGAATGGGTTTTTGTTCCTTAATTTGTAGAATCTATGTACTTGGATTTCAATTCTAGATATAGCTTTGTATATCAGCTTTATATTTTTATGTTTTATCAGTGACTCAAGATACATTTATTCAGTGGCAATAGTTTGGGTTTTACTTTTGTGTTCAGTTCAGTTCCATAGACAAATTATGTGGGTTAGTTATTAAAGTCCAATTTTTTTATGGTCAGACTTTTAAAGGGGAAAACCATAATTTTTTTAGCAAAACAAAACTCAAATTTTTCATGATTTATTAAACCCCAATGTCCGAATAGAAAAGTACTCCTGCCAAGACCTGTCAAGTTTGTGTAGAAGTCAATGGCAGATATCCTGTTGATATCTTGGTCTGTGCTGGGTTTCGTGCAAAAATCTGAACATTTCATGGTTTTCTAGTGCCAAACCCGAAAAAGTCACAGTTCTCAAAGCCTACAAAGTTTGCACAATTCAGATTTTTTCCACCGAATTTATCAATTTTGGAAACATTTATTTATACATAGGGGGGAAAGTTTGTGCAGATTTGGATTGGAGTAGTTTTCTAAAAAAAAATGGATTTTGATAAATAACCTCCTAAGTCTGGCAGTTTGTTTGTCATACAGAGAACTGATTGAAATGTTGCCCACTAGATTTATTAAAACCATCAAAGAATATTCTAACTCAAACTAACTTTAAGAGTCTAACCAATGAATTAACTGACATAATTCTTTGTTGAAGACACTTTCCCTCCATAGACATTTTCTCAGCCTTTCTATATGTAGGTATGGGATGCTCTATCTGGAAACCTGTTATCCAGAAAGCTCAGATTTAGGGGGAAGACAATCTCCCTTCATTCTAATAAAAATAATTAAAAATTTTAAAACATATTTCCTATTTTTTCTGTAATAATAAAACAGACCTATGTACTTGATCCCAAGTAAGTTATAATGAATGCTTACAGGAGGCAAAACAATACTATTGGGTTTATTTAATTTACATCTTTTTTTTAGTAGCAGAAGTATGGAGATTCAAAATACAAAAACACCCCTTAGTTGAAAAACACCAGGTCCCATGCATCCTGGATAACAGGTCCCATGTTAGGGACAGGACTTGTACCAGTATTCTCAAAGGTCCACTATTTCAGCACAGTTCCTGAACAAAGAAATCTAAGTAAAGAAGTGGATCATATCAGAAGGACATGTCCAGCATTTATATTTATTATATATAAATATAATATTTAAATTTATTTAGCGTGGTCCTCTGAGTACTTTTGCAATTTACATTCATTTTCTATTTTGAAGTAGTTTCTGAGATATTAGCATGCTTTTAACCAGTTTTATACTGCTAGGCAGGCTTCAGCTCAACTGCTATTTAAAGGCACAGGCCCAGACCATAGCTGTGTATTTCCTGGATTTAATGGCTCTTGGGTTGCTAAAAGCCTAATATTAACATAGAAACCACTAAAAATACATTGTAAATGGTTTAAAAACCCTTTAAACATTGGGGCTTAGATTTATCTTTCTCATGTTAAAGCATGTTCATCATTTTGCATTCTCAAGCATCTTCTACACTGTCACCTAATCTAATGGTAAGATACAATAAACTATTAGAAAGGTGGACTTAACATTAAAGAGGCAAAAACCTTCCCAAATGCTATTATTATCCTGGGGGGGGGGGGGCATTAAAAGATGGTGCTATTGTAGACATGATTTTCAAAAGCCAAGAGTACAATGAAACATAAAAGTAAATTGCTTTTAAAACAAAGGGAATGGCAGCACATTCCATCTCCTTCCCAGAAATCTACATTTGCATATAATTTATTTCTAAGCGCTGAGTTCTATATACTACAAAACACAAATGCAGATTACATTAAGGTTTTATAGTGCTTTGAAGCAAATAAGTCTGATTTCACTACCTATCCTTCTTTCAGGTCATACATTTTAATGCACAGCAATACAAGTTTTAAATCAAGTATACTGCACGTATCCTCTCCAGTCCAAAAGCAAACGGCAACAATGTGTATATACTGACAATGAGAGATGTCTTTTTAAAGTATGTCAGTACATCTAAAACACAGCACATAGAAACCTAAACTAGATGCAGTTTAGACTTTAATATGGCTAGACAGCTATAAAGCCATAAAAGTGCAGTGCTAGATCGTATTTGAAATATGACCTTCACATGGGGAATTTATCTCCAAATCTGGTTAGCATGATGAGTGTCGGATACTACACAGTGATTTATACACTCAAGGAAAAGAGAGTTGAAGGGAGCAGGGCAGCACACAATGCAGACAATAGCATTTGGTAATCCTAAAGTTTGGAGAGCTGTTGTTAGAGAAGAGCTCCCAGTAAGAGCAGAGACACACGGTCAGATTCAGGGAGATTAGTTGTCACGGTCGCCATCCTAAACCCAGAACCGATGTCAAGCACCCTGGCCTAGGCTCATACTTCTGCCTATAGCAGCCACCTTTCACCTTGGGAGGAGCCCTCAGCTAATCGGATGCCGCCAGGTCTTAAAATGAGAGGTGCAAGACGAGGGGTTCTGACAAAGGGGCACAACTGTATAGAAAGTCTTAAGGCCAAAGGTCATGGTACAGACAGGAGTGGGCAGAGTTGTGGTCAAACAGGCCTGGTCAAGGCAGACAGAAAACAAGAGTCGTCAGGTGGGCGAAGGGTCAAAACCAGGTGATCAATCAGAAGGATGAGGCAGAATCAGTAGTCAAATAACAGGCACAGGTCAGGATACAGAAAATCAGAATAGTCAAAGCCAGGCAGGGTCAAAAACAAGTATCAGGAACAGACAGAAGCTTTACAAGCACAGGTACAAGCACCAGGAATAAACCTATCACGGTCAGTTTGAAAAAGGGCGAACTGGGCTTTTAAACATTTCAATTTCGCGCCATTGTGCGCTGACTTCATCACGTCAGCATACATGCGCCATTAATACCAGGCAGTGCGCGTGCGCACTAGGAAGCGGATCTGGCAGCAAGAAGGCTGCGAAGATGCCGGTGCAGGCGTCCCTGCTGTCCCCCCACTAGACCACCAGGTATCGATTTCTTTACATTAGTCGCCCAAATCTCCTCTTCTTCGGGGCAACTAATCTTCCTGAACTGCCTTCCCGCCAGCTAGAACGTAAATCGCTGGTGGGATGAACTCAGAGAGTTTGGTTTTCCAAAGTTGCCCAAAGTTTCCTTTTGGGGCAATTCAGGGTGACTTCGGAAAACGAAGCACTCCAAGTGCCATTCCGCCCGCAATTTATATTCTAGTTTGTGGAGATTAGTCGCCCTGAAGAATAGAAGATTTGTCATTGGCGACTAATCCCCCCTAATCTGACCATGTGTCTCTGCCCTAAAAAGCCAGATAATCAAACAAACCAAAGGCATTCGGGGCTTAAAATATGCTTACAAAGTTTCAAAATCAAAATGAATAATTTCTGAGAACAAATACAATAACAATAAGTGAGAGCAATCAAAGCAAATTCCATCTCCATCTGCTCTCACTGTATTATTGAACACACTAAAATACAAATGCAAAACACCCAAGTGATGGAAATGAACTCCATAAAAGCAGTTTACTGAGGAATAACAGAGTAGGAAAGGGTCTGGCGACACATGACTAATAGTCACCAGCTCAATACTTCAGATCCAGAGACATGATTTCAGAGTTGTTTTATCAGATCATGTAATACATTTAAATTGTGGTTTCTTAAAGGAGGCTGTATACCCAAACATAAAATACGACTTGAAAACGTCATTCTAATAAACTTTCCAAAATACAGCACATTAAGTACACAACAATGTAGCAATAGGCTACTCTACTCTAGCAGTGATGGGCGAATCTCCCACGATTCGCTTCGCCTAGAGATTCGCGAATTTCTAGAGAAATTCGCGAATCGGCGAAAAATTTGCAAAACGAGTCACGGGACGATTTTGTCGCGCGTTGCGTCAACTTTGACGCGTTGCGTTGTTTTCGTCGCGCATTGCGTCGTTTTCGTCGCGTCAAAAACGACGCGCGACTGACGCCAGCGGCGAATCGCGGGAATTCGCCGCGAATTCGACCTAGGCGAATAAATTCGCCCATCACTATACTCTAGCCATCTCTATTTCCCACAATACCATGCCAACTTATTTGATTCCTTGAAGGTTTATCACCAACTTACATTGCATAGTATAGCAAAGAACAAAGAGAGACTTTCAAAAGCAATTACCTTTACAAATAGGTGAATTGTTTTTAACTAAAGAATATTGGAAAGTTTCTTAGAATTACATTTTCTTTCAATTGACTTAATTTAATTTTTGGATTTACATCCCTTTTGCATCCATTGGTATCACAAAATTGGATCAGATGCAGCTTTACACTTACTTTTTTGTGTTGGTCATATCTTTCTAAAATAGAAACAACCCATCCTCGTCATTTCTTGTCATTCTGCTTTTTGCCAAGTTTTGATAAATAATACTACCCTGAGTCTCATATAAGAACTATTTAAAAGTTTCAGCTATTCGCAAAACAAAAGCATTTAACATTTGTAAAGGCATGACTAATATGAGGAAGAACCCAAAATGCCATATATTAGGTCATCAACACACAAAGCTATACTTGGCTTAAAAAAGATGATGCAATATCAACACAATCAAACTTGCAGTTGGATCTTTATCAAATCCACTAACACAATTTTCATTGTTTTTGTGCAAACTGGTGAAAAGTATTGTCACCAGATATGTATAACTCACATGCCTAAGTATGGCAGTTCATTTATATAAAATGGTTTAATGGGCAGATATATCAAGGGTCTAACTGAATATTTAAATTAAAATTTTCAAAAATGTAATGGTCAAAACTGTGAAATTCGACTAGGTAGTTATTTAAATTCTACTTTTTCTAAAAAAAAAACTAAAATTTTTTGATATTTATCATGCTCTGGCCCTTTAAGAAATCAAATTCAACTATTCACCACCTACAACTTGCCGAACTGTTATTTAAGACAATGGGAGAGGTCCATCAATTTGGAGTTGTTTTCAACCTTCCTGATATTTCCTGACACATATTTTCTGGTGAAAAAACTCGAATCAAGTTTTTAAACTTGACTCAAATTTAAACTTGCATTTTAGCTCAAAAAGCAAAATTACACTGAGTAAACCTAAGCTCGATCAGTTGCCTGGGTAAACTCCAGTGGCATTTACTTGACACTTTACAGAAAGTTCCACGGGCTAAAATGCTGCATTGATTATAACATTGCTTTGACCTGAAAATGTCACTCTGGAAAAATAAATAAATAAAAGGGAGTTTAACAAAATATTATCTTTGATATTTTCCTGCAGTTTATTTTAACTGGGGTATAAGGAAAAAAACTGTCTAGAAGATTAAAGAAAAAGAAGTATCGAAAGCAATAATATCCAACTTGAGTCTCTGCTGCTTTTGTCTGAACTACAACTGCCAGCAGCCATGACTGTGAGTGTGGTGCACAGAGTTGCTGTATACCAGAAGGGCTATCCTAACCAAACGGTTATCAGGTAAAATATTTTATGTGAAATCCAAAATAAAATATAATTAAAAGAATGCTTGTGGAAGTTCGTTATGACAGAATGACAATAGCAGCAACACAGGATTAATTAAAATTTTGCCTGAAAGTTTGGCACCTCTTAGCAGAACGGCTTGTAACTGCATGTGTGATTCATTTATGTTGAGATACCCAGAGCTGTCAAAGGAAATTAGTCGTGGACTGCAGATTTACACAGCGTCTTGTCACTTCTTACTGGTCCTAGAGGCGACCTGAAGCTGTGTGCATTGGAATTAACATGAAGCTCACACATCTGGCTGTGTCACTTGCAGTGTTTGCTAACAGCTCTGGAGATATTCTCATTGCGCTGATGCTGATGCCAGTCCCTGGAGGCATGAGATGGCATGTGGGGATCCTGCATGGTAACGTGACAGATTGCAAATCACTCTCCACATGTTGGGCATTTATGTCACATCATCTGTTCAGAAGAAAGCAATGGTACCTGCCATTAACCTCTTTACTGCCCATAGGATACCCCTTCAGGATGATCATATGGTAAAGTATGATGTTGAAAGCTAGCATTTGTGTTGTTCACAGCCACATATCTCATCCAAGCTGCAGAAACTGACAATATTCTGTTGTTATAAAAACATTCCTTACTTTAAACATTCCTTCTACACAATATAAACTACCCAGAAGAACTATACAATCCACCCAACAAAGACTTAATGAGGCTGAATTATCACCTTCAAAACACTTACTACAGTATACTTGCCTTATGCAGTCCAATGGGCAGGGCTATAAATTGTGTTTTTTTGGTTTCTCTGATCTTTCAGAGGCCTGAAAATAACTTATGTTATCTGGAATACACAGCAGACATATTCTGTATGCTGTTTTGTTATTCAGTAATGTTGCCTCCACTTCCATTCCACTCCTACCTTCCCTTATCAGTAATATATAGTACCTAGTTCAGTTTATTTCATTATGGTCAAACAGGAAAAAATATGTAGAAAATGTATTTTACAACATGCAGCAATAATGATTGGTGAGTCAATGTTATGTGAGAGTGCAGGCAACCAAAAATCCTGATTTGAGTAATACATCAGAAATTAATTGAAGAAGAACAAAACAAAAACATACTTTACTCTATAACAGCTAGGAAAAATGTCACTCTCACAATAACTGTCCATAATATATAAGTTTAAAGGGCAAACTAGTCTGTTAAGGAGGGACACAGAGGATTTCTGCACAAATAACCTTTAATTGGTTTGGGCCTTTTTACAAAAATCACCAAAATTATCATTTAAGACTGCATTTATTTTAAAACAACTCCTCTGGCAAAAAATCAATATATGTTATAGTTATTACCTAATTTTCACGTATAGTACCGCTCACCACCCCCCACAGAGCAGTCTTTGGTTATACAGCCTTTTATTTATTCAGCAGACAGCTTATCCATCATGCAGTTATGTGCGGGATGGGTAACTGAGCATGGCTCATGTTATGGGCTGATCTATATCTTACCAAGACAGAATCCAAAACTTGACAGAAATGAAGGACATCAGATAAGAAGAGATATGTATGAGAGTCAGCACTCAGAAATCAATACAGACAAGAGAATTAATTCCCCTTACCTCTAAGCAATGTGCCCTTCAGCCTGCAAGATAATGAATTGCCACATTTTTAAATGCAGGATACTGAACCGTTTCAAAGTTTACCTTCACTTCTATAAACACACAGACATACCTTCATTTAGAGCAGGAATTCCCAACCTTTATTACCGGTGAGCAACCTTCAAAAGTGTAGGGATGTGGAAATTTAGACACCCTCACATATTATTGTCAGGCACATCTCTAGTAATATGGACACTTAAATGGGTCCTCATGGGGATGTTGTGCCTTAGTTTTGCTTATGCAACCCCTGTAGTTCTCACAGTGTACGCTAGATGGCACTGTGCCATAGTATAAAGGTCTTGGGAACCATGCGGTCTGGATCCATTAATTTAGCCCAACCCTGCAGGCTGGAAGGGAATGGGTAGTGCTCCTTAGGAGGATTGGCCCTAGTAAAGAGAATAGCAATACTCTTCAATAGATAACGCTAGAAGTGATAGATAGCTTAAGTTTTTGAGCAGCTCAAGGCTCCAACGAGGATATTAGAGGGATTAAGATCCTGGGTACAAATAACCCAGAAGAAGGGTCCAAGGGGCAGATTTACAAAATTCACGTGAATAATTCAAAGTTCGATTGAATTTGATCGAATTCCGATCATACGATTTTATTGGATATTCGAATATACAAATTTGGCCACTTCGATAATTGAATATGCAAAATTCTATCGTATCAAATATATTGAATAGATCGAATGATCGAATATTCGATCATTCGATGATCGAAGTACTTCAACTTAAAAATTTTATTTGACTGCCTACATCGACAACAACGAGGATATTAGAGGGATTAAGATCCTGGGTACAAATAACCCAGAAGAAGGGTCCAAGGGGCAGATTTACAAAATTCACGTGAATAATTCAAAGTTCGATTGAATTTGATCGAATTCCGATCATACGATTTTATTGGATATTCGAATATACAAATTTGGCCACTTCGATCATCGAATATGCAAAATTCTAACGTATCAAATATATTGAATAGATCGAATGATCGAATATTCGATCATTCGATGATCAAAGTACTTCAACTTTAAAATTTTATTTGACTGCCTACATCGCCAAATTGAACCTACCGAATAGCAATAGAAGCCTATGCTCGAATAGCATTCGTATGATCGAATGCCTCGATCGTTCAAATCGTACAAATTTTTCGAACGATCTAAGGCAATTTCAAGATTTTTTTGTTGTTGCCTAAAACTATTCGATTTCCATTCGATAGTTGAATTACTACCGAATTTCTGCCGAATTTGAGGGCTAAAAGCCCTCAAATTCATGAATAATGATAAATTTGCCCTTATGTGTTAGGCTCAGTGAAGTAGGAAACTCACGTGTGCCACCTAGGGAAAAGGCTGAAACTTGGTTGTACCTTCCACATTGCTGCTTAGCCTTTGTTGACATGATCCCGGGCCTATAGGGATCCAGCCTAATGGATGGTGCTGTGAGTATTTGCATCCTTTGTACTATTTACTATCTACTATGTACTTTATACTCCTATGTGGATATCTGTTCTTATGAATATGAACTGTTTCTGGTTATGCATTAAAGAACTACTAGCGCCCATTTCTTGTGCGATAGCACTTTGGTTACATTTGCTATACATCCTGCCTCCTCCTCGCTGCAAGGGCTTACCCCTGAGAAAGAGTGCCTTATTTGTGGTATCACACCACTTAGAAAGTAGCTTAAGTTGACCACAGTAAAGTCAATTTACTATAGCGCTACAGGAGTAAAAAGAGTTGGGGAGCAAAACAAACATGAAAAAATCTGGGGTGACAAAAAAGGGCTGTGATTGGCTATTAGGAAGCCCTTATGTGGACTGTCAGCCTACAGGAGGATCAGTTTGGCAGTAGATCTGATTTATATGCAATCAAAACTTGCCTACAAGCCAGGAATTTAAAAATAACCACCTACTTTGAGGCCACTGGGAGCAACATCCAGGGGGAAGGTGAGCAACATGTTACAAACTACTGGTTGGAGACCACTGATTTAGAGAACCCCATTGCTCAAAGATAAATGCTTATACCAACTGAGGGTGGCATCAGGAAATTCGCATTCACAGCCTGCTGGGCACGTGCTGCCTCTCTAGCATTAAGTTCTTGCCCTGTCAGAAATGTTTTCATGTCAGCATTAGTCAGTCTCTCCCCAAGCATCAGAAGCTGCAAACTTGGCATGCTGGTTTATGCAGAGATCTACGTATATAGGAACATCCTTAAGATGCCAACTGACAGGAATGCCAAAGAAATGCCAACCTGTTAAACATCATCCACCATGACTGACAGTCATTCACTGGAAGCTAGATCCCCAGCCTGTTTCCATCCAGAGAAACTTTACTAACAGTAACACAGTCAGGCATGCTTTTCAAACATGTTTGCTCAGAATGAGATATTTTTATGGCATGTATCTGTACCCTCTGTTTCTAAGCAACAATGATTTTTAGAGAACAGTGTGTTGTTTTCTGTGTTAGAAAACTGAGTATGTTAGACGTCTTGGATCTGGCACAGGCTGGAACTTGTTTTTCTACAGACATAGTAGGTCCCCATCATCTATTATAGATAAGTATCTATTAACTCTTTACAATGGATTCCTTGACTCAAATGGGATGATGGTTATAATAAAGATGTATGAATGCCACTTTATTATATTGGGCCATTCTTCACTATTTACTCTAGAGGGAAATATTTATCAAAAACTGAAGATGCTCATAAAATTAACGGTTTGTGTGTTTTTTGTTGCATTTACTGTGCCTTGTTGTTCTTTCTTATGTGACTGCTATACATTTTTTTAAAAATGGTGTATTTGGCTGATAAATTTGCTGAGCCCCATACATTCCCTTATTAACTGTAATATCAAAAGAGAAAAATAAATAACTATTTTTAGGTCTAGAAAATGCTGTGTTGTTGGAAAAGAAATGTTATACCAGCTGAATATAGTTTAGAAAAAAAACACTTATGGGCAGATTTACTAAGGGTCGAATTTCGAATTGAAATTTTTTTTAAATTCGACCACGTGAATAGGCAGGGAAGTTAAATCCTTCGCAATTAGATTGGTCAAACGATCGAATAGGAAATATTCAATCGATAAATCATTTTAATCGATTGACTGGAACGATTTTATCGATCAATCAAATTTTTTTATTTGATCAAAAATAATGAAACCAAATTTGGTAGCTTTGATCTGGCAAACTAGGTGGTCAAATAAAAATTTAAAGGGGAAGTACTTCGACAGTCGAATAGTCGAATATTCAAATTTTTTTTGACTCATTCGATTCGATCAAACTTTCAAAATTCACTGGTCGAAGTGGTCTTCAAAAACATTCAAAGATTCGAATTCGAATCTTTTTGAAAATTCGATTGAATTTCGAATCCTACATGTGAATTTAGTAAATGTGCCCCTTAGTGACTTCCAGACTAGAGTGTGTAGTAAGGATTGCACCGATTACAACAATTTGCTGACATACATCAGACTATGGGGTACCCCAAAAAAAATTTATGATCTTTTGCAGCCTATCATACTGTAAATATGAAAAGATGCTAGCGTTTTTTTTGGGACTTTTTCAACTATTTTTTGATGAACCCCTATGTACTCTGTTGCACTTGAATGCCTGGTCTGAGGTGGCGAAGGAAACTGGTGCAAGAGGTAAATTTCAGTAAAATCTGCATCTTAGTGAATTGGTGTAGTAACACTCATTCGCCAGAGTGAAAATTGGCCTGGCGTTAGAGTGAGAAACAATGCTAGCGTATCTTTACTTCACTAGTGAATGGAAACCTTCACTCATTAGTAAATCAACAAGGTAACTAGATGAAGTTGCAGAGGCAACTCTATAAGGGAGTAACTAAGACATTGAATTTCAGGCGTGCAAACTT
>CM044438.1:75063591-75115142 GCA_024363595.1 Xenopus borealis
ATATATATATATATATATATATATATATATAGGGAATAAGAAAGATTGCCAGCGCACGGTTTGCCTTTAAAAATAATTATTACAAAAAAATTTAGGAGTTAGTACCATACTTTGGCTAAAATATGTGCCCACGTGGCACACCAAGGCCCCTGATTGTACGTGAGTCCTACACT
Organism: Xenopus borealis; assembly: GCA_024363595.1. Taxonomy (NCBI): domain Eukaryota; kingdom Metazoa; phylum Chordata; class Amphibia; order Anura; family Pipidae; genus Xenopus; species Xenopus borealis. The sequence continues at coordinate 75,063,765 of CM044438.1, forward strand.
ATCTGTAAGCATTCATTGGGGCAAATTCACTAAAGAGTACTTCGAAGCCATCAAAACATTTTGCCAAGTGAAAATTAATTTATTAGTGTGAAGTGTGAAGTTGCATCCAAGGTGCTGAACGATGGCACATTTTCTCTAGTGTTACTACCACAGAGCGAGCAAATCAAAGTAAATCTGCGCTAGTGTTGAATTCTGCCTAGCGCAACTTCGCAAGAGATCTTGTACTCAGGCTAATTTGCATATGGTGGGAATGGAGCTATTTATGTTACATGGTGCATCTAATACATTACATTTACACTGATAACTAGAAAGGGAACCTTAATATAGTTGTTTTAATGGCCTACACATAAGCTTAAAATAAATAATGTATGGTAGAAAATGTATGGGGGAAATCAAGTGTCCAAAAAAGTTGTTATGCCTTTTGCAACCTAACACCCTGAAAAATTGAAAATACACCAGTGTTTTTTTGTATTACAGTCCATAATAATGATGTAAGTAAATGAAGATTGAGGTTGTTCTATGCACTCCAAAGCACTCACCAGGTCAAGGTTCAGTAAAATCTGCATCTTAGTGAATTTGCGGAGTTACATCCATTCGCCAGAGCAAAAATTCACCTGGCATTAGAGAGCAAACAACGCTAGCGTACATCTCCTTTGCTAGCAAAGGGGCTCTTGCTCTCATTAGTAAATTACCGGCATATTTTAACTAGCATTAGTGACTTCGCCCTTTAGTGAATCTGCCCCTTAGTTTGTAGCACTACAAAATAAGTTGGCACTATAGAAATACATGTTAATAATAAATAAATAGTGCATTTAAAACCAACTGTCCCAGTAACCAATGTGACTGAGTAGTAAGACCAGTGTGCACTTGCCAGCATTGATGTGGCACATGAGCTTACATAATTAAGTGTGATACTAACACTTCATTGTTTTGTAATAAATATTTTTAATAATTCTTTTTAAAGGCAAACCATGTACTGGCAATCTTTCTCCTTCTTTTTGTGTACACATATAGACTTTTTATAGTTTATAGCAGCTGGTCAACTCCAGAATGTTGGTTACACCAAGTGCTTGCACATCTGTGTTTCTAGCAGTGTTGGCGTTTTTTTTCTGTTTCATAGATTAAGGGAATCCTGTTCCACATGAGCACTACTGCATACATCAACCCCATCCTACTCCACAGACATGTAAATAGCAAAATTAAGCAAATAGCAGAAAGTTAGATTAATATTAGCAGTGAAATAAGTTTTACTTCCATGTCAAAATCTACTTATTTATTAATCATCTGCAGTCTGAACCATTTTCATTGCATGGGATTCCACAAACCCTTGTCTTGTCACTAAATTATATTTCATCAGATCTCAGATTAGGTTTTGGACACTCAGTCCAATATTTAGGGGATGAGGTACCTGATTCATTATTCCATCATTCAAAAGGTAGATAGCATTCCAGGAGGTACATTGTAGGATCAGTAGAAGGTTTTTATACTCAGAACTCATCTCCAGTCATGTTGTTTAGAGTCTTTATCCCCCTAGCCCAAAACAAATGGTGCATGGAAGTTGAAGGCTTGTAGGCTAATGCTTGGGGGGATGGTTTACTCCTTCCAATCTCTTGATCTGGGACAAGTAAGTAGACACATTAAGTAAAGCACAGGAACTCCAGTAGCTCAAAGCACGGACAAAAGAAGACATAGAAAGACATAGAAGGTTGAGAAAGAGGGTGAAAACTAGCATTTAAACTTAATACTGAAACAAATATTTATATGCTGTTTCTAGTTTGGAATATAATACAGATTACCCAATCTTGCATTGGTTGACTCTGGGTTTTTGTTTCATGACAAAGTCTTTTTGGTGCCTGTAGGAAAAAGCGTTTTATGCTCAATTCAGAATTATTACAACATAAAAGCTATGATTAGCATTAGTCAAGTAAGCCAAGTGTTTATTCAGACTTCTCATTAATTGGACCTTATGCTTACACAAACAAAAAAGTCTGATTCAGTTATGGATGATATATAAAAGGCATAAGTGTGATGTTTTGGTAGTCGAGGATGAGCAGAGTATAACAGTGCTTCATAATCTATATAAAACCATAAAACCTCATAAGTTCACTTTCTTCAGGCCTATTGCAATTGGCATCAGGAGTAGGGAAATGTCCTTCATCAAATGGAACGTCTCCAAAGTCATATCTAGCAGGAGCATGACAACTTGCATTCCATATACGTCCATCAGACAGTTCATATGTGTATGATCCATGCTGGCATTTCACTTTATGTGGTGTAGTGAATTTAGATTGTCCTTGTTTCAGTAGTCCTGGTTTCTTAATTCTGACTAAAGATCCAGGCTGAAAGTGTACTTCTCTTGCACCACATTTTCTGTCAGTATAAGCCTTGCATTTGGTTTGTTTACACTTGACAATGTCAGCAGTAGATGATTTTGTAGGAACAGTTTTTGGTGGAAATTTGATGTCTGCAACATGTAACTTAGTGCGCATCTGTCTGCCATGTAATAATTCAGCTGGAAATGCTTGTGTAGTTGCACGGCACGTTGCTCTGTAGTTATGTAGGAACTCTGGTGTAAATACTTTCTGTGATTTCCCAGTAAGGTTTGCTGTCTGTAGTACTTCTTTCAGAATTAGGGTGAATCGCTCCCTTTCTCCCTTTGCTTGTGGGTAATACACTGATGTTTTTCTATGCACAATATTCCTCTCTCAGACTCAGATGAAACAAACTGTGGCCCATTGTCTGATATTAACTCCTTTGGATTACCTTCTCTGCTGAAGACTGTAGACAGAAATGTCATTACTGTAGCTGATGTTATATGAGAAACAAATGCAATTTCTGGCCATTTATTGCAATAGTCTATCAGAGTTATAGCAAATCTGCAGTCTATAGGAGCATCTGCAAAAGGACCCACAATGTCAATAGAAGGTTTTTCCCATGCTGAATCAGGGCATGGTACTGGTTGAAGTGGTGGTGTATGTGTGATAGCTGTTTTGTCATGATTCTGACAAGTAACACAAGAATGAACCACAGTTACCACATCACCATCCTTTGCTGGCCACCACTACAGTTCTCTTGTCTTTGCAAGGGTTAAATCCTCAAAGTTTAAGTTTAAGTAAAGTTTAATAGGATGGAATCAATCAACTGGTACAGTATATTAGGATTGATTAAGTGGGATCTGACAAATGTCAGTTTATTGTAGGCAGAAACAAAAATAAAAAGATATCCTTTCTTTATCAATTTAACAAAAACTGGAAGGATCTATAAGAGACTTCTTTTAAAAGAGACTGGAAGATTATACCACAAATTATTGTAAGGAATCATGATTAAGTATATATATCCAAAGGGCTACCAGCACTCTCGACAAAATATATTTGTTTGCCTAGGTGCAGAAGCATCAACATTTACACCGTACTTCGCGAGGAATACGCAGAACTTAAAAATAAATAAAATATTAATTTATTCACAGAACTTCAATCTGACGTTTCAGCCCTATGCAAGGCCTTTCTCAGTGAATTAGCGCCTGGCGAATAAATTTGCCCATCCCTAAATATGATCTTTAAAAAATATGAGGCTGCCAGACACCCTGAAGGAAAAAGGCAGCACTACATGGCAGACTAAAGGGCAGCACTACATAGCAGACTAAAGGGCATTTCTGTCGGATCCGTTGCTGGGTGACAAAACGCCTGCGTCAAGTTGGATCCAAAAAAAAAAAATGCACGGGAGTCTGCTGAGTAGTTCTGCCCTAATTATATAGTGAATTGTGCACTTGTGCACCCCATTTATTTTGATCCATTGGATTAACCCATGACGGACTACTCCATTGGTTTATTAGTACAGCCCTCCTCACACCATGTATTGAGAACACTCCTTGTTGGTATACTATAATAGACTTAAAGGTTCACGCTGGAAATTAAATGTGCCGGTAACGTTCTACAATGTCACCATGAGTAAGGGGATTCAATTGTCCTTATTTACTTCCAATGACTATAGGGAACAAATTACTGTTGTCCAAGAACTACAATGATCAAATTACTAATGCCAAGCCAGAATTTTAACTAACTAATCCCTATGTACTGCATACATATCGAACTAATCTAGAAAAACATACTGCTTAAACTGAACTAACTGATTAAAAACATATAATTGGGTGAAGCAAATCACATCTCTCTACATCAAAATTAAAGTGAAAATAACCCATATAACATAATCACTATATAGCCTAATGTGCAATCCACCTATAAAAAACAAAATTATTTCAATCACCTCCACAACTACTAATTACCCCATACCTGATTATCCAACTTAGTAAAAAAATGTTGTGTGTAACTTTTATGTTTATCTTTAATAAATAAATACATAAATAGTGTCTCCACTCAAGATTTCAAAACAATAGTGTGATAAAAACCTTAAAGTTATAAAACTAAAATAAATAAAAATTTAAATGAATAGTGAAAATGTTCCAATGTTATTAGTGTCCATTAGAAAAGGACTCCATAGTCAGTTCTGTTAAGTTAATTGAGGAAAATACTTGTTTGCTGTGACGCTCTTGCTACCTTCATGGATGAATAGCAAAGAAGCAACTCGGCATTATTTATGGTTAAGTACTTTGAGGAAAATTCTTCCATAATGTAGCACTGTTGCTACCTTCATGGATGCATAGCAACAGGGGACTCAGCATTGTTTATTATTTAATCCCAGTACATAAAAATGGTAGAAAGTGTTCTCAGCTTGCCAGCTACGGGGAACTCCCCACAAATTAGATGCATAGTCTACACCCCTGTGCTGTCCAAGTCACACATCAAGAGAATACGCACCCACACCTCGCCACAACCTGTGTTTGCCAAATATCGGGCCCACCTCCATGCATACAAGCGGCAGGTATCTCTCCAAGGGAAGGTACACATCCACAGACTCTCCTAATCGAAGATTTAATCGGAACACCTTCAATCGAATCCTCTGGGAGAAACGCTGTACACATTCTTAGCAGCCCCTGCGGGATCCACTGTACAAATTCTAAGCAGTCTCTACGGAAACCTTTGTGCAGCTTTTTTGCATCAATAATATGCTGTTGCTAGTGGCACTATCCACGGGTTTAGATCCACTACAATTTAGGCAGAAGTTGAGTTTTGCAAGAAGGGATCTTTGAGGAGTATATATATATATATATATATATATATATATATATATATATATATATATATATATACACTGTATATCTGTATATACACACATACGTTGTCCACGTTGCTGGAATTTATATCTTTCAGCAATCACATTTACTCTTGGTAAGAAAAAGTTCTTGATAGTAAGAGCAGTTTCATAAGTCTCATCAGGTAATGGTAATGTATAGAATATACGCTGCCCCTCTGCTCCCAGGCAGTGAATAAGTAAAGCACGCTTTCTAGCAGCAGAAATCTCTCCTTGGTCGGCAGCAATAATGAAATTTTCATGTGGATCCAAGCAGTAAATGGTATGGTAGACTCACCAGGGTTTGGGAGAAAAACTGCAGGCTGTTGCAGAGGTAGAAAAGACATCTCATCGACAATTTGTTATTTTTTGGTAGCCGAGGATGAGCAGAGTATAACAGTGCTTTATTAGCAAGTTCATGCAGCCATTACACACCAACAGTAACCTGAACTCTAACCATTTTGAAGCAGTATAAAAAGTACAGTGTATGCACAGTATCCTCTTGTGCACAGTGACACCTACAGGCACCTTGCACAAACACCCCAATAAGCTCTGACTTTTGTTGAATAGAAAATGTCTATGGGAAAAGGTGGTTTCTTACATAAGAAAGGAGATTTTTTAAACCACATTGAATCAATCTTATAATCTGTGTCTAAACAGTACGGCCACTTTATGCAGGGCATGTACAATACATTGATCAGCATAAGGTGACTTCACAAAGTGTTGCATTTATACAACTATGATTACTGTTCATTGCAAACTGCTAACAACATGAACAAAATAAGGCATAATGTGTATTGTTTGTAATGCAGTACAGTTGATAATAAATGCACACTGTGGCAATTTTAAAAGGCCCTCTCATAATTGTCCAGTCCCCACCATCACTTTGCATACAGGACTAATAGTGGCAGAGCAAGCAGCGAGGAAATGAAGAGCTCCTTTGTGGCATGATTGATAAATCCATCCTATTTGTGCATCAAAAAGCTTTCTGCTCTATGAATATTTATCAGAATGAAGCATGAGTCTGACAGTTTTGTAGCTGTTATCTCAAAGATGTTTTCTGCCTGACACGGTTTCACTTATATTGCCAGATTTTTTTTTTCTTAATGTAAACAGAAATATTGTTGAGTATAAATATGCAATTTATCCTTTGCACAAAATGGTTTCAGTGGAGTGTGAACAAAAAAAAAAAGCTTTAAATTTCAAAAGGAACGTAGAACAAGTCTGACCTATCAGAACAATGCTATTTTCTGACATATCAATTTACAGAAATGATAGTTTAAGTTATTTCTGTTATGCTGATTGGGGGGTGGGGGTTCCATCTGAGAAATTTGTGCTCAGATTTCCCAACTAGCTTTTCCTGTCTGCTTCAGGTGCCTGCAATGCTATGTGCTCCTGCAGGTGCAGGTCAGAACTTACCATTACAACAAAGGATGCAAGAGTTGTGACTACACACATCTTCTAGTTCCTGCATCTTTGGATACAGAATCAGATATTTCACCTCATTACTGGGGGTTTGGGATGTAGTGGGTTTATGTACAAAATACCATAGTTTCAAGGAATGGCTCAGAATTTACTGTAAATACTGTGGGGATATTTCTTACAGTATTTAATTTTACAGCCAAAACAACTGTAAACATATGTGTAATTTATATACATAATTGTAAAGCTGAGATGTATGTAGCCACCATTGATAAAATTTTTCTTCTTTACAAATGTTGGAATGTATAAATACAACTCACTTGGCAAAGTCCATTGAAGCTTATAGGAAGCAATCAAAACCTCCCTAGTGACCTTACGTAGAAACCATGGTTAGTAAAACGGATGGCTTCACCAGCTTTACCTAAGGGTTTATGTGTGGCTTCTTATAGGAAAACTATACCCCCTGAACAATGTAGGTATGTATAAAAATATATTGATTAAAACAGCTCATATGTAAAATGCTTCATGTAAATAAAACATTTTCATAATAATATACTTTTTTATTGGTATGTGCCATTGGGTAATCATAAATAGAAGATTGCCATTTTATAAAAAAAATAAGAGCCACCCCCTGGGATCCTAGGATTCACGGAGCACACAAATAAACCATACATGTTAGGTTACATGAACCAATTAACAGACAGCATTTTGTCTTTTGCTTCCCTACTACAGTACTTCCTGTTACAGTTAGAGCTGTAGTATTTCTGGTCAGGTGATCTCTGAGCACAGAGACCAAAATTGTGGATCAAGGCAAGATATTTAAAAGGGCAATATTTACAGTGTGGATAGATTCTTTAATATTCTTATAATATGTATAATTTGACATACATTATCTGTTGCTTTAGTATTAATTTTAGGGGTATAGTTTTCCTTTAAATATACCAACTTTTACACAGCCGTTTGCTATATAAAAGGTTGCATACAGTTCTTGGCATTCACAAAAAAGGGGACCAACATTCCTCATACAAATCATTGAAACCAAAAAAGCCCACTAGCTTGGAATTGCCAATGTGTATATACAGTATCTGTATATAATATATATACCTATATAATCTATGCATATGAAGGCAGAGGAGCAGCTTCTGGTAATAAATAAATAGTGTGCAAGGGGAACACTATGGCTTTCTAATTGTGTACTCAAACTTTGCATGCATTTGACAACCAGTTAATCTTTCTCAAGTTATAGTTAAAGGGGTGGTTCACCTTCAAGTTAACTTTTAGTATATTGTAGAAGGGCCAATTCTAAGAAATATTTCAATTGGTCTTCATTATTTATTTTCATAGTTTTTTAATTATTTGCAATTTTCTTCTAATTCTTTCAAATGGGGGTCACTGACACCATCTAAAAACAAATACTCTGTAAGGATACAAATGTACTGTTGTTGTCACTTTCTATTACTTATCATTCTATTCAGTCCTTCTATTCATATTCCAGTCTCTTATTCAGATCAATGTAGGATTGCTAGGGTAATTTGTACCCTAGAAACCAAATTGCTGACACTGCAAACTAGAGAGCTGCTGAATAAAAAGCTAAATAACTATAAAACCACAAACAATAAAAAAATGAAAACCAATTGCAAATTGTCTCAGAATATCACTCTCTACATTATACTAAAAGTTAACTCAAAGGTGAACAACCCCTTTAAGGGCAGGGGACACATAGGCATTGCTCTCTCACAGGAATATTCTTCACCAGCTTCCCACCACTTTTTTCTGGAGATAATTTATGAACAATTGCATATTTAAAGGGAAAACATAACCCAAGTTCAAGTATAATTTATTTACAGTAAGTAACAATTTAAAGTTCACAATTCCATTCAGCTTTAGCTTAGCACTGAGAGCGATGGCTTCGGCATTCTGCAGGTAATTTCAATCTCCATTGTGGATTCTCCTTAAATGAACCCTTTAAATGATTAGTAACAGCTTTTATTTCTAATTCATAGTTCTTCTGTACCACCGTCTGAGATATTTTTCAGACCAATCCCCTAAACAATATTCCTCTGCAAAAAGAAAAGTGGAAATTGGAATACTGAAATTCATTTACAGGAACATACCACTCTGCTGATTCTAACCAGCTTTTTTACCTAGAACATTATTATTTTCATGCATAGCTTCCAAAGGTTATTCATACCATTATTTATATTTTACTGCCTTGATCTAAGTTTCCCCTTTCCTCTTTATAAAAGCCAAGATGCCACTTTGGCAAGCTCAGGAGTCATTAAATTACACTGACTTGTACTTATATGTTTTATTCCATGGAACACAACCCAGTATATGCCTTTACACAGTCTGACTCTGTTGATGCAAGTTTTTTTTATTCCCAGAACACTTAATAAAGGAAACAGGTTGGCCTTCTGCCAGCACCATGGAACTTGCATGAGCAAATTGAGTCTTTGAAGATTAAAATTAGTGATCAAGTTATTACTGTACTAAGCTCCCTAACTATACCTGGGTATATGCCATCTGGATCAGGCGCGCTGCCTATCTGTGTTTTCTACCTTTGATTTCTCTATGCCCTCAATAAAAGGGTTGCACCTTTTACTGAGCTTAGCGAAAAATAACCTCTACAATTGGCTGGAGTTACACTACTTCCACCTTGTTCTGCACTTGATTATTGTTGCAAGCATGTGCAAGTAAGTATATGTTATGGTGGCATGACTTTAATTTTCCTATTTGTACTTACAGGTATTTAGAAAAATAACCAAATCAAACCACACACCACAAAATTCTGTGATGGTAGGATCAATCAACAAATGTGGAAACATGACATTATGCTGAATTAATCATTACATATTTTTCATTAAACAGGGTGATTTAACCCTTTAAATACACATTAGGAATAAGCCTCATTCTATTTAGATTTCAATTAAGTAAACAAATTAGACAGGGCCAGTAAATGGTTGAAAATAAATAAGTATAAGTTGTTTTGGATTGTTGGAGATGATGGATTTTACCTATGTGGATTATTTTGACACTCAAACATCAAGCCTTTTTTTTGAAAAAAACAAAACCAGATTAGAGAAGATGAACGAATTGAAAGATAGATGATTTGTTTGGAAGGCTGGCATGGTGTAACTTATTACATTATGTAGAGGATATGGTTTAGAGTGCAACTTTACATTTATAAAAGTCCTTCAATAAAAATGAGGCCAAAGTTGTTTTTGTATAGTGAAGTGAACATGGTTGGTTTGTGGGTTGTTAGAATGCACATGGGTGTATGGTTTGCAAGGCCAAATGTACCTGGAATATCGAACATCAGGCACGCAAGCACCTGCAGCATGGAGAGCAAAGCCAGTCACAGAAAAACATCTCTCCCTGGAAGGCTGGAGAAGGTCCTTTTTGGCTGGTATGTGGTTTACTATAAGGTGATATAGAGCATATGTTTATGTGTACAATTGAAAAAATGTAAAAGTGTAAAAAAAGAAAAGTGTGAAGTTGAGGTTGTTTTTGTACTCAGTGAAGTGCACATGGTTGGCTTGTAGGCTATTAGAATGCACATGGGGGTATGGTTTGCAAGGCCACAAATACCTAAAATATCAGAATCTGGGTATGGTGTTTAAGTGATTACCTTTGATTGGCTGTGGTTATCTGAAAGATAATTAAAAAATGTAAAATTTATCAACTTGACATATGTTTTATTGATTCAATTGTAGACAGAGCTAGAATTTGGCATGTTAAGTTGCAGCGTGATTTGTGATTTAGCAATAATAATAACCATATATGCAAACAACCTCTAAATGAACCATTTCTCATATTCACTACGTTCCATAATTAAATGAACTGAATTAGGTAAATAGTGCATTCTTTATCGCAAATAAACACATCTTTTCTTTATCACACATTTAGAGCATTAAATTGTATCAAGCCCAAAGTTACAAAATTCTGAGCAATAAAAGCAAGAGCCATTATTGCTATCTTTTTTGTTATAAAGAGTTAACCATGTGACTGCTAATCATACAAATATATAAAGTCAAGGGTACCTCTGCTTTATGGTAAAGTTACTATTCATTCCAGACCTGCCACTGACATTGTCCCCACTGGCATTGTGCTCTACAACAGCCCTGTATCCAAATTAACGGTTTGTTAACGGTTTGTTAATAATATTTAATATTTAAAGTTTTCATTTAGAAAAAAAACTGTGCCTTTAGTTTATTATGTCTCTTGCAGAACTGGTTTGGGGTAACAGGCAAGAAACAAGTATGGCAGGGATTTAAAAGTTAAAAATCCAATACCTTCTTGTCACAGCCATGAACTGTCTAGGCCAATTGGCATTCTGCCAGGTCACTTTTACCACCATGGGCTACTATTTTTTAGATGATTGAATGAGCTGAATATATTTCTTAGAAAAATTGGTGACACTTCATTAAGGGCAATAATATACAGCATTAGATACAAATTTCAAATCATTCACAATCTATTTCACATCTTAATTAAAGATTCTTTTGTGTTTATAGAGGTTAATCTCACTGTAAATTTGGGGCCCAGAAAACTCCCCAACGTGTTCATATCTCTATTCTATGAAGTATCTTGTAATTATTTCAGGATCTGGAGACTGAAACCACAAGTTTTTAACTACAGAACAGCTGTTCTTGTCAGCTGCTTCAAAGAAATTAAAGAAAATTTGCTTTTACCCAAAACATACTTTATCATGTGCTGTTTAACCAGCAGTGTGTTAATTAGGGTATCACAAATAAATTCTTACAATAGCTTAAACAAACAACCTTCAGTATTCCACAAGCTCCACAACTTCAACTTCAGCATCTTGAAGTTAAGCTGGTGCAAGTATGATGGGGGACATAGAAATAATGGTAAAGACCATGTTAAAGGGGAATTCAATTCCTCTGCGCTAACCTCCTCCACCCCCCATAGGCCCCCCTCTCTCCTCCCCACAGGCAGATGCCCCTAAGTGGCTACCTATCCCTCCGTGCAGGTTCCCGGGCACCATTTTCTTCAACAACGTCTTGTTCCTGGATCCGTCTGCACTTGGTGGCGCATGCGTAGTAGGATGCATTTGTCGGTTTGTAATACTGTGCATGCGCTGAAAGTTCATGAAGTTCAACTTCGTGAACATTTCCCACAGGGGTGTAACAACAGCACACCAGGCCACAAAGGGTGGGGACTCCTGTATGCACCCAACCCCTACAGCCTGCCCAAACGTTTGCAAACTCGCTCAGGCATGACTCGTCACTTTAAAGAAAAAGAAAGAATCGGGGAGGGGGATTTTTTTACTTTAGGAGAAACAGACCCTGTGGTCTGAGTCCCCCTTTTCCAGCTCCCTACAACTGTGGGGTCTGCTTCTTCTATAGTTATGTCAGTTTATGCGTAGTTATACCACGTGAAAAACCTGAATTTTTCACTTTTTAATACTATTATAAATTTGATTTTTTTTTTTGTGGAAAAACCAGCATCAAATCCCAGAAACTCAAAACATGTGGGTTTTAAAACATCTTCAGATGGGGACATCTGCCACTGACTTTGCGGCATAATATATTGTGGGGAAACAAAACGTCTTTTTATCACAACATTTTCAGTTTTTTGCCTTAATATATAATCACTTTTCCTATACTACAGCCACCATGCCTGTTAAGCAGGATTCACATCTAGGGTAGCAACTGAACCACTATGATAGAATGAGGGTGGCAGAAGCCCATAACCACTCTAGGCAGAGGGTGACACAGCCCTATCAACATAACAACAAAGGCAGGGTCTTGCTGCTACTGTTTACTGAATGATCTGACCTACACTTAGATCTACAGTTACAAAGAATGGCCCGATAAATTGCAGCACCTTCCGAGCATTTGGATGGTACTATGGAGTGCTGCAGACAGAAATACATGTGAATGTGTATACAATAATTTCATACATTTTCACCATAAGCAAGATAGCATTTTTTACATCTCAGATTGTCTTTATAATTTTTTGACTTTAAACTGTACTCTGATTAAAAATAAACATAATTCAGCATGATCAGCCGCACAAAGTACACTGTATAGCATTAGGTTTCTTCAACAGTGAAGTGGATTTGAAAAAGAATTAATGGTAGATTTACTGAAGTTTCTGCTTCTGGCACTGCAAAGAGCAGCCATTACTCGATGCAGAAAGTTTCTACACTGAGAGAGACAATTAATTGCAGGGGGCTGATTAAAAATGATATAAGATAAAAATTAGCAGAGCTATTTACAACTCCACTCAAGATAAGTGCTGCTCAGAAGGTTCACGTCAAAAAAGGTTTCCTGCTGTTGGCAAATCAGGCCCATTTAAATACCTGCAAAAATGTATCTTTCTATTATTTCTAATATTGAATTACAATCAAAGTGTAACCCACTCACTGCCTGTAGAAGCTCTGTGCAGGACTAGAGAAACTTTATAGCACGCATGCCTCCAATAGGGCATAATAATGCTAAAGACTTTGGAAAAGGGGATATTTGTGTGCGTGCTGTTTGCTGTGCCATATGAAACCTGTGCAATGTCTCCATGTCTCACCAATATGTCACCCCTTACATGGCAGGTGTAAGTTGCTCCCAATTATTTGTACAGGTATGGGACCTGTTATCCAGAATGCTCAGTACCTGGGGTTTTCTGGATAATGCATTTTTCTATCATTTCCAAACTTAACTCAACATATAAAAATGTAGGTTGCTTTTGCTTCCAATAAGTTTGGATCAAGTACAAGGTACTGTTTTATAACTATAGAGAAAAAGGACATACATTTGGATTATTTAGATAAAATGGAGTCTATGGCCGTTTTGGAATTTGGAGCTTGCTGGATAATTACTTTCCACATAACAGGTCCCATACCTGTACTTGCTGTATATATCTGTAGCAAATTATTCCACCAGTTTGCAGTGGGCTTAATTACATTGGAATTCGAGGAAAGAATGTTAGTCTGGGAGTAAAACAAGGCAAACTATACTGATTCTTTATAGTTGTTCAGTATTTTTGTCAGAGAGAAGTTTCAATTATGAACGCAGTAATATGTTCAAAAATGCCAAAACAGACTTAAGTTATTAATTATATTTTAAGACCAAGTCCATAGTTGCACCTCCATGATTTCCTGCTGCCACAGTTGCCTTGTTATGCACATATGCCATATTACTAGTACATCTCTTGTGACTGATTTCTCCTCCTGATAATTAATAAATCACTGAGCTACACCCTTGTAAAGTCTTTAGCTTGTACAGGTATGAGACTCATTATCCTGGAAACCCTTTATCCTGAAAGCTTCGAATTACAGAAATGCTGTCTCCCATAGTGGCAAATTTACTAAGATCCGAAAAAACGCCAGCGCATGCATCGCTAGCGTTCTTCGCACTTCGCCAGGCTATTTTTTGCCAGCGCTATGCAAATTCACTAATGTGCAAATTTACGCTCAGGTCGGCGAACGGTAGCGTATTTATGCTAGTGTTACTTCGCTAGACATAGCGCAATTTCGCTAGCAAAGCCTAATTTGCATACGGCGCGAATTTCTAAATATAATATAAGTGTATGTTACAGCCACCACACAGCCCAGGAAACCTTAAATAAAAAAAATAAAGTTGTCCTATTGCCCTACATGTGCCCCCTGTATAGTTGAGTTGCCATATGTTAGGAAATGTAGGGGGGAAGGAGGGTAACCCCCCCCAAAAAAAACGATGTTTTTCAGACTATCACCCACAATGGTAAAACATGCCACAGCGTTTTTTTTTCAACCCCCTATCTATTGTATTGAACCTCGCCTGGTCTGACCAGGCGAAGTAACGTCTAACCAGGAGAAGTAACATCTAACGTAAGTGCTAACGTTCAGCAAAAAGTTGATCTTAGTGAATTTGCAGAATTACGATCCTTCGTCAGTGCGAAAATTCGCATGGCGTAAGGGTGCGAAGTTGCGCAAGTCTATCTACTTTGCTAGCGTAAATTCGCCAGAGCCGGTGTTAGTGAATTTGCGCGTTAGTGAATTTGCCCCATAGACATTATTGTATCCAAATAATCCACATTTTTAAAAACAATTTCCTTTTTCTCTGTAATAATAAAACACTATCTTGTACTTCATCCAAACTAAGATATAATTAATCCTTATTGGAATCAAAACCAGCCTATCAGGTTTATTTAATGTTTACATGATTTTATAGTAGATAAGGTATGAAGATCCAAATTACAGAATGATCTGTTATCTAGAAAACCCCAGGTCCCGAGCATTCTTGATAACAGTTCCCATACCTGTATATGAAAAAACTAGTTAAAGGGGTGATTCATCTTTACCTTAACTTTACTGTTAGTATTTTAGAGAATGTTCAAGTACTAGCAACTTCGCAGTTGGTATTTATTTATTATTGTTTAATTATTTGCCTTCCTTTTCTGTCCCTTTCCAGCACTCTGGAAACTAGCTGTCAATAAGCAGTCAAAACCCTATTGCTCTTTGAGGCTCCAATTTTTTGTTGCTGTTTTATTACTTATCTTAAAGGAATTGTTCAGTATAAAAGTAAAAACTGGGTAAATAGATACTGTAGGCTGTGCAAAATAAAACATGTTTTCAATATAGTTAGTTAGGCAAAAATGTAATGTATAAAGGCTGGAGTGACTGTAAGTCTAACATAACAGAACAGAACACTACTTCTTGCTTTTCAGCTTTCTTTTGTTTACACTGACTGGTTACCCTGGTTACCAGGCAGTAACCAATCAATGAATTGAGGGAGGGCCACATTGGTCATTGCTTTTGAATCTGAGCTGAATGCTGAGGATCAATTGCAGATTCACTGAACAGTTATGTCCCATGTGGCCCCCCTTCAAGCCGCTGACTACGGTAACAGATTTAGGGAGCTGAAAAGCAGGAAACTGGATTCTGGCTATTATATTAGGCATCCAGTCACTCCAGCCTTTATACATTACATTTTTGGATAACTAACTATATATACATTTTTTATTTTGCACAGACTATATATTTACCCAGTTTTTATTTTTACCCTGAACTGTTCAGTTCTTCATTTTCATATTCCTGTCCCTCATTCAAACCACTGCCTGTTTACTAGGGTAAATACGACCCTAGAAACCACATAACTGCTGAAATACCAAAGTTGCAAGATATCGAACGAATAGCTAAATAAATGAAGTGCCACAAAAAATGAGCACCAATTGCACATTTCTCAAAATACCAATATCTACATGATCCTTAAAGTTAGCAATGATCTAATGTTGCTTTGATATCTAATGCTTGATGCCTGGAGTAAAGTGTTCCCCTAACCTTTAACACTGAATTAAACAATATTGAGTCATAATACCAATTTGTTGTACATTGAAAATCTCACAAACCCATTACCTATCATTTTGGATGGACTGAACTGGGTAATATATAAGCTTTGTGCAGCCAACACAGTCCTATTTCCTAAATACTAATCCAGCCCAAGGTTGTATGGAGCTATATTCTATGAGACACACAGGCTGATGAAGCCTTGATAACAAAACTCTAAATAAATCATAATTCTAGGTATTATCAAAGTATGACATTTCTATATAGATAATGATTAGTGCTAGATGGGTTTTTATAAAATATGAGATTATTTCAGCACTGG
This sequence comes from Xenopus borealis, assembly GCA_024363595.1. NCBI lineage: Eukaryota > Metazoa > Chordata > Amphibia > Anura > Pipidae > Xenopus > Xenopus borealis. The sequence continues at coordinate 75,079,979 of CM044438.1, forward strand.
TGTCAGGAGCTATTATTGCAGTATGTCCCTTTAGCTCATGTGCATAAAATTGCAAATGGAGTATGAATTCATCTAATACTAATTCTTTCTGGTGCCTTCGACCTTCATTCCTGGCACGTGCCTCTGTGTTGTTTTTTTTTTATTACAAAACAGAATGTATTGTTCTGAAAGCACAGTGCTTCTGCAACTTTAATAGTAATGTGACATCTTTTATATAATTTTTCATTTCAGAATTAATAATTGATATCAACAGCAACATGATTTATTGACTATTAGATGCAGTTCTAGCAATGATAAGATACAGAAAGTGAAAGATGCTCCTCCAGTGAAAATGAAATATTGCGTGGCATATAAACAGTATGGTGAAGCTGAAAGCGGAAGAAAAACTGGGATGAAATTAAAGTGCAAATGTAAATACAGTTGTCTGTAAAGCATTCACAGGGAAATATTAGATTGCTGATGGGGCGTCAGCTCATGACTGCAACATGTTTTATATAACTCCATTTGAGTTTTATGTCTGTTTTTTTTTTTTTTAATGTTTACTGTATAACAGCAGCAGGGCATGATTGCTAAAACATGGATAAAATGCCATGTTCATAGATGGATAATAAAGGTATTGATGACTATAAGAATTCCAATAAAGAGGCAAAATATTCAGCTGGCCAGTTGATCACTGTAAAGATAAGTTGCTACTGTCATTTTATCTGAAAGGATTAGGTACAGGTATGGGATCTGTTATGCAGAAAATCATTTTCCATAATCCAATTTTTTTATGATGATTTCCTTTTTCTAACAGTACCTTGGACTTGATCTAAGCTAAGATATAATTCATCTTGGAAGCAGAGCCAGTCTATTTGGTTTATTTAATGTTTACATGATTTTCTAGCAGACTTAAGGTATGAAGATCTAATTACAGAAATACCTGTTGTCAGGGGAAAAACCCAGGGCCAAAGCATTATGGGTAACAAAATACCGACCTTGCTATATTTTTGTGCATTTACCCTATTAATAGCATTGGGATCAAGCTTAATTTTTACCAGCCAGGTAAAATACCAGGCAGGTGGCAAACCTAGCAGGGTGTCATCTTGAAAGGGCCGTTGTCTACTTATTCTTCTATTGGTTTTATTTACCACCAATAGCTCATCAATTCCAGATTTCAGCACTTTCCCAGTGACACATGCCAGACAGCAGGGATTCTAAGGCTGCTGTTGCCTAATGCAGCAGCCCTGATGCTGCCACCCCCTCTCCACGCTTAAAACTTTAGTGTCACAGTGGGTCAAGTGTGGGGGTGGGCTGTGCTCTCTGCACTAGCTGAGCCAAATCTCCATTTTGAAAGCAAAAATTTGGTTCTTTAGTTTATCAGAGACCCATGGCAGGAGTGGCTTTTATGCCAGAGCTATACCACTTTATTTAGTCAAGCAGTTTATTGACAGTGTCTTAAGATCTACTGATCACCTGCTAAAGGTCTACTGGTAGATCCCGGTTTACCTTTTGGACACCCCTGGTTTACAGATTAGAGGGGCCTACATGCGAGAGCTTACAAACTACAGGTTAGGGTACAATTGGGACAAATCTTGGATAAAGAAGACTGGTTTGAAAGAGATATGAAAGAGGTGGTGAAACCATCCCTGAACAGAGGCAGGGGCCTTCGAAACCACCTGTTTGCTACATACAATGCTGTTCTAGCATCTGTACCCCAGCGGTTTCAGAACAATTCACACATCCATTCATGCAACTCTTACAAGTAACACCTGTTTCTAGGAGTTGCATGACACATTGGTAATCCTATCACAGTAACTACACAGTATCAACACCTCTATGAATTTCAGATGAATTTACATTGTGCTGTTGTGATTGGATTGTTTGAAGAGTCTTTATGCTGAGAACTCCCCTACACCAGTCAGTTGAACCGAAGAAGCTGCTTGGATGAGCAGTGAAACGTCTTAAAATTTCTCAGCAAGTTCAGTTGTTTTGAGTTACTTATGTTAGATATACCATGACCTGGATGAATGAGAATCTTCAAATCGTACACTTGAGACATTAGGATTTTAGAAACAATTTTGTGATTTGTGATACAGTATTTTTGAATAATTTAGGTACATTGAATAAAATTCTTTAAAAAGGTTGGTCTTTAGGGAGTGTTTGAAAGTTTGGAAAGAAGGAGAAAGTCTGACAGCTCGAGTCAGAGAGTTCAAGAGAAAAACAGAGGCCAGAGAGAAGTCTTGTAGGCGAGATGTAAGATGGTAAGCTGCATGACGACTTCATGTTGATTATGTAAATATTTCTTTAACTGCTACTGCTGAAATCAATAAATTAGGCCACATAGGCATTTATGCTCAGTTACCAGGGGCTATTTAAGGAAAATCACTCTTTTTTTCCAATCATATTCCAGTATTTTTCACAGCATGAGATCTCTTTGTGAACCTGATTCAAATTCTGGGCCTCAGCAGAAGCCTTGTAAATGAGGCACAAAAAAGGATTTGCATTTAGGATGGTAAAAAGAATTCACACAGTTATTTGAAAAAAATACTCTCATACTCAAGTCCATATAAATGTTTGGAGAATGTTTAAGAGGATTTTCAGAGAGACTATTCATATCATTTGATAACATCTCACTATTATGTGTAAAATTATATAATACTTTTAACAGTCACAATGATAACACACCTCTGCTGTAGCTAAACATCTTAAAAGTACTATGACTCAAATTTAAATAAAATCCATTGGCAGCCGGAGACATTTATACAGTATATGTAATTTCCAAATGATCGCTACTTAAGTGAAATTTCCCAGGGCTAATCAGAGATAGGTTGTATTTTAATTAAAATAATCCTGAAACCATTTAATTTGAGAGTCACGGGATTCAGAAAGCTGCTTGTTACAAGGCAGATGCTAAAGTGTGAAGCAACACCTATGCATGTACAATGTAGAATTTGCTGGTTAGCTTTTTCATAGGAACATCATTGTGTGTGTATTGACTATTAAGGGAGTTCCTCCCGAAATGCATCCGGCCATGCTGGTCTGTGACCCGTTGCAATAAACCGCCTGGTTTTTATCTGGATTGTCACCTTTTCTGTCTTTTGAATGAGGTGAACCCATACATTTTTCAGGACTGTGCAGAGGTAATTGTCACGTGGGTTTTGTCTGGAACGGTAAAATTTCACTATTGTAAAGACATGTCTAGCCATCTGTTTTAGATTTTTATTCCTCTGGCGTGATCTTTAAGGGGTAGTATCAAAACAGACCTGCTCTGTCCAGCAATTGATATCTTTAAGATGGTAAACATAGGGGCATATTACTAACATGTGAATTTTCTCCTTGTCTAACGCCAACAAAATAGTCAGCATGACTAAATCACCAGTGTATTTAACAGTTACAGTAAAGCAATGACGTATGTGGGATTTTGGAATGCTTGTTTGAAACTGTAGACTTGTCTTTTATAGAATTTGAGACCACAGCTATGCTGTCTCTAACTGCAGACTACATCCCATAGGCATGGAGTAGGCATGGAGAGGCTAGGTTCTACAGCAGGGGTGCCCAGGACGTCGATCGCGGTCTACCAGTAGATCCCTGTCAAGTTGCTGGTAGACCGTGACCTGGGGACCGGCACAGTGTAGTTATTGCTCATTCCATCCTGACCACACTGGTAGGACTGCTTGAGCCAGTACATACGCTTCTCCAGCGGTGTCTGGCTGCACTCAAACGCATCCCACAGAGTGGCCGAGAAACTCTGGCACATGGCACACACTTGGACGCACCCCCCAGGGCTCAGTGGTTCAGCACTGTGATTCGTGACCCTCACAGTCACGCTCACCCATTGCCGGGATCCCGGGAAGAGCGACCATTACTGGATTTGTCTGTGTCACTGAAAGCTCTGACTCCAGACCTGTCACTGCCCGAGCTACAGACATCGCAGCGCTCACTAAGTTGATGTGGGACAGAGACTGCACGCTTCCCAAATGAGTGGCGCCGCAGACTCATCCTCTCATCAAGCTTCTCCAAAACATTGCTCCAGGCTCACATCCGACGGGAAGCACCTGGCAGACGCAGGGTCTTGCCGATGTTGTTGCTCTTGGAGTTTCTGCACTTAGGGTCTGGGTACTCAGTGTGCTGAGGCCTTGGTCATGCACGAGCGAAGCTATCTCATTCTGCCAGTGCAAGGGGTTGGGGTTGCCTGGGTCACGAACCAGCTCAGCCAAAGAAGAGGTGAGGGCATGTGTAGCCTGGGATTATGTGTCTGTGTCCCACGCTTCACCTGTGTTTTTCCATTTTAAATTGGAAGTGTTTTTTCTTCCTTACATGAATCCACATTTGTGTTTCCCACTTAGTTTGTGGTTATATTTCCCATGAAGCCAAGCTATGAGAGGAAGCCCACCATGAGGGCCCCCCTGCTGCCAGTCACATGCCACCTGGGGCAGTGGCAGATTCCCTCAAAAATCCAAAGTTTTTTCAAACTTTCCAAAGCGAGACAGCGGGTGAGGTGACACGGATAGAAAACGACCCACTCCCACTTGGGCTTCTGACATTCAGTTCCCCAGAATGTGTAAGCACGCTGTGGGCTGCGCAGAACATGGTATCAGCCACCCAGAACGGTCCGTGACAGAGCACATGGCCTGGCTCGATGTGTAACTCCTCTGGTGCCGCAGCGCAGGGGACAGTAGGTACATGCTGGCTATCATTGAGCCCTTCAAATGCTGTTCAACTGCAACTCCTGCATGACACACATAATAGCAATAATGGCCATTCTCTGAACGGCAAGAGTCTCTGAAAGTCTGTGTCAACACACCATGGCCCTGGAACTGTGTAGTCCTCTGTGTAGCCTTCACAGTAAATTCATTTTAATGTCCCTCCCCTAATCTAGTGCATAAAACATTGGGATTATTTTCATAAACATATGTTTAAACTGCTTATGAGTTAGTACCCCACTGGGACAAGCACGGACATAGAAAGGAAGGCTGACAGCAACAAGCACAGAATGGAAGGGAGGGCTGAGCAGCAAACATGGAAGGAAAGGCAGTGTGTTTAAACTTTTATAACCAGCCAAATTCTGTAAATTGAACATGGTAATTAGGAGGTGGGACCAAAAATGGGTGTGGCCAATAAATTTGCTGATGTGTTACCAAGGTAGATCTCCTGATGGGGGCCAGGTGTCAAGAGTAGCAGTCTGGGCACCCCTGTTCTACAGCAAATGGGGTGGCTCAGGGTACTCTTCCTCTGGGATGACCACATCACTTTGGCCATAGATAAAATGTTATGTACCACAGTGATTTTCAACCTTGTGCCTCCAGCTGTTAAGAAACTACAAGTCCCACAATGCATTTGCCTGACTGTGGCTGTCAGACTCCTTCATTACATTGTGGGACTTGTAGTTCCTTAACAGCTGGAGGCACAAGGTTGAAAATCACTGATGTACCATATATTATTGGGCTCATTTATGTGCATTTTAGTAATTCATGTTTATTTTGACCCACGTTTTTTCAAAAATGCAGAGTGCAGTTCCCCTATTAAGTCAAACGTGTTCACTTCTGCTGGCAAGACCTCCACTGACCACTAACCCCTCCAGTAGTTTATTCTAGTTTTCATTATTTGAAACAAAAATGACAAAAACTAAAGCTGTGTTCTATAGTTAAACATGCTGCTAATGCCTCTCTTGTACTTTGACAAGTGGCTTACAGTTGCCAGCAGAAAGGTCTTTATATTTCCGTAATGGGCCCCATTCATTGTGATGGAAAGGGGGAAGCACACAAATGGTATTGCTTTGCATTAATGCAAAAATGTAATACTTTGGGAGTTTTTATCTCCACCTTCTACTTAAAACTTCCCCAATAAACCCTCAAAAAAATAAAGCAAACAAAATCCTTGTATCACCATAATTTATCCCATAGTGGCGAGGATCATAGCACTTAGCTGCTACACAAATGGCAGTGTGACAGAGAGACCAATACAATGCACAAGCTGCTGTTTTTAATTTAGAGAGTATGCATTATTTACACTGCCATTATTCCACTCAATTTGAGTTTGCGCTTTAGTCCTAATTTCACTATAATCAAAGTCAATGAATATTTAATCAGCATTGCTTCCACAAATGGAGTAATGTCATTAACATAATGTCCCCAGGAATATAGTGCTGGTTTCCCTCCAGAGCATGGGACATTCCTTCAAATGCAAAGTAAAAATAGCCTACGTTTGAATAAAGTGTAAATAATTAGATATAAAGCTGCCTGAACAGGTTATAAGTATAAACATCTTAAATGCTTCGCCAGGCATTTCCTGCATGGAGACACGGTTGGTCATTTGTTGCAACAAGCTAACATTTCTTTTCATGGCAGGGAAGGAAGAAAAATATTCTTCAAGAAAAGTCAAAAACACAAGTACATTTGGAAATTCCTTTCCTTTAGATAAATTTATGCACATTTTAAAGTAATCATATTTGCTTCCATGATAGAATTCCTATAATTTAAGTTATTCTGAGCAGGAACCTCAGGTTTCTTTTCATTCTTCAATTCATACATTCAAATTTCCTTGTAAAATACACTGCTGCATATGGTGGGACACATTAAATATGTAGCAAGATACAAATTATCAGCTGCATGCCACAGGACAGCAACTCTATGGTGCTGACTGTCAGTGACCTGACTGCCAACAATTTACAATTAACGTATCTGGGCTACTGTTTAATCTGTGATGCACCATGTGCTTATTGGCAACACCTGTTATTGGCAAAACCTGTTTTGAATATAATCTAGCCATAAATATACATTGATAGTCTATGAGCATGCACAAAATCACTCTATGGACGATCCCGAGAGATGCAGAAAAAAACGAATATTGCGAATGTGCAGTTGATGACGTGGGCAATAGGAATGCATATGCACACAAGACATATGCTACTATCACCACCTACATAATTACAGAAGTTTAATTTAGATGATTTAGAAGATTAATACCTGCAGTTTGTGTGTCTTCTTTGCTACTACTTGAGCAGTTATAAACAGCCACAGCCATATACAATGCACAAATGTATAACTTAAATAAAGTACAATATATAAAAGTACACACAGTGAGGACAAGTTACACTATAATATAATTATGATAAATACAAGCTCATATAATGACAGAGAGATTAAGGGGCAAATTCACTAAGATACGAAAATTCGCTAGCGTTAGCTTCGCTAGTATTTGCCGCACTTCGCCAGGCAAATATTTGCCAGCGCTACGCAAACTCACTAAAGTACAAATTTACGCTCAGGTCGGCGAACAGTAGCGTAGTTGTGCTAGTGTTACTTCGCTAGGCAGAGCGCAGTTAGGCTAGTGAAGCCTAATTTGCATACGGTGGGAACTTTAACTTAGAATAAAAGTATATGTTACAGCCACTACATTCTACACAAGCCCAGGAAACCTTTAATAAATTAGATAAAGTTGTCCTATTGCCCTACATGTGCCTCATGTATAGTTGAGTTGCCATATGTTAGGAAATGTAGAGGGGAAGGAGGGTAACCCCCCCCCCAAAAAATATCAATCTTTTTCAGACTATCACCCTTGACATCATGCTGGCGAATTAGCGCTAGCGTTAGACGCTTCACGCTTTTATGAATTTGCCCCTAAGTGCTATGTGGTAAGAGACAAAGTTGAAAAGAGGTACCTGTCCCATAGAGTCTAAACCTGTTCTTATTTTTTAGCTTTGAATGACTGCCCTGATGGCTACATAGCAGAAATTTTATAATCCATTGTTGTGATTTTGAAGCAAGCAAACACACAGTATTACCAGTGCAGCATTACAATAGATTGTATTTTCATTACTTTTAGACATTCATTCATTCATTTTTAGAATAAAACAGTTAAACAGTGGGGTGTCATAAAACACTGAGGGGGTACACTGCCCAGGGCCGCCATTAGTAATCACGGGGGCCTGCACAACAAAATTGTCGGGGCCTCCTGGGCTCTGCCCACCCAGGCACCCAAGCCCCGCCCCAATCCCTGCTGAATCCACATCAAAGTTAAAAAGACCACACAGACATCAGTGCTAAAAAAGTAAACCCCCAGGGCTCCCTTATAAGTTGAAAAAAATTGGTGCCAGGGCCCCCCATAAAAGTTTTTTTTTTTAAAAAAAAACATTGGTGCCAGAGTCCCCCTTACAAGTTAAAAAAAAAAAAATTGGAGCCCCATAAAATATTTCTTTTTTAAAAATTGGTGGCAGGGGCCTATAGAGTATTAAAAGAAAACATTTGAGGCCAGAGGATTAAAAAATAAAAAAAAAACACATTGGTGTCGGTAGAATTGAACTCGTGGCTTCAGGACTTCAGCATCAGCTCCTTTTGTGACCGTGTCTTTCCGCCGCTTCAGCAGGACTTTGCGTCTGTTCGGCACTTCCGCATTTGGAAGAAGCCGCACAGGCTCGGCGCTGGTAAGGGGGGCCTGGCTCTTGGGAAAATGCAGCACTGCCGGGCCCCCCTTCAGCCCCGGGCCCGGGACAATTGTCCACCCTGTCCCCCCCTGATGGCGGCCCTGACACTGCCTGATGTGAAATTCAGGAGGGGCTACACTGTGCCTGTCATAAAAACACTGGAGGTGAATTGTCATGAGGTGCTGAACACCGATTCTTGAAGATAGGTGGGCCACTCAGCTCCAGTATGGATCTACTGAAATTGCAAAGAAGTGAATGCCTTTAAAAAAAAATTGATGGTCGAATTTTGAAGTTTTTTAACTTCAAAATTCGACCATTAGTAAATCTGTCCCTTAATGTCTACACCTTCATTACTAAAAATATTGTCCTTCCTTTTACTTTTCATCTTGAATTTTAGTAATATTTTGAATCATTACTAGCAACTATAGTGGCCATTGGGCAATCATGTATGTAAAAAGGCATATATTTATATATCAAAACTGCCACACAAACAAAATCCATGATTGACTAGTTTTTCTCTATATGATGATATATTTTATATTATATTTATATACATATACAAAGTATACTTTAACAAAGGCTGTGGTGTCAGCCAAAACGTTGGGTGCGCCGTAACATGTTTATAATTAAGCACTTTCCTGTTTAGTAAGTCCTGTGAGTGTGGCTTCATCTAGTTCAGATCTTCATGCTTCCACCTGGTCTGCACCAAGGCACCTATCTACAGCATTATCGTGAGTGCCAATGTCCAGCTATCCAGTGTGTGTGTGTGTGTATATATATATATATATATGTACATACATACATACAGTGTAAGTATATATCATCTTTTAAGAAGGAATGCTATTTAAAGAGTTGGCTTTTCTAGTGCAGGTATTTATACAGTTAATAAAATGTCCTTTAGGGAGGTGCACTAATATTCAAAGCGTTATTTAAACTGGACTGAATTTAATTATCAAGTTTTACGTGATGCAGCGTGATTCCTCTCTCCCATGTATTCTTCTATGTGACTGCCCAACCATAATCACTCCAGAATGCATCACAGCCTAATACCCAATTCCCTCTTGATCTCGAATCAATACAAATTCATTTTTTCTTCCATTTTTCCAGTTTTCCAGTGTTAACCTTATTAATCTTTAAGCTTGGCAGCATGTCAAGCTTAAACGTGTATGATTAAATATCTGGAGTACATTTAAGTAAGAACCATGGAAAGGCAGCAAGCAAAGACTTTTGCATCACTTGGAGAATAAACAAGGCATGGCTGTAATAAATAACTGTCATACACTGACTCTCAGGACAAAGCAGGACATTGCAAAACAGAGGTTTTCTCAGTAGAAGGAGAGTAATGACCTAACAGAAATCTACTACATTTATTGGCTCATTCTTCTGGCATGACTATAAGCTTTCGAAAAGGTCAATAACAAAGGAATTATTGTTGGTACATACAGTGAAGACTATAGATAACATTTAGTGATATATAGGTACTCTCTTGTACAATCACTCCTATAGACCCAATCAGATTTTCTGTTTCTAGCTTGTAGTAGCTTTTGGCCCAAAGTTCACACTGCATGCTTGTGACAGGTGGATGCCAATTTCACCAAAAATGAGAGTTCACAACAACATCGATAATGTATTAAAAGTAGATTAATTACAGTCAGTTTTGCATTGGTGAACATTCATTTCTTTTTTCCAGACTCACCCCACACCCTGAGAAGGTGATACCTCCGTTTCACAGCTGGATTTAGTTGAAAGTGTACATCAGTGGGCTGGGGAATTTTTTATCTTTTGTTTTTTCAAAGCTGCCATCCTAGGTATGGGCCCTTAGTTGCCTATATAGAAATATAATCTTGGTTACTGTATTGAATCATTGCTTAGTGTTAATTAGGTCCCCAATGTATGAAGCTATATTATCTGGATTCAGCAGCAACATTCCTTGACAGGTGAAAGAATACAAAATAGATTTAAGTAGATTTAAGTAGAAGTAATTGTTTTTCCTCAATTGAATGGTTTAGGGGAGATTTTTACAAAACACTGTGGGCTATTTAGGCAATATTCACTATGCTGATTGTGTTTTGCAGACAGGTGTTTAATTGTACTACACAATGTTGAATGCAATCCCAGTGCATTTAGCTGTTTGGCAGTTCCCTGACTGCCCCTTACAAATCTTTATCATACTTTATTGCTGCATTTTGTATGTAAATGTAATATTAGCAGGGCTGTCTTTCAACATCTCAGGATATTTACAAATAGGTTTAGGAGAGAATGAGTTGAGTTGCATTGGGTTACAGTGGGGATAAATACCACAAATCAGAGCTCATAATAATAATATGGCATATGGACCCCATTCCATGCTCTTCTGTCACCGAGGTAGATTTTATTTCCAAGATGCTGATCCACTGGGATACAATTTATGATCAACACTATGGAGGTAATATTGGGCACAGTGGCTAACTAAAATGGACCATGTCTTGGATTGCATAGAATCTAGTTACTGTTTTTTTTCTTTATTAAATTCCTTTATAATTACCCATCCTATTTACAGGACTTAAATAGAACAGGTATTGTTCTATTGGCATTGAAACTATTTCTATAAATGCCTTCTAACAAGATTCAGCCTCCTGGATGACTGTGGGTACCACAAAGAATTCATATACTATAATTCCTCATAGAGCCATATGCCCAATACTTAAAGTTTCATTGTTTCTTTCTTATTTCAAATGTTTTTTTTTCAGACAGACTATGTATATATCCAAAATGAAAAATAAGAATTTTGTGATTTCAACTGCTCTCCTACCTTTTAGAAATATTTCAGATTTCACAAGCCAATGCATCTATCAGAACACAACCTTGCAGAGTCCTCCTGCACTATTAAAATTCCCTTACGAGTGTTCTCATGTCATAGTTGCCTGTGCAGAGAGAAACCACACAATGATGCAATCATATATATTGCCTTTTACTTGCACACTGCAGTAGAAACATGTATGCTTACAGTATCCGTACTGTAGCTTTCTTTCTAATATAAAGGAGATATACAAGGACTTACAAGATATGTCACATGCTCATATATATACAATACCTAAAGAGAGGAGATGCCTATAAAAAAAATTTTTACACAATGGTTTGCAATTATCTGTTGGTTAATAGGTCAATGTCAGATGCGAAGATTCTTCTGTGCTATTAAAATGATTTTTTTTTTAATTTTGCTGATGAATAATGTAGTGTTAACTTAATACAGTTTAATTAAAAAGGAATTCACAGACGAAGGAATATGTTTCCTTTTAACTTCCTTACCATTTTTACATCTAAGATAAGCCACATAGGTGGATGTAAAAACTATTGTATTAATTTCCTTTAACAATTCTAAATGGCAACCAATTTGCTGTGGGTTTAATAATGCACAAATATGCCTATTTTAAGTAATGCGTATATAATGTGTATACAAGTAATGATCTTAAATTATGAAGTCGTTTTTCTGAAATATAGGGGGTTACTTATCAAAATCCAAAAAATTTCTAAAAACTACTCCGACCAAATCCCCATGGGGGGTTTCCCCTTATTTATCAATACATGTTTTCGAAAATTTCCTGTGACGGGAACAAAAAATTTGGACTTTCCACCTAAAAACTCAGAATATCTTAAGGACTTCTCCCATTGATTTATATACTGTACAACCTCATTAGGTCTGAGATGCCAATTTTTCAGATTCAGACTTTTTCCATCCTCTGTGTATAATATATCCAGTTCAAGTTTTTTTTTTTTTCCAACTAAAATTCAGATTTTATTCAGATTTGGTATTCAGACTTTAATAAATAACCCCTATAGTCATTTGTTGTAAATGTTTTATTTAATGTATTTTAAAAGTTACATTTAATAAGACACTCTTATGGTTACAATTACGCAGCTACAATCTTATGGTGACCATAGAAGTTTTTCCTGTAGGTCCAGAGTATCTCAGCATAATGATTAACTATGTGAAACAACAATTACAAGTTAGAGGTAGTTCAAGTGTTGATACAGAAGATACAAAATCCTTCAGATAGAGCTTTAGTTGGAATCAAACTCAGGATCCTGCAGTATAAACTAAATACAGTTAAAGTTCTGAATTGGCTTTTGGCAATATGTCGGGTACTGCACAACCATTGCCCACTTTCCAGGGTGTTTCATCAAGCAGAAACCAATTACAAGTAATGATTCTTATAAAAGGTAACAATGATTAACAGGCATACTTTCAAAGGGATCCTGAAACATAGCAGGGCATTTATACTACAAGGTCCTTGTGGACAGGTGGCATGTGTCACTGTAATCAAACTGTTCTTTAGGACAATCAGCCTCTAACACACAGTTCAGTCTGTCCCGATTGTGAATACATTTTTCCTATAAATTGCCTGACAGCCTTCATTTGTTGAATCATTAGAAACTGCTCTAATTTCCCTTATCTTGATCAGCCATGAAATTACTTAAGTAAAAAAAATATATTCTATGTCCTTTTTCATGTGTATTATTTCAACACACACATTTTTCATTTTGCTACAGGCAGAGCAATTTATTTGAATATCTTTGTGCCAATCTGGGATATCAGCATTCATTTGGCTGGAAGCAGTAATAGACATAGACTTTTTTTCTCTGTTGTGGTGAATGGTGTCTGTGTTTTTATAGCTACTCTTGAAATAAATGACATTTTTAATAAGCAAAGTTCCCAAATCAACATATGAGGAATGGTCACATAATAATATAAGCAACATGAAGGTTTGTAACCAGTTTGTCTTGTTTTTATTTCAAAGACAAATATTTTTTGATATTGTTTTTTTCTGCAGCCAAACTCAATTAAAGAAATGGAGTTTGAAAATCTGTAGTAAGAAAAAAAAAAAAATTTCATGTTGGGGTTTTAGGTGCAGTTATAAAGAGAGATCTCTGTTCATTATTTCTTAACTTGACCTACAAGATAATGGCATATTTACTAAAGAGCGAGGTGGCCATCTCTACCAAAAATTCACCGGAAATCCAATCCACAGGGACATCGCCAACTAACAAACAGGTGTAGAGGAAAATTCACTAGCAAAAGAGACCTTGGCTAGCATAGTTCAGTGCCATATCGCCAGGTGCATTTTCCCTCAGGCGAATGAATGTTATTCTGCAAATTCACTTAAGAGCAAATTTTCCATTAGGTTACCCCTTTCGCCAGAGTTTCCTTCACTAGCTTAGACCTGGGCTCATGTCAAGGACAATAGAGGATCTCTTTTGTCTTTATTTTGCTTCCTTGGACATTTTTAATAATACTGTAAGTGGCCACTTCAAGCATTTGCACCAACATCTCTAATAAAGACATATATATATAACCTATATGATCCCCACTCTATTCAAACTGACCTAAGCATAAGTGTACTAACAAAGTTTCGATAGGCAGAAATGAACGTTAGCGAAAGTGCGCTATGAAATGTGAATTTCTGCAGACAAAGTCGAGACACAACTTCACATTTTAGTGAATTAGTGTAGTGAAATAATGAATGGCAAAGTATGGTCAAGCCTTTGCAGGTAAAAATGCTCCCTTTAGTGAATTTGACCCATTGAATTTTGAGCAACAAAAAGAAATGGAATGGATATTTTAGGTAAGACCCTGAATGGCACGTGCATGCATCTTAGATAGTTTTATTGAGTCACAGACTGGCTAGTGATTAAATCCTGTGTTTCAAGTGGCTCTTCCTCTCATTATCTCTTTCCGCTATAGAGAGGGTATTTTCCCAAAATGGTGAATTTCATCACAATCTAGTCAGTGGTTCTGTAAAACTAGCTAAATGTGTGCCGTTCCTGCAATTACTCAAAGTAATACATGGTGATGCTTAGTCAGATCAAAAGTTTAGATTCAATAGTCAAAATAGCAGAATAACACCCAGGAACACCAGTAATGGAGACCTATACTTGGGCATTGAACTGGTGTCCTGGGCTTCTCTTTTTTGAAATATCAAATATCAGACCCAGGTATTCTTTAAGTCTAGTTTGTCTGTAAAATAAAAGCACATGCACAAAAAGTTGTATTTCTTATATTGTACAGTCATAGGTAACACAAATCAGCAGAAAATGTTCACTAGTGGGGTTTCTAAGGGAGGGCGAGAATTGTTTTTGAAGTCAATTTTCTTTCATTTCTAATTTTTTTTTTCAGCATTTTAACAAAAAAAAAAACCATGCAACACAGTATGCAGCTGTTCACCCTAGCATACTGTGCTTTTAGTTTTCTTTCCTTTGAAAGCAAAGCATTACCTTAAACATGAGTCTAATGTACATAACAGATATTCATTTGTATATCCAAGTAGGAATTTCTATGGATAAATACTGAAACAACAAGAAAAAATAAATGCACAAGCTGAAGCAAGTCATGTACTTTGTAATTGCAGAACTGACAGAAAACTAGCTTGGAGAATTAGCAGAAGACGATAAACATGCTCAAGAGGTCCTCTGATCCATAGTCCAGGTTAGTGGAAATAATGTTACAAGCACAGGCAAACTCAATTAACCCTAATTAGATCAGAAATAGGCTATGAAAGACCCAATTAACCCATGCTGGAGAAATGAAACTGTAGAGCAGTATTTTTTTTCTTTTTTTTTTATATGCAGTGTAAAATCATGGAAATATTACTAATAAATGTATTATTTGATTTACACCTTTTCTCTTCAAAATGCCTTTGTCACAGACATAAAACAATTCTCCAGACAACTGCTCGGTGAAACCGCAGTAACTTTAATGTTAATGTTACTAAAACCCCATAACAGCTGCATGGTAATTATCTGTAGCAGTAAGGTTCATCATTGCATTGTCAAGGACTAGGTTATTTTAAGTAGTTCAGTGAAACATGGATATCACAAAATCAGTTATTTATTAGCAGTGTTAGAAAACCACCAGTCATATCTACCATATCTAGAAACTAGCCCCTAAAATATCTACATAGAGGGTAAAAGTAAAGCAGAACAGCGGGCACTGACTGATACAAAAGGAAACTCTGTTAGCTGTCTAAACCCAGCAGCTCCCTCCCAAATGACTTTTGAAACATATAACAATCAACAGAAGCAAACACTTGTAACTGGCCATGGCCAAGTTGTGTATGAGACAAGTTAATTTAGTCAAAAATGTTTTTAACATTTTCAGTTATGTATCCAATGAAGTTCCAGTAAAAGTTACTTGTAGCAGAGAGGGTACACGATCAATGATCATACAGCATAGACTAGCTAAAGTATGTTTATGTGGACGTCATGTAATGGAGGATTGGTGATAACCTGTGTGATCCCTGAATGTAGTAATGGTCTTGTCAACATATAACTGTCCACAAGGGTAGGGTTGTTTTATTTACAGAGAAAGCTGTGAAGATGTGGTATTCTCCCCCTGAATCAGTTGTACAGGCTGATACATTAGATAGCTTTAAGAAGGGGTTGGATTTCTTTTTAGCAAGTGAGGGAATACAGGGTTATGAAAGAAAGCTTATAGTACAAGTTGATACAGGGACTAGTCTGAGCAATTTTGGAGCAAGCCAAATTGGAGAGGCTTCAAATGGGGTTTGATGCCTTCCTCTGGATCAACTAGTAGTTAATCAGGTTTTATAAAGAGTTAAAAGGTTGAACTTGAAAGATGTCTTTTTTCAGCCTAACTTACTATGAAAGGGTATTTAATGAAATATATAATGTATTTAAGAAGTACAAGTCAATCTTTGGTGGAGTTAACTACTTTTCTGGTGTTTTCAGAATTCACAACATCAAATAAGTGTCAGGCGCCAAAGCCCAAAATGAGTGGAGAGCTCAATGTTTTGAAAGGTAACAGAAGACACCCTTAATTCTATCCTATTGCTGTTCTTCGATTTGTTGCCCGTTCTATGCTTGATCACCATTAGTGATGGGCGAATTTATTCGCCAGGGGCGAATTCGGGGCGCTTGGCGAAATTTTGCAGAAAAAAATGACGCGATGCGCGCCGAAAATGACACGACGGAAACGTTGAAAACGATGCGACGAAATCGTGCCACGACTCGTTTCGCGAATTTTTCGCCAATTCACGAATTTCTCTGGAAATTCGCTAATTTTTCAGTGAAGCGAAACTCGGGAGATTCGCCCATCACTAATCACCATTACTATTTCTTCCTGTCTGCTTACTTATCCTAAATCCATACATACTTGCACGTCCCCTCCCTTCTCTATTCTGTACACTAAGGGACCTGTCTACTAACATTCAAATTGATATTTGTTTCCACAAATGAAATTCGTTCTCTAAATTTTTTTTTTTTAAATTTCCAAACATATATATTATAACATTCAAATTTATATTTGTTTCCACAAATGAAATTCGTTCTCTAAAAACTTTTTTTTTTTTAATTTCCAAACATATATATTATGTAAAAAACAAAACCTCTTAAATAGAAGTAATACAGAACTCAATGGGAGTTAGGCATATTCTGTTGGACCATTTTCATATTATTTGTATTTGGAAGTTGAAACTTTTCTTTTGTTTGTGCTTACATGGCATTAGTGATTTTAGGATTTAATTGTTTTGAAAAACTAGGAACAAATTAAACTGCTGATAAATGGGTCTACCAGTTTGACAACTATACTACGCTCTTCTGTCTTCAGCCTTACTCTCTTTCTCTCGTGCTATTTTCTTTTTCATATGTTCATTTCACCAACTCTGTAGGGGAGGACAAGCTGGCAAATCAGTGGATAAGTTTGATAATTCTTGTTATATAGATTTGGTGTGAACACACTGGAAATATATTTGGTTGATGTTGTAGAAGCATACAGTCGTATGAAAACGTTTGGGAACCCCTCTCAGTCTCCATTATAATTTACTCCACTTTCAAAAAAAAAGATGTCTTTCATTTCCCTAGAACATCTTTAGTGAAGCAATATAGAAGTGTATGAAATTAAATAAATGAAAACTGGTTGTGCAAAAATGTTGCTAATATGAATGCATGTAGCTGCTCAATATGGATTACTGGCAAGACCAAATTAGTTGGATTATCTTGCTAAGCCTTGAACTTCATAAGCAGGTGTGTCATGAGAAAAAGTATTTTAGGTGGCCAATTGCAAGTTGTGTTTCTGTCTGACTCTCCTCTGAAGAGTGACAGCTTGGGATCCTCAAAGCAACTCTCAAAAGATCTGAAAACAAAGATTGTTCAGTATCATGGTTTAGGGGAAAGATACAAAAAGCTATATCAGAGGTTTAAACTGTCAATTTCAACTGTAAGGAATGTAATCAGGAAATGGATGGCCACAGGTACAGTTGATGTAAAACCCAGGTCTGGCAGACCAAGGAAAATACACACGCCCCATTTGCAGAGAATGTGAGAATGGTTACAGACAACCCAAAGATCACCTCCAAATATCTCCAGATGGTGTATCTGTACATTGTTCTACAATTCAGCACAATTTGCAGAGAACTTCTGTATGGCAGGGTGTTGATAAAGAAGCCTTTTCTGCACTCATGCTACAAACAGAGTTGCTTGTTGTAAGCAAAAGCTCATTTAGACAAGCCACAGTCATTTTGGAACAAAGTGCTTTGGACTGATGAGACAAAAAATTAATTATTTGGTTATAACAAAAAGCAATTTGCATGGTGGAAAAAGAACACCGCATTCCAAGAAAAACACCTGCTACCTACTCTCAAATTTGGGGCAGTGCGGTTAGTTCTGGGACTGGGGACCTTTGTTAAAGTTGAGGGTAAGATGAATTCAACCCAATATCAATGAATTCTTCAGGATAATGTTCAAGATCAGTCACAAAGTTGAAGTTACGCAGGGGTTGGATATTCCAACAACACAAGGACCCTAAACACATCTTGTAATCTACAAAGACATTTATGCCGAGGGAAAAGTACAATATTCTGGAATGGTCGTCACAGTCCCCCGACTGGAATATCATTGAAAATCTGTGAGATGATTTGAAGCAGGCTGTCCATGCTTGGCAGCCATCAGATTTAACTGAAGTGGAGAGATTTGTATGGACAAATAATCAAAAATACCGCCATCCAGATTCCAGACACTCATTGTTCTGTCCTCCCTACATTTTACCCTGGGGCAGTGTGTAGTTCGACATGCAGCTAAACCTCCCCACAATCCAATAAAGAGACTGAGGCTGAAGTCTGTAGATGTTATTTGTTAACAATGGGAAATAGGTGAAATTGTTACAAATAACAGAAAAATATAATGCTTGCAATAACAATGATATGAACATGTACACTGCAGCATAAACTCTAGCTGGCATAAAATGTATCTGCGGCAATGTCTCTGGGGTTGCTGGCAGGTGTGAATGTGTTTTGTGCAACTTTAAGTCTGTTCTGCTTACTAGCTATGCTACCATAAGGAGAGAGAAAACTGGTGTGCTTCTTCCACAGCATGTACTGTAAAATGGAGTCCTAGCTCCCACAAGGCATTGCAATAGGCCACATGGTGGAGGTACAGTGGCCTGATAAGTTCAAATGCTGTTCTGCCATAAACCATGAGGAGGTGCAGAATAAATGGAAATGACCTTGTGTGATTACAGCAAGTGACCAGCAGAGGGAGCCCAAAGCATATGAAATACATATTAACATAGTGAAGACATGACACTCATCAAAGGTTATAGGAAGCATCTAGAGGCCGTTACATTTGCAAAAGGAGGCTCATTTAAGTAATGATATAATATCTCTGTTGGGGTTACCAAAGGGTGACTAAATTTATGCACCTGTCTAATTTTTAGGGATACACCAAATCCACTTTTTGGGATTCGGCCAAATCCCCAATTCCTCTGTAAATGATTTGGCGAATACCAAACTGGTACCCAAAACCGGGAAAAGGACAAGGTGGGGAAAATGGTTTTTACTTCCTTGTTTTGTGACAAAAAGTCATCTGCTTTTTGCTCCAACACCAAATTTATTTATGCAAATTAGGATTTGCTTCGGCCATGCACAAGGATTCAGCCAAAGCCGAACTGAATCCTGGATTCAGTGCATCCCTACTAATTTTGTTATGATGCATATTTTCTGTTAATACTACTGTTTTCATAAAGCATGTTACATCTTAAAAGGAAGCTGCTACTTTGAAAGCTCAGTCAAACAAAACTCCAAAGAATTAAGAGGGGTTTCCAAACTTTTTCATGACTGTATGTATGGCATTCACTGATAAAAATATCAGTCTGGAACCATAAAGATTCAGCAACAGTGAAGGCTTAAAGAACAAGTAAACATTTTTTTTTTCTATCTGTAAATTTCCTCTAAACAGCCCCCCAGATTAATGTACCTTAGTCCCTGCTGCAAGTCTGCTCTGGTTTCTGTGTTATCAGCAGCTTGTTTCCCCTTCTTCCTGGTGCAGAGCGAAGCTCCGCCCCTTAGCTTACTGAGCTGACCTTATCTCTGTGACTAGTCGTGGAGATCATTTGCATGTTGTGACATAGCAGAGACCAGTGTGTGGAGCACCAGCAGCTTTTTTTTTCTCCTCATGTGCACTCTCTGCTCGTTCTGGTTCATTCCATATCACAGCAGCATTGAGAGCAATATTTCTCTGACACTGCTGATGTACTGTAGGTAAAGTAACAGCCCTTTCTCAATTCAGTGACTAGTTTTAAACATTGTATTTACATATAATGGATCATTCCATTCATGACTCCATTTATATGTCACCACCTGATCTGCAGCAATGAAATAGTCATTTGGGGATGAATTTAGGCCACTGAACTTACATTTGTAATGTTATTTATTCAATAAAGCTTCCACGTTAAATGCTCTGTGTTGAGCTTAAGATATTATCTTGATACTGAAAGATCTTGGATCCAGTAGTTTTAAATCTCCAACATACATTCCCTGCTACAGTATAAATGCATTTGTGAACACAAGCACAAAGGAAAAATAACTCATTTTTACAAAGCATTCAACAAGGTCATTCAATGTGATATGATTTCTACAGTTACTGCCTGTGTCACTTGTTTCTTTTTATGGGTTTTAGCTTTCAACTCTCTGAGCAAAATGAAATGGAATAAAATACACAGCTTCACAAATCCATGTTTATAAAAAGTACACAATATTCTTACCTAAACTGTAAAAACTCAATATTCATATAGGTACAGCAAGCAGATGCTGAAATAATTTAGGTTTAACTGCAAGTTTACCAATAATATTGTACCCAATCTGTATGGTTTTAAACAAAATGATATTGCCAGGGGCATAATAAAAAAAACACCCTCATACTAAAGCTTCAAGGAAAGATTTCTTCATTTTATTTCTTCCCCAAGGCTTAGGAAAGAAAAGTCTTAAAGAAAGTGCTTAAAATTATTTACTCCACATATCGAGAGCCAGTAATAGCTGCTAACACTGTAAGGGAACCTTTTTTATTTTATTTTTTAAATTAAAAATTTTTTTGAGATTTATTTCATGTTCATTATTTCGTTTAGATCTGCTGAGGAAACAAAAACCTAAACCATTTGGTCTAAGGCCTGACTATGCTGGCTCACGAAATTAGTTCACATTAGTCAGACTTTTGCTCTGTGTAAACCATAATGGAGACCTACGCCATGATTAGAAATGCTGTATTTTATAAACTGAACTTAACACACCAACCTATAGCTTCTTCAGCCCTTAACAGTAATGATTTAAGCTTTTAACTTTGTGAAGAAGAGTTTCCAATCTTGTATTATGTTATGAATGTCAGTGACACTGCCATGCTCAGTTTGGTTTGAGCAGCTGTTGAGAAGCTAAGCTCAGAGATCATTGCTAATCATCAAGCAGAAAATGAGGTCCCAAAGTCATAGAAGCTGATGCTACAGAGCTGATTATTTTACTCTGATGAAGAATGCACTGCTGCCTGAACTGTCATTTAATGTGACTCTCAGTTAATTAATAATCCGCCTTTAATCATTACTATATATTCTATATAATTTACAATACACTGGCAAGGCCCATCTAAAATAGTCAGTGTCAAAAGTGACATTATTCAAACAGAGAAATTTCCAAGAATAATTTTTATCACCTGGAGCTGCCACTGTTAATAAATACAACAATCTGCCCAATATAAAACCAATGTATAAAAATGCATTATTACATTTTAATTCCTTACCTCCAATGCAAGTAAAAAAGATGTCACTGAGACAGCAACAGATGTGTCCATAGGAATGGGACATTCACATGCCTTAGATGCAGCTTCTGTTCAAACTTTCAAAAAGTATATATCAACCAAGAAAAGGAATCCTTATTAAATTAAACGTGAAACATCATATGTAATTTATGTGATTAAATGCCCATGTGGGCTAGTGTATGTTGACCAAACGTCTTGTATCATTAGAGAGAGCATATAGGAACATAGGTCAGCTATAAATACATGGATCAAAATAATGGAACAAAAGAATGGATCAAGTGGTTTCATATTTTCTCACAAAAAGCCATGGGGTACAAAAACTAAAATTTCAAATACAAGAGGTGGTGATAGGATTAAGGTGCTCTTATAAAAAAAAAAGCAAGGTGGATATGTGGGTTAGAAACACTGGCACCCCATGGCCTTAATAAAGAATATGATTTGAGTAAGGGTTACCATTCAGTAAGGATTGCCAGTGTACATTGTTTTTTTTTTATATATTTTTAATTATAATTTTATTTATTTATTCTACAGGATAATTTATATGAAAAATGGACATTATGTTGAAGGGTTTTTTCTCACTAAAGTTACAGATATGTGACACACTTTATATTGTTATTATGAAAATATTTTAATAGTACTGTGGTGTAACATGTAAAATACCAATAGAGGTCACTTTGCCGCACCATAAGGGTGGTCACCCAGCCCCTTTAGGCGACTAAATCTTCCTGAATCTTCGCATGAGTCACCAACCGAAATGTTTGAGCACATGCTGTTTTGAGTAGCTTGATAAAAGACTGATGTTGGTCTGAAATACTGCTTGCTCAGGTCAGAATCCATAACTAAAGGCTTTTGAAGAAGATTTGTCCTCTGGTGGTGCAAATTTGATATGTCTTGGATAATAGCGTGGATGTTGCCATCTTTTAATCTGCACTCTCTGTTAAGTATGTGGCCAAAAAGGTGTTGATAAAAATTTTTTGGTCCATTATTCAATTAGCTGCAACTCATACTATGTCATATGTGCACAAAGATGCCTTTAAAATATTAATGATTTGTAAAATTGTCAAATCTAGGAAAAAATTTTCTTACAGTCAATGAACCCCAGAAGGTTTCTGCAGCTAAGACTGGTGCAAAATTATTATTTTGAAGCCCTAAGCCACCTTAATGTTTGACACAAAGAATGCAACAGATCTACAATATAAATCATTTTTGCTAAAAGTCAATCAAAATGTGCCTTTAAATGGTAAGCACTAGATGCATTTACTTTCAGCACAGGTAATGGAGTGAGGAGCCAGAGCTTACTGTGTTGTACATAAGGTTAGCATAGGTTAGAACATCTCAAAGAAATCCATTAAGCCTCCATTGTCTCATTAAACGTAAGCAGTCAGAAAAACCAACACTCATTAGGGAAGCTATTTTTGTAGAGTAATGATTCCTCTGTCTCCATGATACAAATGAATGTCAAAGGCCCTTAAACAATACAGGTTGAATGCTTCAGTAATTACTGGAGAACTTTTCCTCAAAACCATAAAAAGAATGCTTTTGGAAGTTCCCCTTGACAATATAAACGCAACACTACATGAAAAGATTATCTTTATCTACAGAAACTTTATTTAAATACACATAAAATATAACAGCTAGCCTTTAGCACTGCTAAACAGAAGCTCATTCTCCAATTCAAACATACTAGGAGGGTGCCCATGAATTGCTTATTGCTGTGGGGATGGTATTAAACCTTTTACATGATATACACAGTAATATCTACACTGCAAGTTACAGTAGTTACCGAGTATCACCTCCATAGGTTTTAGGTTGAGGTTAAAGAGGCATCAACATCATACCTGGGAAATTACTTTCACCAACAAATCAGAAGTCAATGAAAATGCTGGCAAAGTTCCACAAGTGACTATATAATAAGGAGCAGATTTACTATTGGTCGAATTCGAGGATGAGTGGTCGAATTTTAACCCTTCAAATTCAAATATCGAATTTGAAGTGTTTTAGTGCAATTCGATTGATCAAACAAAAGGAATTTGATTGAACTATTAAATTGTTCAAATAGAACGATTTGAACAATTTTAACCATTCAATCGAATTTTTTTTATTTGATCTAAAAAAACTTTTTTCCCATAGGATTTAATAGCAATTCAGTAGGTTTAATCTGGCGAACTAGGCAGTCAAATTAAATTTAAAGGGCAAGTAATTTGACTGTCGAATAATCAAATAGAATTTTATCCGAATTATTCGATTCAATCGAATTTTCAAAATTCGATGGTCGATGTGGCCACAAAAAATATTTTGAAAATTTGAATCTTTTTGAAAATTCGATCGAATTTCGAATCATTCATGTGAATTTAGTAAATATGCCCCATAGTGTTGTGCCTTAGTTGTACTGTTTTGGTGTAAGGTTTAGTGGCAGTCCACTGTATCTCGAGTGAAATTTTACATTTGGTTTTCATCACGTCACTCATAAATGGTCTTGTGAATTTTTGCTGGGTCACATGCACAATAGTGTCTGATGCTTTGGTGCCTGTGCATTGGTTATGGGAGATGCTGAACACTTAGTAGCCTAACAGTCTGGTTTCTTCTGAGTATTCTGACTCTTGCTTGACCTAGCTTGTTTTGCCATGTTTATTTGATAAAATGAAAGCACACTGATGCATGAAACTGTGAGCTTAAGATCTCATTCTTGTTTTCTTACTTTGTTCTGATTGAACCCAACTAATCTGGCTCAATACCCTCCTGAATTTCAAACAATGGCTTACATACGTAAGGTGAGGTAAAACCAAAGTAACAATATTTCCATTATGCATACAAAGGGGAGTGACTCTTAAAACATATACCTTTAACTTACAGGTGAATATGAGTTTGGTCTGGATTTCGGTTACATTTATCCAACTGCAAAATCAAATTTTGTCTCAATGATTTAAAAAGGTTACCTGCTTGACTACAAAAAGTATAGTTCAACATGTTCACTAATGGTTAAACCATTGTTCAATCACTATAAAAACATCAATTTATGCATTTTGCTAATGAACTGTTACATTTGTCAGTTAATACATCATACATTTGGGGAAATGTATGTATAAAATAAGCAATGATCAAATTTGCACACAAATAAAAATTTGCATATCGCAATGTAATATTTTTAATTTGACTTGCTACATTGTGATTCTTAATTGAGCATTGCAAACTTTTAAGTGCTTGAAAAATGTAACAACTTTTTTATTAAGATTTTTTATTATACGCTGTGCACTATTGTAAACTACAAAAATTGTAATCGCTATACTACTGTCACATAGTTGCAAAAATGTTCGTAATGTGAACATTTATTTGCATTGTCAATGAACTGTGAATATTTTTTCATTTAGCGACTTATTTTTGCATTTTCTTAACTCATAAACAACTACTTTTCATTCACAGTTTAAGTAACACAGTGTTTGGATTCGCAATTCAATTTATACCTGTAGAAATAGATTTTTAATTACAGATGGGTTCATGACAGGCTCATTCTATTCTATTCTTAGGTATTACAAACATGCTTTCCTTAGGTTTACTGAAAATACATGTTTAAAGCTGATTAATTATCTTTATTTTACATATACAATAAGTATATGAACACAGCTATTCACACTGCAGTAATGAAGCTTAAAAAGAGACCTTACAATTCAGGAGGTGATGGCACTTAGCTGTGGACAAATCACTTTACGTCTTAATTTACAAATAATAGATTTTTTTTGACAGACAATATGAAAGGCTCACATATGCAAAGATTTAAATCAAAAGGGGTTATCATGTGATTACGGTTCCATTACACAACTACATATGTTTTTGGTACACCCCTCTCATCCAAGACAAAAAACCTAAGGTTTCTTTCCCCCTGAAATGTTGCACAGGATTGCTTGAAATCAAATTGTTTTAACAGACAAGAACCAAAGATGCCTTTGGTGGGTGCAAGGGGAAATTTTAAAGTATTTTCTATATTTATCAAAGCATATCAAGGTATACTTAGAGCAAAAACAGAGCTCACCACAGATAAATATAAAATTAATTTACTTATTGGATTTTACCAACATTTTTATTAATGGGTGAAAACATTTTTTGCACTGTAGTATAGTAAGATATTTTGCATTATTTATTTGGTATATATATATATATATATATATATATATATATACACACATACATACACACATACACTCTTTGTGTGGGGTTTTTAATATTTGAAGCCAATTAAATAAATAACAGGAAATAAATATAAATATATATATCTTAGACCAAGGCCTTTTTGAGCTAAACGTTTTTAGGGATTCTCTTTTTTCCATAGTTCCTCTATATACGGGTATATACGTAAAGGACATTTGTTTGGCACTACAGAATATGCATAGACAGAAGAGACCTAATAACAATCACATAATTAGTGGATTAGAAAGCCCTATTTCCTAAAGACTACTCCTTTCACTAACTGAATCCTGTTTATCACTTTTCCTTTTCTGTTTCAGAAGAATCTACAATGTACACTACTCGCAGGAATCATTCACACTTCAAAAATATCCTTAAAGACCTTGACACTAAAAATTCTACATACCACTGCACTTAAATGAATGGGAACCTATTATACTGTATATAACAGGATGAAAGGTTTTTCAAGTGTGCCTTTTACAATGATAAAAACTGGCTTAAAACTGTTGGACAATAACAAATGAGGAATAGACTAAAAACTGCTTAAAGGAAAACTATACCCCCAAACAATACAGGTCTCTATACAAATATATTGCATGAAACAACTCGTATTTAAAACCTTGCTTCATGTAAGAAAACCATTTTCACAATAATATACTTTACTATACTTTTTTTAGTAGTATGTGTCATGCTACTACAAGGGGCCGCCCCCTGGGATCCTAGGATTCACTATACACACAAACAAACCATACATCTTAGGTCACATGAACCAGTTAACAATCTGTCTTTTGCTTCAACACTTCCTGTTACAGTTAGAGCTGCAGTATTTCTGGGCAGGTGCACAGAGAATATCACAAAATGGGACTCAATGTAAATATGTGAAATATTTTGAATAATATTTTTTAAGTGTCAGTATCTAGTGTCAAGTGTTCTAGAAAATCATTAACATTAAATAAACCCAATGGGCTGATTTTACTTCAAGTAAGGGTAAATTATGTCTTAGTTGGGATCAAATACAAGGTACAGTTTTATTATTACAGAGAAAACATTTAAAATGTTTAATTATTTGGATACAATGGAGTGTATGGGAGACTCCATTTACATAATTCAGACCTTTCTGGATAATGTGTTTCTGGATAATGGATCCCATACATAATAAAGGATGCAGTATATACTGTAGATGAAGAAAATACATAAATCAACATATAAAGGCCAGAAAAATGTCAAATGAGTACCAAATTATAGAGGCTTAAATCTATGGAGAGATAGGAGATGTGTGCCCAAGTTAAAACATATCTGCAGCCACTACATAACATTCACTGGGTCAACAAAGAAACTAAGCTTTAAGAAAACAAATGTTACCACTTCAAAAGTAAACTAAAAGTATAACAACTCACATTGAATAGGTTATGTGGAAACTCAACCCAGACCACAAGTTTTACTAATGTTATTGCATATATGTACCCAAAATCCAGGCCATGGCTTGGTTAGCATTTCCCCCCACTCCATTCACCAGTTGTAGCGCTCATTTTAGGCTGATATGCAAGTGTGGCTTTCCTAACTGGGGATGTCCAACATTCTCGACCACTCCAACAGCGCTTGCATTGATTACCAACTACACACAGCACTGAAGGGAGGAGGAGTGAGCGGTGACATTATCCAAGCACAGCATAAAATTATGAATATACAAGCAAAAAACTTCTAGTAGAACAATAATGTTATGAATATTGCTACCACAATTCTTTTGAAATGCTCATATGAGCCTTTGCTTGGGAGGATACCCTTTAGCTTTAAGATAATTAGGTAAGTGTGAAAATAGAAAACGGTGACCAAAGATCAGTCCCAGTAAGCTGATACCAAAATGAGGCATTTCAGAATACATTTATGATGACTCAAAGAATATAGTTTAGATTTAACCAGTTCTTTATTTCTGACTAGTGATAGGCGAATTTATTCGCCAGGGGCGAATTCGCGGCGAATTCCCGAAGTTTCGCTTGGCGAAAACTCATTTTTGACGCGACGCGCCAAAGTTGACGCACCGCGCGTCAAAAGCGTGCCGCGACTCGTTTTGCAAATTTTTTGCTAATTCGTGAATTTCTCGGGAAATTTGCTAATTTTTCGGCGAAGCAAATCTCGGGAGATTCGCCCATCACTATTTCTGACACTCTTTTATCTGGTATGGTACCAGTGGACTGAAGGAAAGCTGAGCAAATTCTAGAAATTCAAGCTAGGAATTAAAGGCCAGTGCACAGATAAAGTCGTGACTATAAAAGATGTTCACCACCTTGGAAATTTTCATCTTTTTTCATATTTTATGGTAATAGAATACTGAATCACAGTGGCTTTAAATATTGTTTTTTTTATTGTGAATAACTTAATCATTTTGTAGAGATCTATTATTACATTAACATAAACTAGCCTGTTTTTGTGGATTACTGTAAAAAAACAAGGTTGAAACCAAAGTAACTGGATATTCTGTGCCAATAAAACAAAAAACCTCCAAACGAGACCATCGCTAGTGTTCGTTCACAGCCTATGTCCAGGCTAACTGTCTTTCACCAGAGTTTACTTCACCACCTCAGACCAAGCAAACTAATAAAATGAAGCTACATCTTCCTCAAATTTATGTCAGTGATATATCCTGTATGCTGGAAATGCATTAAAGTTGTAAAAAACACTGGTGGGGTTGCCTTCAAAATTCCTAACTTTTAATTAAAGATTTATGTATGAAGAACTAATTGGAGGGGCATGCCACATTTGTTTAAGGCTGGGCTCATGTCTAGGGCATTAGAGGATCTATTCTGCCTTATTATGGCTCATTGGACATTTGTATTTAAAAGTGGCAACTTTAAGCATTTGCACCAACATTACTAATTAAGACGTCCATACGACTTTTAGGCTGCCGCCCTATTCAAATTGACATAAGCATAAGAGTTCTAGTGAAGTTTCACTAGGCAGAAATGAATGCTGGTGCAAATTCGCTATGAAATGCTAGCACATGCTACTCTTTTGAGAGGGTTGACTTTTGTGCAATTGTCTCCCTCATGGCCGACAAATCAGATTTTACAAAAAAAAAAAAAAAGTCCATAGACAACTATATATAATAAAATGTTTGTGGCCCCTGTACAATTTGAATACATGTTTATGTATATAATATCCCTGTTTCAGAACAGTTATTTTATTGGAGCTTATATTAATGTAGCAGATGTTAAGCTGAGCCAGTTATCGTGTGACCCAGAATTCTTTTTTTACATAAAAGGAAGGTGCAGTTTTGGTTATGTGGCCCATATTATGGCTGCATTTTAAGGCATAGTTTTAGTTTCAGAAATGAAAACATTTGGCACAAAATGCAAGGCATTAGGTCCACAAATCTACCCGTGATGGCTTGCTTTTATTTAAGAAAAAACTATATCTATGTAACATGCATGAAGACATGATAGCACCTATTAAGTGTCACCCTTAAGTCACAAGTGAATCATCCTTTTACTTATCTAGCAGAATTAAGTTAAAGGCAACTGGACATTTAGATTTTTTTTTTCGAAAAAGTTTTGCCACTCATGTGGCTTTTTCATTTCAAGTGTAAAAATGGTAGGGAATTTCCCTGCATTTAAACTCTTGAGGGTAGTAAAGTCATAGACATCCAATCTTAACTGTTTCATTGAACTTCAGTAAGGTGTTGGTTGAAATTCGCAGATGAGGCAGGTGTTATCTTTCAATGTGCAGCACTGGAGGTGTGAATTGTTGTCAAACCGCCGGGGTAAGGATGTCAAAGCAACATCGTAAGTCAATGACAAAGGTTTCAGGGATGGTTCTTCTACTTTGGCCTAAATGGCCTATTTCAAACCATAAGTCCTCTCTATACAAAATGTGCACATTGTTGTCCTCAAACTACTGGCCCTTTTCATTGAGATGTAAATAGAGTGTGGAGTCTAGTCCCTTCTATGAGGAGTTAGCCCTTCTATGTGGAGCGATTCTCTTACAGAGAGGTTGCTTCATCTCCCCAATGTGTATATCAAAGCATGCTTCACTACAATGGACAGACCTCATTGATCTTCATGTGCTTTGGTGTTGGGTATTTAGAGTCAATCAACACAGGAATGTGATGTTTCTTGGAAATTCTCCTTAATTTTTCCAATGTTCTGGCCACATATTGGATTACTATGTTGCCTCGCCTGCTAAGCTCTTCTCCTCTGTAGCTTGGTTTGGTTTTTATGCTTGGCTTAGATTTTGTTTTGCTAAAGTCCCAGTCTGGGTAACCACAAGTTTTCAGAGCTCCTTTCAGATGTTGGTATTCTTTATTTTTCACACCTGAACTGATTGCCACAGTTTCAGCCCTATGGTGCAAAGTTCTTATAACCCCCAGTTTATGTTCCACAGGGTTATAGGACTCAAACAACAATACTGATCATGTGAATGGGTTTCCTGTATCCAGGTTTCCTCCCTCTTGATAACGGTTGCACACTCCAAAAATGCCAGTTTGCCATCTTTCACATCTTCCCTAGTGAACTTGAAGCAGGATGGTGTGTTCTATTCTGATCCAGCCTTTATATATTACATTTTTGGCTAGCTAACTATATTAGATTTTACACGGCCAGTTTTTATTTTTACACTGAACTGTTCCTTTAACATTGTGAACTTTGTTAATAAAATCCATGGAGTTCTGAATGTGGTGTACTGTGCTTCAAACTAAGGGTACTAAGATGTTGGCCGCATATTTTGCAATGTTCTAAGTCGCTTCTGCTGCTGACAATAGGCCTCAGAGGGGCTCTTTCCTTGTACATGATACACCAGACTTATGACCTTGTCCTCAAGCTTTTGCAAGCAGGCTATAACTTTTCTTGTAGCCGCTTGTAGGGTAGCTCTTGAGTTGCCGTGTGAATGTAGAAACTGATCCGCACACACAAGTATTTGCAGTCAGGGAATGTGCCCCTTTTATTATGCTACCAAACCATTGATGGTTTGGTAGC
This sequence comes from Xenopus borealis, assembly GCA_024363595.1. Classification (NCBI taxonomy): domain Eukaryota; kingdom Metazoa; phylum Chordata; class Amphibia; order Anura; family Pipidae; genus Xenopus; species Xenopus borealis. The sequence continues at coordinate 75,110,600 of CM044438.1, forward strand.
ATAATAAAAGGGGCACATTCCCCGACTGCAAATACTTGTGTGTGCATATCCGTTTCTACATTCACACGGTTGCTAGGGGACTCTGCCGGGTCAACAGTGAACCAGCACCACAACAGCAGAGGAGTGGAAAGGAGGTGTGCGGTGGAGACACAACATATGTCCCTCTTGAGTTGTTCATATGTATTGCAATCACAATCGCAAAAGTAGTGTGGCCAATTTAGAGTGGTAGTCTGAAGTCTTCAGAACAACTATAAATCTTCCTTTATTCACTGGTAAGATGGTGACACTTGAGTCTTTAGCAAGCAATGCCAGAGCCCTGTTCACAGGCAAACTTAGGTTGGAAGGTGGAACTTTACCATTATCTAGGGCTGCAGATACTTTCCGCCAGATGGTTATTGTGGATAGAAGATTCTGTGGCTGTGATAAAATCTACCACTAGGACATACCATAGTGCCACTGCAAAGTTTAGTCCCTTGGCTTAGACCTCTTTCTCTGGTTCCGTGAGTTCTTTATCCACTGACCCTTGATATCAGTTCATATCTTCTTCCCTTCCTGATGATTTGTCTTGTATCTAGGTGTTGTTGGTACATGACAATAAACAGGTGAACTTGCTTTTCTGTCTCTCCTTGTGCTAGTGGTGCCCGCTCCGTAAATTCAACTACTCTTTGTAAAGTCATAGCCTGTAGTTGTGCTGACAGTCTCTGCTTCACATACTCCAGCTTATGATTCAGGACCTCAATCAAGAAGTTGGATTGTCCCACCCATTCATTTAGTAGATGTTTCTGGGCTTCTTGTAGGATCAATTTGGCCTTGAGGCCTTTTACCAAAGAACCCAGGCATAGGCTGCATAGTGTGATTCCCTGATATTGGCATAGTAGGTAAAAATGTAGGTGGCTTGTATAATCGACAAGTTTTCTGGTGGTCTTTTCACATTTCTGTACCACATGCAGGTAGTCTCCCAAAAATGAGTAGAAGTATGTCTATGAAGATTCTCGTTTATCCAGGTCATGGTATACAATATCTATTAGAATTAAGTCAAAGGCAACTGCACATTTAAGGTGTTTCTTCAAAACATTTCACCACTCATCCGAATGGCTTCTTTAGTTGTGATAGGGTGTCCTTAAGCAGGCGACTTTACAAGCCTGGCGGCTTTTTTGAAATTTTTCTTTTTAAATCTCAGAGTTAAAGGCATGGCCTGTTCTAATCTGATATCTACAACACAAAAGTAACTGAACACATTTTGGTTCTTACTCTTCAATAACATCAGATATTGTCTGCGCAAATGGAAAAACAGACACATTTAGACCATATAAAATAGTCAGTGTTTATTGCACATTATACTTTGCTTCTCTCCTCTCTTCATTTTTACAAGACTTGTTGATATCCATTATTTTCTCGCAGATATATTTGTTGACTTTGGATAGCCTTTGTGCAATTTCATTTTCATCAATTGTCTCTCGCGCAATTCTATCATACATGCATTCTATGGAGAAAGAAGAAACAAATTTGTTTTAATTCTTTGAAGTGATCTACTTTTACAGTTTTAACTAGTAAAACATGACTCTGCAATGTAGGACTGCAAAGTCCAATCAACAAAACAATAAAAAGCAGGGCATGTTATATAGAAAACTAATACCTTTTTGCCTGCTACATGTCACATTCAATTTTTTGCTTCGCCTGTTACATTTAAGCTATTGCTGTAGACCGTGGGCTTGCTATATCTGTTTCCATATTTTTAAATATATAATAATACTCTGCTAAGCTCCAAAACTCCAGTGCTCCAGATGGTGCTAGGTGTACACAAATCTGATGATAATATGATTGTAAATTAGATTTCTCATGCTGAAAAGTGTGAAAAGGTACTTAATATAAGCTTGTCGTCAATGCTTTTTCCAAATGTCTGTTTATTGCATTGTTTTCACTTTATTTTACCAGAGCATGCTAATGTTAATATTACCATCTTGTTTTAGAGCTTGTATCCAACTAAACATCAAGCAATGTATGGCAAAAACCATACTGAACCCTTAAGGTAATCTAGTCTATAAGCAAAGTGCTATTTTATTAGCCACTTTCTTGAGTCACTTTTTAGATTGTATATGGTTACAGGCTCCAACCTGAACTGTATAACCAGTTTAAAGGGGATGTATTGTCTAAAATTAAAATCACCCTTTGCCATTGGGGAATGAATATAAGCATTTTTCTAATCTAAATCTATTATTTTTTATCAAAGTATTTATTTTTTACTTGGAATGTGTTATTTCTTTGTTCATGAATTGGCTGTGGAGAATCTTTAAAACAAGTGATAGCTGAGATAGCAAAGAAGATGTCTGATTATTTGGTTAGTTGTTGTTGGTCATTCTGCAAACTCTAATAACTGGCAAAAGTTTGCCGTAGCTTTGGATTATGGCTATGGTGAGCCACCTAACTCTCTTAGGAATATATTTTCAACTCTTATAGGAAATTAATTTATAGGAAACATCCCAAGACCGGTTTGTTGATGGTATTGAAGATCAACTTATATGCTCATTAATGACTTAGGGGAGGGAATTGTAAGTAATGTATAAGTGTTTGCAGATGACACAACTATCCAACCCATTTAATTCCATCCAGGATGCAGCATCTTTGCAACAGGATCTTGACAAGCTGGCAAACTGGGCAGCTAAGTGGCAAATAAGATTCATTGTTGATAAATGTTAAGTCATGCACCTGGGATGTAAAAATATTCAAGACACTTATACCCTTAATGGAGCTGCACTAGGCAAATCCATAATGTAAAAGGACCTTGGAGTAGAGAATAAACTTTGCTGTAGCAAGCAATGCCAGCCAGCAGCATCAAGGAAAATAAGGTCTTGAGCTGCATTAAAAAGGGCATTGATGGATGGCAGGAAGGGGGTCATTCTTCCACTGTATAGAGCACTGGTAAGGTCCCATCTTGAATATGCCGTTCAGTTTTGGTCTCCAGTGCTCAAAAAGGACATTATTGTATTAGAGAGAGTACAGAGAAGGGCAACTAAGTTGGCATAAGGTATGCAAAATCATAGCTGTGAGGAAAGACTGGCCACATTGGGGTTGTTCATGCTGGAGAAGAGGCGCATGTGCCATTGTGTAATACTAAATAGAAAATTGCCATTTTAAAAAATAAGAGCCACCCCCTGGGATTGTAGGATTCACACAAACCATACATGTTAGGTCACATGAACCATTTAAAAAACAAAGTTCTATCTTTTGCTTCCACACTTCTTGTAACAGTTAAGAGCTGCATTATTTCTGGTGAGGTGATCTCTGAGGCAGCACAGAGACCATCACGAAATGGCAAGAGATGTAAAATGCCTAAATATTCAGAAGGGGTTTTATTCAGAAGGGATTTTTTAAATTGAGAGCTGTGAGGATGTGGAATTCCCTCCCTGAATCAGTCGTACAGGCTGATAAATTAGATAGTTATAAGAAGGCTTTGGATGGCTTTTTAGCAAATAAGAGAATACAGGGTTATGGAAGATAGCTCATAGTACAAGTTGATCCAGTTTCTAGTCTGATTGCCATTTTGGGAACAGGAAGGGTTTTTCCCCCTCTGAGGCTAATTGGAGAGGCTTCAAATTGGCTATGTTACTATGTAATATGCATTTACATGTACAGGTGTATGTATTAGAAGTTTTTCTTGTACTGTATAGCAACTTTTAATTTTTTGTAATCCAATTTTCTTCTTAGAACAATAGAAATCGTAGTACTTTACCTTAGATTCTACATGATACAATTATTTGCACAACTATAAATGCATTGAACTTTCTACCTCTGACTACGCTCAGCTTGTGAGGGGAGAGTGGTGGTTTGGGAACTGCATCTTTCTTCTTTTTGGTTGCCACACCAGTGACACTGCGGTTTTTAAGTACATGTGTGCCCCAAATCATTACAGCCAAATTCTTTGCATATTTGGAGTCTCCCTGTGTTGCCTGAAGTTGGTGCCATTTTTCTTCATTCACCCACACACCACTTCCAAGGTGGACCTGCAAAAAAATGTATCACATTGATCTCCATTAACATAGATTGTAACCAAATCCATAGATTGTAATCATAATGACGGATTTAGAAAATGAAATGGATCAATAAGCTAGAAAATTAATTAATTCTGCTAAGGGATATCATCATGAATGAAAAAAAAGTCTAAAGAAATGGCTTAAAAAGTGTTGTTCATTTCCTGGTTGGCATTGGCTGTGTTGTCTGCTTGCTCAATGCTCAAATTTACAGAAAAACAGGTAAACCACCAGCTGAAAAGGGGGTCAGCAAAATTTAGGGGGCTATTTATTAAAGTCCGTATGGTAATAACTAAAAAAAAAAATTTATATATATATATATATGTTTTGAGATTTATTATGCATCAAGCACGCAAAAAGTCTGAACCTGAAAATCCGGCATCTCAGACCTACAGAGGTTGTATAAAAGTCAGCCGGAGAGGTCCTTTCCTATTTTGAATTTTCTGTGGTCTACACGGAATAGGCCTGAAAATCTGACTATTTGGGCTTTTCGGGACAAAAAAAAAAAAAAAAAA
>CM044438.1:75129382-75150462 GCA_024363595.1 Xenopus borealis
TCTTGTTTTACGGATGTTCCCAAATGAGGGACAGATGCAGCAAAATACAAAATGTGTCCATGAGATAAATCTCAAAAAATAGGCAAAATTAGAAAAGGAACAGATCTCTTTGCATCCTAATCCACACTCTGAAATCTACAATGGAGTATCTTAAAAAAATACTGCATACATCCAGAGGTCCTAAATTTGTTGGAAAATGTATGACAGGTCTTCATCACCATTGCAAGAGATTTCTTTGGACCTTGAACAATGACTTTAATGTGTTTCCTTTAAGTAAGTCAATGATTGGAGCTTGAAAACCACTCAGGAGGGCCGCTATAAATACGCCAAATGTAATAATACTGTTCAAGACATATGATCAGCACAGCTTTCAAATGTATGGGGATTTTAAAACATTATCACACACCTAGAGATGGAGCAGGTTTTAATAGTAGAATAGATCTCAAAAGAAGCAAAATGTTACGGTTGGATATTATTAAGTTCAATGGAAAAGTGGTGTCATTTGTCATTATGCTGACCTGACTTACCAAATCTAATATTTTTATATTTGAAAGGTTTTCAAAAATGCGTCATGCCACAAACTAAATATACTAGATTCTGCACAGCACAAGCTGCAGAGGAAACTCTGTACCTACAATAGTGCAACTGATTATTTTTAAATTAAGCAGTAAACATACCATCATGGTAAGTGTTAGAATATAAAATGCTGGGAAGAATCAGTTGCACTAAATATTGGCTAGAAATGTAAACTGATATAACAGATCTGGCAGAATAAAGCGAACTATGTTGATGTTTTACAGGAAAAAATAGTTAAGGAGCAAGTCTGAGATAAACACATCATTAACAAAAAACAAATATAAAGTTGGGAGACCCTGACCATAATGAAGCTCACTAACAATTTGCAAATGGTTAACATTAATTAATATTTGGGGGTTTTGAGTTGTTTAGCTTTTTATTCAGCAGTTTGCGATTTCAGCAATCTGGTTGCTAGGGTTCAAATTACTCTACCAACCATGCATTGATCTGCATAAGACACTGGAATATGAATAGGAGAAGCCTGAATTGAAAGATGAGTAATAAAAGTAGCAATAACAATACACGTGTAACCTTACAGAGCATTTGTTTTTCAGATGGGGTCAGTGGCCCCCATTTGAAAACTAGAAAGAGCTAGAAGAAGGCAATTGATTAAAAAAAATTATATATATACATATACATATATACATATACACATATATATATATATATATATATATATATATATAATGAAGACCAAGTTACTTAAAATTGGCCATTCTATAACATACTGAAAGTTTACTTAAAGGTAAACGGCCCTTTTAATTTTAAAAAAGTTAAACGTTATTTAGGTGCAACTGCCATTAGACTTTTTAAAGAGGAATTCAACCCCCCGGCGCTAACCCCCATGGCGCCCACCCTTCCTGCCTACCACTACCCCCGGGCTATTGCCACTAAGTCGCTACTACTTACCCCTCTGTGTAGGTCCCCTCCAGCGAAGTTCAGAGGGACCATCTTCTCTTCCAATGGCGTCTTCCTGGATACGTCGTTGCTCGGTGGCGCATGTGCAGTAGGACGCTGGTACTACTGCACATGCGCACAAAGTTCACGAAGTTCGCCGATTGAACTTGCGCCGCCGAGGGAGCCGGATCCAGGAAGACGCCATTGGAAGAGAAAATGGCCCAGGAAGAAGCCATTTAAGAGAAGATGGTCCCTCTGAACTTCGCTGGTGGGGACCTACACAGAGGGGTAAGTAGTGACTTAGGCGCAATAGCCTGGGGGGTGGGGGGGGTTGCATTCTCCTTTAAAGCAAGTTGTTGACTACCAGTTAAGGGTTTCTGACCTGCATTTCTTCTTTTGACTTCAGTATCTGTCTGTTCTATTAACACCTGAGAGGAAATATGAACTCCATTTGATCTGTAACTCCAAGAAGAAACTAAGAAAAAAATATGCAACAAAATAAAATTTACTACCAAATAGGTATCCCTCTTATACATGCACTGCATTCTCAAAAACATCTATGTATGCTTTTTAAACTGAACACCTTATCTTAACTTATCTTATATTAACCTTACCATTTTTACCATTTTAACAATACACAGGAGGTTTGAGTACAGTTGTTTCAGTTACCTAAATGTATCCAGACTTAAAAAAAAAAAACAAGATGTCACAGACAGTAGGAAGTGTTGAACTTGTAAAGCACTGGTCATTTTTAACAAAAGTTATCCTGTTTGTTTAACATTATTCATTCCAGAAGAGGTACCTGAATAGTTAACCCCCCCTTGGAGTTAACAATTCACCTAACTCTAACACACTGTAAAATGGTGTTGAAACACAACAAACAGTCAAATACATTTGGACAAATGCCTGGTGTTTAGGAAAATTTATGTTAATGTTTAGCATCATAAGAGCTTTTGTATTTCAAAGCAAAACCAACAGCGTTCCCTGAAATTTAGGAGGCACTTCCCAGAGCCCAAAACCATTTATAACTACCACATTCAGAACTACTTTTAAATGTATCCCTGCTTCACATTAAAAAGAATCCAAAAAAATTTTTTTGGTGGCAAGTATGAAAAAAAAAAGTGCTGTCCCAGGGTCACTGCATAAAGTCCACACAACAGCCCTCTGAAGAGAATAATTGTTATAGATAAGTATTTTGTCAAATTAAATAATTCATCACATACAGTGCAAAGCATTCCCCCACCCAAGCCAAAGCACAAACATAAAAATGTATGAATTTGCATAGAACATAATATCTATAGCTAAATGGGCTCACAGCAGGGGTGTCCAACCTGTAGCCCAGGATGCATATGAATGTGGAAAGTCCAATGGGAACAGCACTTAATTTCTTATGCCACTTATCATTCGGGTGCAAGTCATTAAGCTCGTTCAGAGAAGCTTCTTCATGAAGTATACAATGTAATCCATCGACAGCACTCCAAGGCTTTGATAAAACCGCCTTTATTTATTTGCAAATTGCATGGCAGTACAGCAACATGATGCAACGTTTCGAGCGGCACCCCACTCTTTGTCAAGCGGAAGGAAGCCCAGTGGATTCGAAAACTGGGAACCATGCATCCTTGTGGCCTGAATCAAGAATATGATTTAAGTTTGTTCTTATTTAGAGAATGATTATTTTTAAATGTAAATAATTACTCCTTTTTTAAAAAAAGTCTTTTTATATGCTACTGTCCTTAGGCGATTGTATATGCTTAATAACCCTTTAAGTAAGTGAATGTTACAACTGGTAAAGTGGCTAAGGGGTTAATTGCTACCTTTTGATCTGAGAATATATACATGTGATACACTGTTTCACTAAGTGATAACACTAGGGGGCAGCATGTGTTTAGAGTATTTAAGGCCAGGTGTTTATTTGTTTGTTATGCTTGACAAAGAGTGGGGTGCCGCTCGAAACGTTGCATCATGTTGCTGTACTGCCATGCAATTTGCAAATAAATAAAGGCGGTTTTATCAAAGCCTTGGAGTGCTGTCGATGGATTACATTGCATATGAATGTGGCCCAGATTGAAACTCTTGGTTCCCGAGGAAACTTCACATTGCAAAGGATATAGGAGCAGGCAGGAAGGGGGACTCTGCCCATTGCCCAGTTAGTGGTAGTAATAATAATAATAATATAAGTATATTTAATATCCAAGTGTCCTATATTTCAGTATATAAGCTGGTTATCCAAATGGTATTGTAGTTCTTTCCTGTACATTTTCTTTACTTTTACAAATCAACAGTTTTTGTGTAGTTCATGTGCGGCCCCAGACAATTTTTCTTTTTCCAATGTGGCTCAGGGAAGCCAAAAGGTTGGACACCCCTGGTTTACACTAATTAAGTGGCCACACACTGGGTCTGGTCTCTTTTACTGATGCCCAGCGCTAATATAACCGGCAGCACAGAAGCATCCTAAAGCACAGCATAAGTAATAAAGGCCCCTTGAACACAGCATTATAAAAGCATGGGCACATTACTTGACTGAATTTTTTTAATCAGCTACTAGATTACCTTTTATGCCGTTATAAAAAAATAGTACCTTGTTCTTGATCCAACCTAAGATATAGTTAATCCTTATTGGAATCGAAACAAGCCTATTGGGTTTATTAAATGTTAAGGATATTTTAGTAGACTTAAAGAAGAACTAAACCCTAAATAAAAAAAAAAACTTACCCTACATAGACCCACCCCCTCTTTGTTCCCTCCCCAGCCTAGCTGTTACCCCTGGTAAATGCCCCCAACTCTTTACTTAGTCCTTGGTGCAGATTCAGGGCATCGGCATTCACAGGTATATCTATTAAGAAGATGGCGTCTGTGAACACTGAGCCCTGAATCTGCACCGAGGGGTAAGTAAAGCGTTAGGGGTAACAGCTAGGTGGGGATAGCAGGAAGGAGGGGTCTATGTAGGGTAGGGGGTCTATGTAGGGTAGGGGGGCCTATGTAGGGTATACACACAACACAAGTAAGAAGTGTATACACCACTGTTCTTATGGAGCTAGTGGCTACTTCATATTGACCCTGTTACATAGGGCATCTACAGCCACATATTATATGTTCTCTTCCATTTTTGATAGAATACTTGACAAGAGGTCAGAATTATATCTTAAAAGGAAAGAATAGGCAAAAAATAAAATCCAATTTTTACTTTCTTTAATGAAAAAGACACCTATCGCCAATATACTTCAATTAAAAAAAGTCTACCGTTTTTATTAGAAACCTGACTGTATGCCTTCCACCTTCATTTACTGCTGGGTATAGGAATTGTTAGATGGTCACATAACTGCTCTGCAGGGAAACAATCATACTTTCAAACAGCAGGGGGGAGCCCGCCCACCTTATTTACCAGAACTTAAGCAGCTTTGTCTATTTCCCTGTAAAACAGATATTTTTATCCATTGACCCAGTGCAGTCTGTATATTCTGTTTAGTAATCAGTCTTGCTGTATTGACTTCTATGGCAGATATTATTTGCTGTTTTGATCATTAATGACTATCCCAAAGGTTAACCTCTCAACTGAAGCCCAGACCACACTGAGCATGTGCGTAGTCTTAGTATTGCAGAGATGTCTAACAAAGTTACCATAGGACAGCCCCCTGTGCCAACTTTGAAAGCATGAATCATTTATCTTAATAAGCTTCTGGTACAGTAAATTCATGTTTATATGTAGTATACAAAATACAGCATTTATAACATTATTCTATATTAGACTTTAGTTGCCCTTTAAGTTGGAGTTCCTGGCAGATGTTTGGGATGTAGCCAGTCTGTTCTTCTTTTCTGATATAGGGTCTGTGTTGCCCATGTTTAAGCTTCATGTAGAGCACTGCAGTTTAAATGGGTTGTAACGGCCTGTGTATAGTAGTGCTCATAAGTTTACATACCCTGGCAAAATGTATGATCTTTCAGAGAATATGAATGATAACAAAAACTTTTCTTTCACTCATGGTTATTGGTTGGCTAAAGTATATCTATTACAGTTGACCCTGGCACCACTTAATACAGTGATCCCCACCAGCAGCTCATGAGCAACATGTTGCTCTCCAACCCCTTGGATGTTGCTCCCAGTGGCCTCAAAGCAGGTGCTTATTTTTGAATTCCAGGCTTGCAGGCAAGTTTTGGTTGCCTAAAAACCAGGTGCACTGCCAGAGCCTCAATGTAGGTTTACAATCCACATAGGGGCTACCAAATGGCCAGTCACAGCACTTATTTGGCACCCCAAGAATATTTTTCATGTTATTGTTGCTCCCTAACTACTTTTACTTCTAATGTCAGGGGATCTCTTATGTGTCAGACACATGAAGAAAGAAAGGAGGAGCAACATGTCATTTCTCCTTTCAGGAAGTTTCTTACGAGAGACCCACAAACACATTAGAAGCAAGCTATAGGATAGATCCATTCAGTAACACCAAAAAATTAAAGTGCTGTTAAAGGAATTGTTCAGTATAAAAGTAAAAACTGGGTAAATAGATAGGCTGTGCAAAATAAAACATGTTTTCAATATAGTTAGTTAGGCAAAAATGTAATGTATAAAGGCTGGAGTGAGTGCAAGTCTAACCTAATAGAACAGAACACTACTTCTTGCTTTTCAGCTCTCTTTTGTTTACACTGACTGGTTACCCTGGTTACCAGGCAGTAACCAATCAATGACTTGAGGGAGGGCCACATGGGTCATAACTGTTGCTTTTGAATCTGAGCTGAATGCTGAGGCTCAATTGCAAACTCACTGAACAGTTATGTCCCATGTGGCCCCCCCTCAAGTCGCTGACTTACTCAGATTTAGAGAGCTGAAAAGCAGGATGTTGTGTTCCACTCACTCCAGTTTTTATACATTACATTTTTGGCTAACTAACTATATTAGAAACATTTTTTATTTTGCACAGTCTATCTATTTACCCAGTTTTTATTTTTACCCTGAACTGTTCCTTTAAAACTGATGTGTTGCTTCAGAAACACTATTATAGTTCATATAAACAAGCTGCTGAGTAGCAATGGTGGAAATTGAAAAATGGCTACATGGCACAGGATAAGTAATGGATAGATAACATTATGTTCTACAGAGCTTATCTGCTGTCTGCTGTGCAACTTGAGCATTTTCTCCTTTGAATGGCTGCCCCCATGGATACACAACAGCTTATTTATATAAGTTTCTGAAGCACATACAGCCGTTTTACCAGTGCCGGGAAACACTGCATTATATTTTTATTACTTTAAAACAATTTAATTTTTTGATGTTACTTGTCCTTTAAAGCTCCAGACATAACTGTAGAAAAATAGAGAAATGTGTTATAAGCAAATGGCTTGTGAGAAAGAGGGAAAGGGTATTTAACCCAGTTATTGGCAGCCCAGATAGAGACCTAGTGGTGCTTATAGTGCAAAACATCAGTAGTTGAAACATATGAGCAGGTGGCATCATTACAAAAAAGTGAAGGGGTTAAAAAGCAACAGCAAATAACATTTAGGGTATGTATCCATAGGTATGTTTACTTGTATTACATGTACAGTGGATTTTCATGTGTTCCACAACATGACAAATTAATTGTTCATTGATTTCAGTCTGCTCTATGAGTATGTGAGTTAATGCTGAATGCAAAGAAATTGGTCTTGAACACATTTTTCTGGCTTCAGCAATAATGTCCACAAACACAATCCCAAGGGACATATTGTACAAATCAAGACCTTTTCATGGGGCAGTGGAAAACAAAAATCCACCAAACATTAGTAATTATATTTACATTCCTGTATTTCTAAGAGGTACTTGAATAAATGAGTTTCTTGAGTTCTGTTCAGTTTTTGTTTGGATACCAACCTTGCCTATTCTAAAGTCACTTCTACTTTCTGCCATCATACGAATCCTTGTGCCTAGCTGAAGGGAAGGGAAGGGAAAATCACATGACTTTTCATCACAAAACAAGGAAGTGAAAAAAAATGTTCACACTTTTTTCTTTCCCGCCCCTATTTTGCATATGCAAATTAGGATTTAGATTCCGTTTCGTATTCGGCTGAATCTTCCACAAGAATTCGGCCAAATTCCAAATAGTGGATTCGGTGCAACCCTAGTACTTTCTCACCACTGCATCAAAGACACCCTAAATATTTTGTCCCACAATTTTTCTTGATCTTTCTGTAATTTAAATCTTCATACCTTATGTCTACTAGAAAATCACTAAACCTAAATAGGCTTGTTTTATTTCCAGTAAGGATTATTAAACCTTAGTTTGGATCAAGTACAATGCACTGTTTTATCATTACATAGTAAAAGGAAATAATTTAGAAAAATGTGGATTATTTGATTATAATGGAGTCTATGGAAACCGGCCTTTCTGTAATTCTGAGCTTTCTGGATATTGGGTTTCCGGATAACGGATCCCATACCTGTACCCTCTACATTCATCAGACTGAAATGACCCCTTAACCATTAAAAAAACTTATTGAACACTGCATGCTCGCCAAGAGTATTACAACAATAGGAGACCTACGTTTGAAAAACTCAGTTACTGTACATAAAGGGGGTGTTCACCTTATTATACATTTGAATAGCCCCTGTGAGAAAAAAAAAACTGTGTTGCAAGTCATCTTCTTTATTTTAAATGGTCCATTTTGAAGCTACACACCTGATAAGCCATGGATCAACCCTGCTAAAGTTCTCTTGTCTGTGCTCTCAGCTCTCTGTAATCAGATTTCCCAGCCCAGGACATGGCAGGTAGCCAAACAAAAAAAAAAAAAATCAAATCACACTTTTTAGTGAAATGCAAATGAAGCAGGAGAGGGGAGGTGTGTACAGTAACCAGATCAGTGTCAGCTTCCTATATGGGTAGAATGGACTTCCGGAGTAGTTGATCCCTAGCTGAGAGGTTGTAGAGAGAAGAGGAGAGAAACTTTTAGTAGCAGCAAATTTAGACTTTACGTTCTGAAGGTGAATCTCGCTTTAAGGCTTGTCTTTCTATTTTTGACATTAATTGACCCAGTACTCTATGCTATCCATGTATACCAACCTCTGCCAAAACTAACTTCTGTCTATATCTATTCCCTAGAGTTATATTAAAGAACCCAGTAAGCCAGCAGTTTAAATATTAAATGCTCCACTAAAGCTGGTACACCATCAAAGTTCTCAAATGATGATTCTTTAATTTGCCATGTCTAGTTGTTACATACTTAAATAGTGGAAAAAAGACAAAGGTACATCAAATTCAACCCCTCCAAATGAAACCCAGCATTGATACATATGTTAAACATGTTAAATTCATCTGCTTATAGACCGACTTTATGGAAACAAAATACAGGTCCTCCAAATCACCACCTTGCACATGGGGCTATTCATACAAACCAGATTTAGCTTAATGACAAGGTTATAAAAAATGTTCTACATGCCAGTCAGAATGAGAGTGTTGAACAACTTAAAAAAAAATGACAGCAAGGATGTCAAAGGTCTTCATAGATGAATTGCTGCAAATGGAGAATTCTGTTGAATGCATAGTTTGATAAATGATAAAAACAGATACATGAAATAAAAGAATGTTATGACATTGTCAAATGATTAAAACATTTTGTAATCATTTCTGATCTATTTAATGCCACCTTAGTAAATGAAAATATTATTTATAAACCTGTAACTCTCTGGGTGGTATTAACATGTGAATATTAGGTAAATTGATTTCAATCTAATCCTTTGTTGGGTTTCACTTCTGTTATTACAACAGCAAAAAATCCAACCAGCATCCTAATATTAAGATTCTGAGTTTGAACTTACCGCTGCCCAGCTTTAAAAGTAACACATCCTGGAGCCTCCTATTAAGGACTCGAAGCTCCTTCACTTCTGTCACAAGAAATCCATAGTCTTTCAGTTTGTTTGCTTGCTGCACTAGCTGCTTCCGAGTTCTCTCCAGTTCATGCTGAATATGCTTCATTTCCTGTTGTTGCTGTTGGTAGCTCCTCAACAATTCTTCATACAAAACCCTTGGAACCACAGCTGCTTCTAACCTGTCCAAATGTCCCACAGAGTGAAAAGGTTCTGAAAAAACATCATCACAATGTGTGTTATGACTTGGTCCTATAAAACTCTGCTTTTCCAGTCGTGCCACAACAGCTTCAATACTCTTGTGAGGGCCTTCCACTTGCTTTCTTCCATCTGATCTCTAGATTTAATGATGAACACAGTGTGAAAACATTACTAGCATTTTGCTCTTCCATTTTCTGAAATTGTTCACTCCCTAAACAAGCAACACAAGAATTAAAAGCTTTACTAGTTATCACAATAAGTTCCAGCTACTAGAATTAAAATCTCACATAGCATGTAATGATAAGGTTTCTTAAACTACAGGTACAGATAGGATCATTTAACCAGAAACCTTAATCCAGATAGCTCCAAATTACAAGGCCATTTTATCACATTTTAAAAACTTGTTTTTCTCTGTAATAATATAACAATCCTATCGGGTTTAAATAATATTTAGTAAACTTAAGGTACGAAGATCCAAATAACGCATTCTTGATAACAGGTCCCATACCTGTGCTATATGTTAAAGGAATTGTTCAGTTTAAAAATGTAAAATGAGGAAATACAGTTGTGCTCATAAGTTTACATACCCTGGCAGAATTTATGATTTCTTAATCATTTTTCAGAGAATATGAATGATAAAAAAAAAAACATTTGTTTCACTCATGGTTAGTGGTTGGCTGAAGTCATTTATTGTCAAACAACTGTGTTTACTCTTTTTAAATCATAATCACTACATAAACTACCCAAATGACCCTGATCAAAAGTTTACATAACCCAGTTCTTTATACCGTGTATTCCCCCTTTTAACATCAATGACAGTGTGAAGTCTTTTGGGGTAGTTGTGGATGAGGCTCTTTATCTTCTCAGACAAAGGTAAAGCTGCCCATTCTTCCTGGCAAAAAGCCTCCAGTTCCCAGAAATTCTTGGGCTGTCTTGCATGAACTGCACATTTGAGGTCAGGGTTGCTCAATGATATTGAGGTCAGGAGACTGAGATGGCCACTCTAGAACCTTCAATTTATTTTGCTGTAGCCAATGATAGGTCGACTTGGCCTTGTGTTTTGGATCATTGTCATGTTGGAATGTCCAAGTATGTCCCATGCGCAGCTTCCGGGCTGATGAGTGCAAATTTTCCTCCAGTATTTTTTTTATAACTTACTGCATTCATTTTGCCAACAATTCTGACCAAATTTCCTGTGCCTTTGTAGTTTACACATCCCCCAAACATCAGTGATCCACCACCTTGTTTCACAGTAGGAATGGTGTAGGTTTCATCATAGGCCCTGTTGACTCCTCTCCAAATGTAGCGTTTATGTTTGTGGCCAAAAAGTAAAATTTTAGTCTCATTACTCCAAATGACTTTGTGCCAGAAGGTTTGAGGTTTGTCTCTGTGCTGTTTGGCATATTGGAAACGGGATACTATGTGGCATTTGCATAGTAATGGCTTTCTTCTGGCAACTCAGCCATGCAGCCCATCTTTCTTCAAGTGCCTCCTTATTGTGCATCTTGAAACAGCCACACCACAATTTTTCAGTCCTGTATTTCACCTGAAGTTATTTGTGGGTTTTTCCTTGAATCCCAAACAATTTCTCTGGCAATTGTGGCTGAAATTTTAGTTTTATTTGGTTTCAACAGAAGCCCTAATTTTCCACTTCTTTATTAGAGTTTGAACACTGCTGATTGGCATTCTCAATTCCTTTGATATTTTCTTATATACCTTTTGTGATTTATAGAGTTCAACTACCTTTTCCCGCAGATCCTTTGACAATTCTTTTGCTTTCCCCATGACTTAGAATCCAAAAAATAGGAGTGCAGCACTGGATGAAAGATGCAAGGGTCTGTCAGGAGTCCAGAAAGTCATTGACCTTTATACACGCCCACTAATTACAAGCAAACAGCTCACAGGAGAATATGGTTACCTTTAATAGCCATTCTAACTCTTTGTGTCAAGTTGTGTGCATGTTATCAGGCCAAATCACCCGTGTATGTAAACTTTTGATCAGGGCCATAAATCATAAATTCTGCTACGGTATGTAAACTTATGAGCACAACTGTATATAGGCTGTGGGGAATAAAACATTTCAATAGAATAAGTTAGCCAAAAATGTTATACATAAAGGCAAAAAAAAAAAAGTCAGTTTCACAAGAAGCTGTTAAAGGGGTTGTTCACCTTTGACTTAACTTTTAGTATAATGTAGAGAGTGATATTCTGAGACAATTTGCAATTGGTTTTCATTTTTTATTGTTTGTGGCTTTATAGTTATTTAGCTTTTTATTCAGCAGCTCTAGTTTGCAGTGTCAGCAATTTGCTTTCTAGGGTACAAGTTACCCTAGCAACCCTGCATCGATTTGAATAAGAGACTGGAATATGAATAAGAGATGGACTGAATAGAATGATAAGTAATAAAAAGTAACAATAACAATACATTTGTAGCCTTACAGAGCATTTGTTTTTAGATGGTGTCAGTGACCCCCATTTGAAAGCTGCAAAGAAAAAGAAGAAAATTGCAAATCATTAAAAAACTATGAAAAATAATGAAGACCAATTGAAAAGTTTCTTTGAATTGGCCCTTCTACAATATACTAAAAGTTAACTTGAAGGTGAACCACCCCTTTAATTAAACAGTGTTCAGTTGAAAAATTAAAGCAAAAAACTAAAAGTAAACTGATATGGCAGAGACATGTTAAAAGAAAAACACTTTAGCCTTAAAATCCTTAATATAAGTATGAACTATCATCATTTGTGTTCAAATTTATCATGCAAAAAGGTTGGATATTTATAACATCAGTATACAGTAAAACAATATAGTCCTAGCATATTTTCAGTTGTTGATGACAACAGAAGTTTTACTTTTTAAAAAGGTTTTAACAACATGTCCCAAACCATTTCCCTTTCAATAGCATTCAGGAAAAGCTCATTACTAGGTTAAAATGTTTTTTAACAGTCTTAAAGTGGTTGTCCACCTTCAAACAACCAGTTGTTTTCAGATAGATCACCATAAAAAACGACTTTTTCCAATTATTGTCTATTTTCTATTTGTAACTGTTTTTCTAATATTGAAGTGTAAAGTGTCATTTTTCACCTTGTAAAGCAGCTCTGGGAGGGGGGGTTCACTGCCCCCCCCCCCCCCCCCCCCCCCAACTGTTCTAAACTGATACATTTAATAAATACATTTCTTACGTTTGTCCCTGCTGAGCAGAATCTCTGGGTTTCATTGCAGGCAGTTGTTAGAATTGATACAATAGTTGACAATACTCCAGAGATGTTGCTGTGAAATGTATCAATTAAAGGTTGCAAAATTGTATCAGTTTAGAGTCTGCACCTGAATTACTGAGCTGCCAGACTCAAACACCAACATTCAACTTTACACTTAGATTTTGGAAAAACAGTAAAAAATAAATAATGGAAAGTAATTGAAAAAAAGTCTTTATTTATGGAGAACAATCTGAAAACCACTGAACAGAAAAAAACCCTTTAATGCTTAGTGGTCCACAATGGACACATTTAGTTCTTACTGACCATACCCAGTCTGCAGCTTTTAGGAACTCTGTTGTAAAACTAACCATCTTTGCTCAATCATCTACATTTAAAGTGACAGTAATTCAATTAAAACTCAAAAAGCTTAAGTAACAGGTTACCTTAAAGTGTCTAAACTCAGAGTCTTCCTCATCTTCATAGTCTTTATATTCCCAATTCTCTTCTGAGTAGTTCAGAGATAGCTTGGGGATTTTAATTTTTTTCTGCATTACACGGTTTTCCAAATCAGTTTTATTTTCTAAATGAAATAAAAAAAAAAGACATTAAGAGGTTATATAAAACTTAACTGACTTAACTGCAGCCATCAAAAAGATGTACCTTACCT
Organism: Xenopus borealis; assembly: GCA_024363595.1. Lineage (NCBI taxonomy): Eukaryota > Metazoa > Chordata > Amphibia > Anura > Pipidae > Xenopus > Xenopus borealis. The sequence continues at coordinate 75,142,750 of CM044438.1, forward strand.
GACAGAACCACCGCAGGTGTACTAGCTTCGTCCTGTCAGATTGCTTGCTTACCTAAACTTTTACAATGAGGTGGCTAGAGACCCCAAAGTCTGCTGGGGAACCATGTCTGGCTGGGCACAACAATGCAAAGGCTATTGAAGAAGACTGGGTTAAAAACCCCTACATAAGGCTAGGGTCCTTGGTCAAGCACCTAGGTCTCTAATTAGACACAAGCTACAATAGCTTCTGTTCTGGCTGCTGGATTTGGGCACAAGAGAGCAAGTCCTTGTGACAACACTGCAGGAAATCTTCCAGTGATTAAACATATAGCACACAATCATACAGTATCACAATAAAATAAAGTACGGTCTTTATGTTATCTGTATAACTGATTATAAATTATTACCTATAGACATCATCCCTAATAAACTAAAAAGTGCCTGAACAAAATGTGTTTCACTTGACAATCTCACTTGACTGCAACACAGCTGATGTTCACTCATTAAAACAGACAATACTTATCATATTGTTAAACTCCGAAAATTCTAAGACTAGACCTCACATAAGAAGGCAGGCCACCTACAGTCTAAAATTGTATACAGATATTTCTTCCACTTGTCTGTATATTTCCTTTTCTGTATGCACCAAATGTTGTCTGCAGGGTCAGACTAGGCCGCGGAGGACCAAGAAATAATCTGATGAGCTCCAGCCCTTAAGGGCCCTGCTGACCCGGATCCACTCAGAACTGCCTAATTAAATTGAGAACTATCTTTTTCAAGTTCAAATCTGCATGCATCTTATTTCAGTCTTGACATACAAATGTCTCGTTTCAGTCTGGACATGCTAATTCCTCATTCCAGTCATATGCTGCATGTGTCAAAATCCTTGTCCTAGTCCAAACTTACAAGTGTCTTCTTCGAGGCCGGTCCTGCTAAGTGTCTCCTTATGGCCACATATTTATATGCCATTATTTACACTTTACAACAGGGAGTATGATGCAGAAGTTTAAAGCACTCCCTGTGGCTGACACTAGATCTGACAGACAGGGGGCATGTCTGTGCTCAGATGTCCTGTATGTCAGAAATAAGTACTACTTAATTGCACTGCAAAAACTAACTGCTCCCTATACTGAGCCTATAACACTAGAGAACAATGAGAAAACAATTGGACCCAAGGCACGAGATCTTAAAGAAGAGTTCAACCCCTATGGCGCTAAACCCCCCCCCCCCCCCCGGGCAAATGCCCCTAAGTTGCTACTTACTCCTCGGAGCAGGTCCTTTCCACAGAGTTCATAGGCGCCATCTTCTCCCATGCGTTCTTCTTCCTGGATCCATCTGCATCTTCTGGCGCATGCGCAGTAAGGGGCATTTGCTGGTTCAGCTATAATGCGCATGTCCCGAAAGTCACGTGACTTTCGGTGTATGCGCAGTAGAGCTGGACCGGCAAATCCAGGAAGAAGACCGCACAGGAGAAGATGGCGCCTATGAACTCTGCTAGAGATGACCTGGAAGGAGGGGTAAGTAACAAGTTAAGGGCATTTGCCTGGAGGGGAGGAAGGTAATACAGGGGAGGGATTTTAGCACTGAAGGGGCTGACTTCTCCTTTAAAGGACAAGGAAAGGCTTCAACTGCATCCCACACTATATCACCTTGCCTGTACCTGATCAACTTAATTTTTAAAAATTCTGCTCCTGTCTCTTGCAGTCTTTTTTTAAACTTCATAAACTTCATAAAGTGGTTTTGCCTATTAACATGGCGGATATCATTGACTAGAGATGGGCGAATCGCGAATTGGCAAAAAAAATCGCGAAACGAGTCGTGGCACGTTTTCGTCGTGTCTTTTTTTAGCGAATTTTTGCCAGGCGAATTTTCGCTGCCGTTTCGTGAATTTATTCTCCAGCGGCGAATCGCGGGAATTCGCCCCTGGCGAATAAATTCGCCCATCAATGACAATGCACTTAATGAAGAGGGGAATGGAATGAATAGATAGCATCACTGTAGGTATGGTTTTAAATGGAGATTGCGTTATCCTACCCTTTCCTTGTCCTTTAAAGAGGAATTTACCACCACATAGTTCATCAAGAAACAATTGAGACATTTAAGTGTGTTTACCTCTAAATGCAAATCTAAAATTTCAGTATGGAACCTAAACCAAGTTTTTAAGAAGTGCTGTACCAGTATTTCCTGCCAGAAACTGCCAGACAATTTCTGGATGAACTCCATACAAGGAAAGCAAACCATTGTTTCCTCTAAACCAGTGATTACCAAACTTTGGAACAAGCCCCAGAGCAGCAGCTTGCGTAGCCTTATAGTGAAGTTTGGTGAAACAGTGTCTATCTTTGATAGACATTATTCGGAATATGGACAAATTACGGATAATGTATCCGTGTTTATGAATAGGGCCTGTAAGACCACATATTGGGTTGCTACCTGGTCAGTATTTTGCAGGCATGGCCAGTAAAAATGATGCTTCAGCAGAATGTTATCAATAGGGAAAAATACAAATGTATAGGAAGGTCAATATTGTTTTTTTTAAAAAAAGGTGATAACCCTACCCACAGAACACCTGAATATGCAGTCCATTAGAATGTTCCTTATATAATGATATATATCCACACCCCACCATTTCCCTTACATGTTTTTTCTTTCCCTCCCATTGGTATCTATTGCAAGTTTTCCCTTCTCCATCCAATCACTGTTCTTCTACCCGTTTTCGTTCTGCATTTCTTTCTCCCCCAAAACCCTAGCGGTCTCTCGTGTGTCATATACTTCTGTCCCACCCCTTTCCCAAACAGGTCTCCCTTTCATCCATTAAGGTTCTATTTAATGCTCTGTCGTTCTTCTTTTGAAGAATACCTCGTCTGACCCTCTTGCCACCGCGTACCCCCTGAATTCCATTGCTCTCAGGAGTTAAGAGTGTGCGCAGCTTTGTGTCTCATGATCCACCTCCTCTCGCCTGTCTGCTTTCTTTGTGTCTTATCACCATTGTATTTACAGTATGTAGGTTGCCTTTAACACCAGCGTCACCTCACCTCCCTGTGCCCTTTTAGCGGTTCTCACCTGCCAGTGCTAGAATTTGCGCTCGTCGTGGTGCTCCAGGGAAACCGGCCTCCCCCTCCAAGCTCCGGTACACCGCGTACACTCTCCGGTTATCAAAATCCCTTGTAGAGTGGGGATGATATTCCCGGACCCGAGTCGCTGGCAGCACGTAGCAGACGTTATCTTCTAAGAAGCGGACGAAGGCGAACATGATCCGCCTCCACCCGGGACTCGGCGATCGGCAGGACGCGGCTGCCCTGGCAACGGAGGTTACAGCGGCGGGCAGGCGAGAGCAATTGATAACGGAGTCACTGAGCAGCGGGTAATCTTTTCGCTGCCAAACAAACTGCTCACTTTGCAAAACTTGTGCCCTTCACACTTATGGATTGCACAATTAAAACCAGCGAGCATTTTCTTTAAACGTCATTAGTGTCATTTTTCTGAATAAAATGGTGTACGCCACTGCGACAGAAATGTCACTAACTCAAAACTTAATGTCTTTACCGACGCCAAGGTCGCTTTTCTGTGCCATTAGCCCGAATTGCCCTTCTTCTAAATACCGAGGTGCAAGTTTGCGAAGTTTATATTCAAAAACCATGGTTATGAAAAAACAGTAGCCAAAAGCCATTTTAAAAGTAGCCCAAAAATAGCGCAGTTTTTACAGTGAAAAAAGGTTATTCGTGTTAAAAGTAAAACAAGAAGTTTATCAAATCAATTAAGTGTAGGGTTGCAACCTTTTCTTGAAAAAAATACCGGCCTGCCTATATATTTAGCTGTTTTTCCTATTAATAATGGCAACTAGGCTGGTATTTTTGATAGTTGATCCCAATGTTATTAATAGGGAAAAAAGATAAATATATAGGAAGGCCGCCGGTATTTTTTTCAAGAAAAGGTGGCAACCCTAATTAGGTGTCTGGAATTTTCCATTCTTTTTTTCTACATTGAAGGACATTTTTACGCACGCACGCACGCACACACGCACACGTTTTACCTGCAACTTGCTGCTTTCAAAGTAAAACTCCCAAACTTGGTTGCCCTTTTATTAGACACCAGTGGGATCACCTGACTATAGCTGAGAGTAGGACTGGCCAGATATGGGATATATGGGATGACTTTGACATAGTTGGCCAGCTTAAATAAATTGCAATATATGGACAAACAATCCCTGTTGTTTAAAGGGTAAGGCATTTTTTAGTAGCTGTAGGCACAAAATGTCTCAAATATATTGATAATGGGTTGAGTGCAGAGGACCTCTTGTATTTGTCTATATATATATATATATATATATATATATATATATATATATATATATATATATATATATGAATTTACATACCAAAGACAGCAGAATACATCCATACAGGTCCAAACCCATGGCAACTTTAGAAACTAGTCCAAATCTGTATATTAGCAGGTTTGGACTTTTAAAACCCACACTAATTTTTAAAAATAGCCCAATTTGGTTAGAAACCCACCAATCAGGCAACGCTGATCTGTATAAACTATAGAGAGAATACACATCCTATCTTATTTGCTCCTCCCCCCTCTTTATACCTAAAATGCCTATAGAAGAAGAGTTGTACCTTGAAACTGTATTCCTGTTAAACTACAGCTCCCAGCATGAGGAGCACAGGCTGCAGGTCATATTAAAGGAAAACTATACCCCCAAAATGAATACTTGAGCAAAAGATAGTTTATACCAAATTAAGTGGCATATTACAGGAACTTACCAAACTGGAATAGATATTTAAGTAAATATTGCCCTTTTACATCTCTTGCCTTGAAGCACCATTTGGTGATGGTCTGTGTGCTGCCTCAGAGATCACCTGACCAGAAATATTTCAACTCTAACTGTAACAGGAAGAAGTGTGGAAGCAAAAGAAACAACTCTGTCTGTTAATTGGCTCATGTGACCTAACTTTATAGTTTGTTTGGTATGTTTGTGTGCACCGTTGAATCATACGATCCCAGGAGGCTGTCCTTATTTTTTAAAATGGCTATTTTCTATTTATGATTACCCAATGGCACATGCTACTAAAAAAGTATATTATTATGAAAATGGTTTATTTACATGAAGCAGGGTTTTACATATGAGCTGTTTTATGCAATATCTTTTTATAGAGACCTACTTTGTTCGGGGGGTATAGTTTTCCTTTAACCCACACTGCAGGTAACAGCAGCAGCAGGTGCAGAACTACATACACTCAGTACTTGTGCCAGGACTGGAGTCAGTGATCAGAGATCCCAAAGTGATTATATGGTTTACAGCTCTTATCTCCTGTCTCCCAACTGATAACTGTCCCTGTGACGCTGGGACTCCAAGGCAGAGTCTTCCCTGGGCCTTGCCATAGCTCTGATAATAGAACTGCTAAGAGGAAACGTGGGAGATGCGGAACAGCCACAGACTGCAGAGGACCTCATGCCTAGCATGGGCCAAAGCCTCTCACCTCTGATACAGGTGTGAGGACAATAAACTCCTCTCCAGCTGCTGCTTTCTTATAGCTCCTGGCTGCCTGCTTTTTCGCCTTTTTGGTGTTTACGGCCAGTGCCATGTTTCCACTTGTAGGAAGCCATAGTCCAGCCAGTCAGGCGGTGCTTAGTTATATAAGCACCACCTCTCTGTGCCTCACAGCCAATCAGGAAGAAGACACGCAGTGGGACAGGCTGGGCCAGCAGCACAGGTCAGCATCAGAAGCAGCAAGATTTGGGAGGTTTTTCGAAGTCCAAACCCCCGGCATCTATCAAAAGTAGCTCAAACCTAGCCATTGGCGAGTTTTGACATTGAAAATCCGCCACTACAATTCAAAAATCGGGCAATTTGTCTGTAAACCCGCCAACTTGGTGACCCTGCGAGGTGTGATGTGGTAACTCAAATTCACGGCCTTTCAAACTCCGCTTGCCATTTGCACAGATGGAGCCATTTTTTATTCCACAAGGTACAGAACAGAATGTTTGCAATAGTAGAACAGGCATGTGTGGTTGCTGGAGCCTTGAACCGACTGTCTGTATTGAGGAAAATAGGACCCTAATGTGTCTAAAACCAAGTGTTCACTAGCGTAACACACACATGGGGCACTGTTATATCACTAGGGATACACAAAATCTAGGATTCACCTTTTTCTGCAGGATTTGAATTTCACTGAATCTAAAACATTGCCTTTAACAACTTCGATAATGCAACAAAGTTAGGGCTTATATAAATGAACATGAATGTAGGGAATAATTATGCTACTGGATGTTGGTTTTTAACCTTATTTTAAGAGTTTTTAATTGTTAACATGTGTTACCTAGTAATTTAGTTATTTATGCAACACTACCCAATCAGAACGACTGCATCACGTCACAGCGAATGGGGTTTCCCGCCAAAGCATGTATATATTGCAAGTTCAATCTATATATTGTTACTTTGAGAAAGGCCTGGGATCAGGCCGAAACGCCAGTCTGTAACCTTTGCAAATAAATTTCTTTTTTACCTATATAAAAGTCCTGAGAGTGCGGACCTTTTGGATGTGGAGTATATATATATATACATATACTGTTAATTGTGAGTTGGCCTATAAGCAGGTGTTGTGAATTGGCAGAAGAGAAGATGGGGAGGTATGGGGGCATTTTTGGAGGCACAGAGTTTCACAGCAATGGGCTAAGGTTGCCTTGGGCTGGTACATCCCATGCTGACAAGGTAATCAAAAAATGCAAATATTTTCTCAAATAGTTGTTACTCATTCTGTATCAGATGTAGTGTTCACTATATCCAGAGGTAGCACTGGCTGCCTTGGTGAACAACACTATGGGGCAGATTTACTAAATTCACATGAATCATTCGAAATTCGATCAAATTTTCAAAAAGATTTGAAGGTTTCAAATTCGACCACAATTTGATTGGTCGAATTCAAGGGTAAATTCACCCTCGAATTCGACCAATAATAAATCTGCCCCTATGTGAAGCCCACAGAAGTGAATTACTCAAAGAACCAATATATTCCTGAACCTAACCTCTTGGGTCCCTGTAATGTCAGCATTGACACCGCAGGGTATTAGCCCTTATTAGCTTCCTCATTGGAGCCTCTGACTGTCCTACTAACTATCTTGATCCTTCCTTTCACTCATATTACAGATCTAACCTTGCAATTGTAAACATTGTCTGTTCTAGGCCTCTGGGGCACACTTCACCTCCTACAGCAAATGGGGGAACCAAAAGAGACTGAGCATGTGTGCTTAAATTTCAACCTAGCACCTTACATGCCATGATGCTTACTCCTCCCTCTCCTAGCTGTAATTAGGATGCAAACCCAACTGACTAATAACTCTCCACCCTCTTATATAGGTATAATGGAAAAAAATGCTATATAACACATCTAAGGCTGTATAACACATCATACACTGACAATTTTTAAATTGCTTTTTCAAGGCTTTCTCATCTCATAAATGATCTTTGACATTGTCACTCTTTGGGGGAAATTCACTAAGTAGTGAAAATTCACTATCGTTGCCTTCCCTAACGTTCAACGCATTTTTCGCAAAAGTGTGAAGTTACACTAAGGTCGGCGAATGGTAGCGTAGTTGCGCTAGTGTTACTTCGCCAGGCAAAATGCATTTACTCTAGCGATGCCTAATTTGCATACTGCGCGAATTTCAAAGTCTAATAGAAGTATGTGTTACAGCCACTACATTGCACTACACAAGCCCAGGAAACCT